>OZ018397.1:53044428-53513752 GCA_963969525.1 Ontholestes murinus
AAAATATCTGAAACAGCTTTTAAATAATTTTATGATGTTTTGTAATGACTGACACTTTTGTCATTTTAAAAGAAATTTTCAATTGTTTTTGTAATAAAAAATAAAAAAATAAAAACTTTTTTTTCTATTTGTTTCATCTCCAGATCTAGATTCTGAAATCCGTAATCTGAAATCTCAAGACTGCATTCTAGATTCTGAATTCTAAATTCTAGTTCCTACATGTATTCTAGTGATTTTAGTTTCTTAGTTATTTCATTTTTATATTTTTAAATTTATAGTGTAAATCCCGTTAATAAAGGTTATAATAATAATAATATTCTGAAATATGAAGTTTGGAATCTGGATTCTGTATTTTAGATTGTGGATTCTGAATTTTAAATTCTGGATACTAGATTTTAAATTTTGTAATCTGAATTCTGAAACCTAGAATTTGGATTATATAATTTGGAATCTCAATTCTAAATTCTAAATTGTGAATTCTGGATTTTGAATTCAAGAATTACAAATTATAATTCAAGAATCAATTCAGGATTCCCCATTTTGAAATATGGACTTTAAATTCTGCATTTTGTATTTTAGATTTTTTAATCCTATATTCTAAATTCTGATTTCTATATCTTGAATTTTGGATTTTAGATTCTGGATCATCATTCAAGAATTATAAATTAAGATTTAATATGAAAGAATCATTTCCGGATTCTATATTCTAGATTCTGTACTCGGGATTTCAAGAATTATAAATTAAGATTCAATATTCAATATATTTTAATATTTTAACATGTATATTTTAGTACCTTAATTCCATGATGTGCCAAATTTATTCTTATTTATTATTATTAATTTTTATATATCTACTGATATCTGCTATTTGTGATCTATATGGTATTTAATTTTTAGTCTATATGTTTATTTTATTGTTTTATTTTTAATATAAGCATTCAAACTTATCAATTGTCCATGACCTGTGTAAAACTAAAAGTTATTAGCACCAATAAATTAAATTATTATTAATATTCAAGAATAAATTCTGCATTCTGCACTTTAAATTCTGAATTCCGGATTATGATTTTTAAATCTGAGTTCTGAAATCTAGGATCTGGAATTTGGATTCTGGAATCAATTCGGATTCTATATTCTAGATTCTGTACTCTGGATTTCGGTTTTCGGATCCTATTTTCTTGTTTCTGGATTCTACATTCTGGATTCTGGATCATTAATTAAATTAAGATTTAAAAATCAATCTTCTATCTCAATCTACAAATTTAGTCTTCGATTTTTAATTTCTGACTTTTTTAATTTTTGAAAATTTAAATTCCGGAATCTTAAGTCTGGATTCTAGATCCTTTAATCTGGAATTTGAAATACCGATTCTGTATTTTGAATTCTATGTTACGGAATCTGCATACTGAAATCTCAAGATCTAGATTCTGAAATCTCTAATCTGAAATCTCAAGTCTGCATTCTAGATTCTGAATTCTAAATTCTAGTTCCTACATGTATTTTAGTGATTTAAGTTTCTTAGTTATTTCATTTTTTTATTTTTAAATGTATAGTGTAAATCCCGTTAATAACGGTAATAATAATAATAATATTCTGAAATATGAAATTTGGGATCTGGATTCTGTACTGAAGAAAGAAAATAGGATCACTTAAATAAAAATTGGTAAAACAAAGTGATTCTATTTTCTTTCTTCAGTATATTCAAGATGTACCACAAAGTAAACGCCTCCACAATTAAACATGGATTCTGTATTTTAGATTCTGGATTCTGAATTTTAAATTCTGGATTCTAGATTTTAAATTTTGTAATCTGAATTATGAAATCTAGAATTTGGATTATGTAATTTGGAATCTCAATTCTAAATTCTAAATTGTGAATTCTGGATTTTGAATTCAAGAATTACAAATTATAATTCAATATTCAAGAATCAATTCAGGATTCTGCATTTTGGAATATGGACTTTAAATTCTGCAATTTGTATTTTAGTTTTTTTAATCTTGATTCTAGTTTCTAAATTCAGATTTCTATATCTTGAATATTGGATTTTAGATTCTGGATCATCATTCAAGAATTATAAATTAAGATTTAATATGAAAGAATCATTTCCGGATTCTATATTCTAGATTCTGTACTCGGGATTTCAAGAATTATAAATTAAGATTCAATATTCAAGAATAAATTCTGCATTCTGCACTTTAAATTCTGAATTCCGGATTATGATTTTTAAATCTGAGTTCTGAAATCTAGGAACTGGAATTTGGATTCTGGAATCAATTCGGATTCTATATTCTAGATTCTGTACTCTGGATTTCGGTTTCCGGATCCTATTTTCTTGTTTCTGGATTCTACATTCTGGATTCTGAATCATTACTTAAATTAAGATTTAAAAATCAATCTTCTATCTCAAGCTACAAATTTAGTCTTCGATTTTTAATTTCTGACTTTTTGAATTTTTGAGAATTTAAATTCCGTAATCTTAAGTCTGGATTCTAGATCCTATAATCTGAAATTTGAAATACCCGATTCTGGATTTTGAATTCTAAATGACGGAATCTTGATACTGAAATCTCAAGATCTAGATTCTGAAATCTGTAATCTGAAAACTCAAGTCTGCATTCTAGATTCTGAATTCTAAATTCTAGTTCCTACATGTATTCTAGTTTTTTTAGTTTCTTAGTTATTTTTTTTTAAATGTATAGTGTGAATCCCGTTAATAAAGGTAATAATAATAATAATATTCTGAAATATGAAATTTGGGATCTGGATTCTGTATTTTAGATTCTGGATTCTGAATTTTAAATTCTGGATTCTAGATTTTAAATTTTGTAATCTGAATTCTGAAATCTAGAATTTGGATTATGTAATTTGGAATCTCAATTCTAAATTCTAAATTGTGAATTCTGGATTTTGAATTCAAGAATTACAAATTATAATTCAATATTCAAGAATCAATTCAGGATTCTGCATTTTAGAATATGGACTTTAAATTCTGCAATTTGTATTTTAGTTTTTTAATCTTGATCCTAGTTTCTAAATTCTGATTTTTATATCTTGAACTTTGGATTTTAGATTCTGGATCATCATTCAAGAATTACAAATTAAGATTTAATATCAAATAATTACTTCTGGATTCTATATTCTAGATTCTGTACTCGGGATTTCAAGAATTATAAATTAAGATTCAATATTCAAGAATTAATTCTGGATTCTGCAATTTAAATTCTGAATTCCGGATTATGATTTTTAAATCTAAGTTCTGAAATCTAGGATCCTGAATTTAGATTCTGGAATCAATTGGGATTCTATATTCTAGATTCTGTACTCTGGATTTCGGTTTCCGGATCCTAATTCCTTGTTTCTGGATTCTGGGTTTTAGATTCTGGATCATCATTTAAAATTAAGATTCAAAAATCAATCTTCCATCTTAATCTACAAGTTTAGCCTTCAATATTTAGACATTGATTTTCAATTTCTGACTTTTTGAATTTTTGAGAATTTAAATTCCTTAATCTTAAGTCTGGATTCTAGATCCTATAATCTGAAATTTGAAATACCCGATTCTGGATTTTGAATTCTAAATGACAGAATCTGGATACTGAAATCTCAAGATCTAGATTCTGAAATCTGTAATCTGAAATCTCAACTCTGCATTCTAGATTCTGAATTCTAAATTCTAGTTCCTACATGTATTCTAGTTTTTTTAGTTTCTTAGTTATTTAATTTTTATTTTTAAATTTACAGTGTGAATCCCGTTAATAAAGGTAATAATAATAATCATATTCTGAAATATGAAATTTGCAATCTTGAGTATATAAATTGTGAAATCTACTTATCTGGAATTTGTAATATGGATTCTGGATTTTGAATTCTAGATTATGGAATCTGGTTACTGAAATCCCGAATATAGATTTTTTAATCTAGATACTCAAGTTTGCATTCTAGATTCTGGATTCTAAATTCTAGTTCCTACATGTATTCTAGTTATTTTATCTTTTTCGTTATTTAATTTTTTAGTTTTAATCTCAAAGTTGTCAAAATTTTATATTTTAAGGAACTTTTAAATGTGCTAATAAAGGTATTATTATTCTGGAATCTGAAATTTGGGAACTGGATGCTGTATTTTCGGTTTTTAATTCTGGATTCTAGATTTTTAATTTTTGAGTCTGAATTCTCAAATCAAGAATCTGAAATTTGCTTTCCGGAATTTAGATTCTAGATTCAAAATTCTGGTTTCTAGATTCCAAATTCTGATTTCTATATTCCATAGAATATTTTCAATATTTCCACTTGAAAAATTGAAAAACTTTATTAATCAAATTAGAGATTATTATACAATAGGGAAATTGTCTTGACAAGCTACTCTAATTGCCCTTAACAGATTTTCTTCATTTCTTCAGATAAGATAGAGAAAAAATATCAAAATGCATTTTTTTATCGAAGAACCTCAAGAAATATTCTGAATTTTCTAAAATCATTTTTATTTTTACGTAATTATTATCGAATTAACTGGAGGATTGACATTTAATTTAACTGTTTAAATAATAATGTCTAAATGTGATTTCCACTTGAAAAACGACAAAAATTTTTAATTTAGCTTTTCAAATAAAAAAAGCTAAACGACCAAAAATTTCAAAAAAAATTTCTCAAGAAAAAATTATTTTGAAGCCGTTTGAGAAAAGGAAACTGGCTTTAATAGTTTTCCACAATCTTTCCAAATAAATCATAAAGAATATATGTTTTCTTTATTTATGTAAATCGATTAAGATAAAATAGGCATTTAAAATTTTCAAATTACCACAATACTCATGTGGTTTGGTTTTAAACCGAATTCCTTTTGAATAACGCAAATACTTATTATAAATATTTTTGTTGGAAACCAGTTATCAGCGTAGGAATTCAGCAATTAGATAAAGAAAATGGTTTTAAACCTGTAAGGAGGCGATTTTTAAAAACGATTTTTATCTTACAAATATTTCAATAAAATACGTGTATAACGAAACATGTTTTTTAGTTATTGCTTTGTTTTAGTCATTTCAATTTTACACAGTGTAAACACGAAGAATGTTGAATATTACCAGAAAATTTGGGACGAGAACGTTGCGAAATTTGATTCGTGGAAAAGACCAACGAGAAATGAAGAGTTTGCCAATTATGAAGATACTGAAATAGGTAGGTTAAAAAAAATCAAGTCACTTAAATGTTACTAATTTTAATTCTAATTGTAGATATAGGCGGCTGTGATTTTATTATCGTAGGTGGTGGTTCTTCGGGTGCAGTTATGGCATCACGACTTTCTGAGGTGAAGGAGTGGAAAGTTTTACTTCTAGACGCTGGTGGTGACGAAACTGAATTCTCCCTCATACCGGCTGCAGTGTCTGCAATTCAATCATCTCCGATGAATTGGGGTTATCTAACAACACCGCAAGAAAAAGCGTGCTTTGGATGTAAAAATCGACGATGTGATTTCACCAGAGGGAAAGTTTTAGGTGGAAGCAGCGCTATTAACGCCATGCTGTTTGTACGCGGAAACCGCGCAGATTTTGATGGTTGGTGTGGTTCGAAAGGCAACAAAGGTTGGTGTTATAAAGACGTACTACCGTACTTTAAGAAAATGGAAAATGCAACCGTAATTACGCGAGGAATAAGGGATGAATTTAGAGGTAACGATGGTCCTTTAAGTGTTTCAATTAATAATCCAATACCCACGCATGCGCAATATGTGTTGGACGCTGCTAAAGAGTTGGGGTTAGAGGAATATGATTATAACGGAAGGAAGCAAATTAATACAGTAAATCACATGCAAGTAACGGTGAAGGATGGAAAAAGACACAGCACGAATCAAGCGTATTTGCAACCAGCAATTAAACAACGTAGATCTAATCTTAAAATCATAACCAATGCACTGGTTATAAAGATTGTGGTTAAAACTGGTCGATCAAATAAAGCAAAACGGATTAAATTTATTCACCATGGTAAAAGCTATGTGGTTAATGTAAAAAAAGAATTGATTATATCTGCAGGATCAGTAAACACACCACAATTATTAATGTTGTCGGGTATTGGACCAAAATCAGAACTACAAAAGCATGGAATTAATACAATAGCAGATTTACCAGTGGGTGAAAATTTAGAGGATCATCCAACAGTGTTTAACATACAAATAAACACAAATCTAACCGTCGCTAATCCATCATTTAAATCACTTCTTGAAGATTACATCAGAGGAAAAGGTTCTCTAACCTATACATTCGGACAAGAGGTTGGATTTAGCTACGCAAGTAATCACCAAAATGGTGGAATTCCCGATGTTGAGTATATAATGTTTCAAGGTGGTAATTTTGGAAGACCAGAATGGTTGTATAAACCATCAAATTATGAACCTGTGATGAACGCCTCATTGAATAATCAACAATTAAACGCAATCTACACCCATATAATGCTCTTGCATCCTAAATCTAGAGGTTGGATTAAGTTAAATTCGAGCGACCCAATTGATTTTCCTTTAATTAATCCAAACTATTTAGATCGTGATGAAGATATTGATGTGTTGATAAAAGCTATTTATAATTTGGAAAGGATTTTGGATACGCCAACCTTTAAGAGTATCAACGCGACGCTTCCTCGTAGCTATATCGAACCTTGTGATTTATTACAAGGTCGTGAATATTGGGATTGTTATATAAGGCATAAACTAGCTGGAATATTCCATCCGGTATCTACTTGTAAAATGGGTGGTGATAACAAAACATCAGTTGTTAATAAGGATTTGATTGTGCATGGTTTCAAAAATTTGAGGGTGGTTGATGCTAGTATATTTCCAACGAGTACTTCAGGACATCCAAACGCTGTTTGTGTTATGATAGCTGAGAAGATTTTTGATGAAATTAAGAAGAAATATTTAATACTAAAGTAATACAAATTTCATTTATTATCTGTTTATTCCAATTATTTTGATTGAAACTTATGACTAAATGTATTGAAAGATATTTTAATTAGTCTTTTATGTTTATATCTTGCGAAGTTTGCATCCTTCTCCCTCGGATGGGGCAAAACATAGCAGAAAGCCGCAAAACACCCTGGCCGGGCATTTTGCGTCGTGATTTGAGAACAAGCCAAGTTGCGGCCAATCCATCCTAAGAATTTAAATCATCCCGACAGCCGAAATCTGCAGCGTGTATATTAAAGCCGGCGCACCCCTCTCGCCCTTTACGGCGTCGGCAAAAACTATTTCGGCCCCCCAATCCATGTAAATACGACCGGCGAACAAGTTATACTAACAAGATATGGGTGATTATCTTGTCATAGTCATTAATCATCCTCACGAGGAACAGTTTCTTGCCGCCCCCAAAAACTGCCCATTGTCTAGTGTATCTTAACGAAGTTGCGATTCCGCGTCGGGGGTAGTTTTATTGTGAAGTTTCATGGCTTAAAACTAGATTATATATTATGCAACAGCGGTTACTAACTTTAACAATTTTATGTAATAATTTAGTTCTATTCATATTTTTATGAATATTACAAAAGTAAATCCTTAAATGCCAAACATTCTTTGCAATAAGTTGGCATAAAAATATTTTCTTATCTACCTAAGCATGCTTCATTAGGTCAGTGAATAACCGATGAAGTTATCTTTACAATTTATTTTATTTGTGGCGTATACACTTAAATACTTAAAATATTCTGTCAATGGAATTTATTTCATTTTAATAGGAATTCTATTGTAAGCAGTAGAAAATAAAGTAGGTAATTAAGTAAATTACTTCTAAATTGTGAATAAAGTACAACAATTTTTATAATGAGTATGTTATTAACTTTATAAAATAATTATCTTACTTCACATAATTCACTTAATTACCAAATGTTTAGCTTAATTTATCTTCTGCATTTCTCGATGTATCAATCAATGCTGACTTTCTAATATTTCTTCCAGTCTAAGTTTAGTTTCATTGTGCTTCGTAGCGTAAGCTCACTCGGCCCTACGTTGGGCGCCAAATGTTAATGGGACGTGGTTAACGTGCAGCGGGAGTCGTGACCTGTAGGAGGCTTCGGACGGCTTTGACCTTTCACACCATAATCCCATACATGGATACCGGCTAGCTAAAACAATGAAAAATAAAACAAGTTACTTACAAGGGCAAGGCTTGACTCGACAGAGCCGACCAGGCTGACCGTCGCTGCTGAAGGCAGACGACTGGTAAAGAGCTTCGATCTCCGCCTGACTTTTATACCGTGCTCTTCGGCATCGCGGCATTGTTCCGGTCACGTTGGCGCCTATGCAAAATGTATACAAATTATTAATAGGTAGCTTATAAAATAGGTTCATAAATATATAAATAGATAGCAAATGTCCATACTGATCTTCCAAAACGGATACATTAATGTTTTTGATAAACGTTATATTCGAAATAGAGGACCTAGTGTAAAATTTATTTTATAGACTCCGAAAACATACCGAAATAGTGTATCTTCAAATATCGAAATCGCAATCCTCATCACCTTTTTCCACTTCGTCATCGCTCTCATTATACCTCTCGATATTTTCGTTTGAAGGTGGTACAAGTAATGATTCCACAACGTCCGGTGGGTTTGGAGGTTGCAGTGAAGAAATGATTGGGTCTGACGATATGAGAAGACGGTTGAACGCATATGTCATGGTTTTTACGCGGGTATATTTTCTCGATAAGGTTTCGCGAATTTATTTCGCACTTTCTGCGCTTCCTCAGATAATTGACCTATTGGAAGCGGTGAAGCTACGGAAGTCGGCATGGAATACCACGAGTATAATATGAAATAACGCTTTGCAACACTGATACTACAATTTTTTAATTTCTTTGATGGCATACCCGCTCGATGTCGCTTGTAACAAAACCTTACTCATCGCTATAATGTTTTCATCGATACCCAATATTTTCGCAGTTACTGGCACGTTTTAAAAAAATCGAATAACGGTGTTAGCGGCATTCGATGTGCCAACTCCAGGTTTTGGCACTGCAATAATCAAATCAAGATTTTGAGAAAATTATTTCTAGATGGCTGCTTTACGGTTTGTGACGTGTTATTTTATCTCTGCAGAGCTGGATTGCATTTTTTGTTACTTTTCTCGTCACCGCCGGATTTATATGCTGCATCCAGAAACCACTCCATAAATCTAATCCACGCATACAATGACAAACTTCCGGCACAAATGTACTTTTCATTAATTTGTCTACTCGCTTTCGAAATCTTTGGATGTTACAGTGAAAGAAGATAAAGTTTCCTTATCAGTATATTTTACTTTACCGTTTTCCATTTTTCCTAAAAAACAATTCGTGTTTAACTTTTAGATTTTGGCCATCAAGAACAGTTTGAAAAGGAACGAGTGATTTGATTTGAATTCGGAACGACTACAAAATCGTGTAGGTGCCTTGAAACATCCATCATGTGAGTACTGGTGTTAGCTAAAAATATCACAGATACATCATTACTAATGTTATCTGGAAATTTGAAGCTAATTGGGTGGCTAGTGTAGTTTTTACAAATTTTCAATTCACAAGATGCAAATTATATGTCCTTCGACGTTTATGTTATGACTGTTGCCAAATTGATTTTACAAGAGCAACAGCAATTTTTTTTGTGTCACCTATACATCATTACTGACGTTATCTGGAAGTTTTGAAGCTACTACAATGTTCAGTATAATTTTTTTAAATTTTCAATTTTCATAAGGTGCAAATTTTATTTCCTTCAACTTTTATGTTATGACCCTTGCCAAATTGCTTCTAAAGAAGCAAAAGCATCTATTTTATAAAATATTACAGACATAATAACATGATCTGCTTTTTTTGTTTTTGTTTCCATTATTATTATTATCATTAATAAGACAACGAAATGATCCCAGGTATAAGGACATAGAATATAGAAAACACAAATCGAGACGAGTAAAAATATAAAATCATAAGATGGAAAGCAGATGGCAGGAAGCAGAAGATATATAATAAAATACAGAAAACAGAAAACCAAAGATGATGTCAAGAGATCAATGATAGAAGACAGTAGACAGAAGAGAATAAACTTCAGAAAATATGAAAAAAAAATATACAACTAACAATATGAAATCTATAATAAATTAGACGAAAGGTAGGAGATAAAATTTGTAATACAAGAAGTATGTAAAATTCAGAAAATAAAAAATAGAATAGGAAAGTCAGAGGCAATGAGACAAAAGTTAGTAGAATGCTTTATAGAAGTCTATATAAGTAGTATCAACTTGATTAAGAAGATTTTTAATGATGAGTGTCATCAAATCCTTACTTCACACAACGCACTACTAAATATTTTAGCGTACTCTTGACCTACTTTAATAAATTGTACGTTAATTAAATGAAACATTAGTCATTTTTTTCTTTACCGATTTATTTAAACTGCTAAATGTACATTTCGTCCACTAAGTGATAAATTTCGATAACTGTACGTTAACCTATCGTAGCCTTGAACTTTCCTAAGAAATACATTATTTATTGCGGTAGGTCAATAATACGCTCAATGGTACATCGGTTTAGTGAGATAGGTTCAATGTTTCCTTGATTGATTGTTAAGGCACTTAAGCGTTTGTTGTTTTCAAACATGCTGCCTCCAATGGCAGCGGGGGAAACAAACGGCCTGAAAGAAGCTACTGGCTACTGACGAAGGTGGATGACGACCTTGGGGCAGGCCCTACAATAGAGTAATCAAAAAATTGTGGCAGACTCGGCCTAATCCTGCTCTCTCTTTTTACTCAAGGACGCTTACACATACCGTAAGGGCCCACCCATTACGCTGGAGCAGGATGATTTATTCATTTAGGCTGTCAAGACACTTCCATGCAGGAATGATCCAGGTTCGGAAGGAATTCCCAATGAAACAATTAAGGAGACTATTGGTAATATTCCAACATCTACAATGAGTGCCTATGGAATGGTGTATTCTGCCGGATCTATATAAAGACGCGTTTGGCACTTTTCGCAAAGGGCAATAAGCTGCCGACCTACCCTTTGCCTCTTACATGCGGAGGTCAAGTTCTGGAAAAAACTGAAAAAACTAATCAGCACCCTATATGAATTTGTTACTCATTTGTAAACACCAGTTAACTATTGAATGAATTTGCATCTTGTGAATTAAAAATTTCTAAAAACTGCACTACCTATTGTACAAGTTTCAAAATTTCTAGATGAGGTCAATTATGATGTAACTATGATAGTTTGATAAAATAGTTGCTTTGGCTTTTGTAAAACCAAGTTGGCAACAGTCTTAACATAAAAGTTGAAGAAAAGAAAATTTGCACCTTGTGGATTGATAATTTTTTAAAATTAAATTAGCTATCGTAATGGCTTAAAATTTCCAGATGACGTCAATTATAATGTGTCTATAATCTGCTGAAAAAATAGTTGCTTTCGTTTTTGTAAAACCAATTTGCCAACAGTTATAACTTAAAAGTTAAGAGATGTAAAATTTGCACCTTGTGAATTAATAATTTATAAAAAGTACACTACTAACTTAATTATCTTCAAGATTTCCAGATAACGTCAGTAATGATGTAATTGTAATATTTTAAAATAAGAGGTGCATTTGGTTTTGTTAAAACAATTTGACAGCAGTTATAACATAAAAGTTGTAAGAAATAAAATTTACATCTTGTGAATTATAAATTTCTAAAAATTACACTAGTGATCGTTATAGCTTGAAAGTTTCCACATTGCGTTAATAATTATTTATCTATGGCATTTTAATAAAAAAGTTGATGTTGTTTTTGCAGAAAAAATTTGGTCGTATCATAAACATTGAACAATATAAAATTTGCATCTTGTGAATAAAAAATTTCTAATAGCTACACTAGCCATCATGTTAGTTTCAAAACTTCCAGATAAAGTCAGTAGTGATGTATCTATGATATTTTAATAACATGGCTACTGTTGCTTTTGCAAAAACAATTTGGCAACTGTTACAATAAAATAGTTGAAGGAAATAAAAATTGCTTCTTGTAAATTAAAAATTTCTACAAACTACACTCGTTATCGTATGAACTTCAAAATTTCCAAGTAACGTCAGTAATCATATATCTGTCATATTTGAATAAAATAGTGGCTTTTGATTTTGCAAAAACAATTTGGAAACGGTTATAACATAAAAGTTGAAGGAAGTAATATTTGCACGTAGTGAATTAATAATTCTACAAGCCATTGTAGTAGCTTAAAAGTTTCCACATGACGTCAACAATGATGTAGCTATAATATTTTAAAATAATAGTGACTGATGCTTTTGTAAAATCAATTTGGCAACAGTAAAAACTAAAAAGTTGAAGAAAATAAAATTTGCACCTTGTGAAGTAAAATTTCTAAAAATTACACTAGTCGTTGTATTACATTCAAAATTTCCAGATTGTATAGAAAGTAATGTATCTATAATATTTTAAAAGAACATTTGCTATTGCTGTTGTAAAAACAATTTGGCAACAACCAAAACATAAAAATTGAAGGAAACCTAATTTGCAACTTATGAACTAAAAATTTGTAGAAACTACACTAGCCATCCCATTAGCTTCAAAATTAGCAGATTATATTAGCAATAATGTATCTGTGATATTTTGTAAGAATAGTTACTGTTGATTTCGCAAAAACAATTTGGCAACAGTCATAATATACAAGTTGATGGAAATAAATTTTGCATCCTTTGAATTAAAAATTTCTAAAAACTACACTAGCCATTGTATTAGCTTTAAAATTTCCAGATAAGGTCAGTAATGGTGTATCTATATCTATGATATTTTGAAAGAATAGTTGCTATTACTTTTGTAAAAACAATTTGGCAACAGTCATAACATAAAAGTTGTAGGAAATAAAATTTGGATCTTGTGGATTAAAAATTTATAAAAGCTACACTAGCCATCATATGAGCTTCAAAATTTCCAGATAATGTCAGTAATTACGTAGCTATATTTTTTTTAAAGAATAGTTGCTGTTTCTTTTGTAAAAACAATTTGGCAACAGTCAAAACAAAAAAGTTGAAGGAAATCAAAGTTGCATCATGTGCATGAAGAATTTCTAAAAACTACACTAGGTACTGAACAAGCTTCAAAAATTCACGATAACGTCAGTGGTTACGTGTCAATGATAGTTTGATAAAATAGTCGATGTTGATTTTGTAATAGTATATTACACTACAAGTGGAGAAAGTACTCCACGAGTGGTGTATTACGTTTTGTTCAATCCTGCCGAAAATTCATTTTAAAACGTAGGTTCAAATAAAATAATAATGTGTATTTATAAAAGCGTGAGCGAAAGTGACATAAGAGTGGGCGAAAGTGACACAAGAGTGGGCGAAAGTAAATCTCCATAGCAACCATTTTGCGTGAGGTAAACTGTAACTTTCTAACCACAAAACAACGTATGAAAGTTCTATTTTCTACTGCAGGATTGAACAAAAACATTTTTGTCGTCGTAACAAAAAACTCCAAGGAAATAAAATTGGCATCTTGTGAATTAAACATTTATAAAAACTACAGTAGTCATCCCATTAGCATAAAAATTTCTACATAACGTCAGTAATAATGTTTCTATAATATTCCTAAACAATTGTGCTTTTGCTTTTGTAAAAACAATTTGGCAACAGTCATAACATAAAAGTTGTATGAAATAAAATTTGCATTTTGGGAATTAAAAATTTCCAAATACTACACTAGCCATCGTATGAGCTTCAAAATTTCCAGATAACGTCAGTAATTACGTGGCTATAATATTTTAAAAGAATAGTTGCTGATTCTTTTGTTTGTTTGTCGTCGTAAGAGAAAAGTTGAAGGAAATAAAATTGACATCTTGTGAATTAAACATTTCTCAAAATTATCCTAGCAGTCAAATTAGCTTCGAGCTTTACAGATCACTTTAGAAATGATGTGCCTATAATATTTTAAACGAATAGTTGCTCTGGCTATTATAAAAACAACATGGTAACAGCCAAAACATAAAATTTAAAAGAAATAAAATTGGCATCTTGTGAATTAAACATTTATAAAAACTACACTAGTCATACAATTAGCATAAAAATTTCTAAATAACGTCAGTAATAATATGTCTATAATATTCTTAAACAATAGTTGCTTTTGCTTCTGTAAAAACAATTTGGCAACAGTCATTACATAAAAGTTGTAGGAAATAAAATTTGCATGTTGTGGATTAAAAATTTCTAAAAGCTATACTAGCAATTGTATTAGCTTAAAATTTTCCAGATAATAGCAGTAATAGTATATTTATAATATTTTAAAAGAATAGTTGTTTTTTTCTTGTGAAAAAAATTTGACAACAATCATAACATAAAAGTTGAAGGAAATAGAATTTGAAACTTGCAAATAAATAATTTCTAAAAACTAAAATAGACATCTAATTAGTTTCAAAATTTACAGATCATATGAGTAATGATGTATCTGTGATACGTTGGAAGAATAGTTGCTTGTGCTCTTGCGAAAACAATTTGGTAACAGTCATAACATAAAAGTTGAAAGAAGTAATTTTTACATCATGTGAATTAAAAATTTCTTAAAACTACACCAAGTATTGTACAAGCTTCAAAATTTCATAATACCCTTAGTAATGATATATCAATAACAATTTGATAAAATAATAGCTATACATTTTTTAAAACCAATTTTGCAGTCGTCGTAACAAAAAAGTTGAAGGAAATAATATTGGCATCTTGTGAATTAAACATTTCTAAAAATTGCTTTGGCAATCAAATTAGCTTCAATCTTTCTAGATCATTTTAGTAATGATGTGTCTATAATATTTAAAAATATAGTTGCTCTTGCTGTTATAAAAACAACATGGTAACAGCCAAAACATAAAAGTTGAAAGAAATATAATTTGCATTTTGTGAATTAAACATTTATAAAAACTACACTAGTCATCCCGTCAGCTTAAAAACTTCCAGATAACGTCGGTAATAATATGTCTATAATATTCTAAAATAATAGTTGCTTTTGCTTTCGTAAAAACAATTTGGCAACAGTCATAACATAAAAGTTGTAGGAAATAAAATTTGCATCTTGTGAATTAATAATTTCCAAAAACCACAGTAGCCATCGTATGAGCTTCAAAATTTCCAAATAATGTCAGTAACTATAACATTTAAAAAGAATAGTTGCTGTTGCTTTTGTAAAAACAGTTTGGCAACACTCAAAACAAAAAACTTGAAGGAAATCAAATTTGCATCATTTGAATTAAAAATTTCTAAAAACTACACTGGGTACTTTACAAGCTTCAAAAATTCATGATAACGTCAGTGATGATGTATCAATGACAGTTTGATAAAATAGTCGCTGTTGATTTTGTAAAAACAATTTTGTCCTTGTAACAAAAAAGTTGAAGGAAATAAAATTGGCATCTTGTGAATTAAACATATCTCAAAATTATCCTAGCAGTCAAATTAGCTTCAAACTTTACAGATAACTTTAGTAATGATGTGCCTATAATATTTTAAAAGAATAGTTGCTCTTGCTATTATAAAAATAACATGGTAACAGTCAAAACATAAAAGTTGAAATTAATAAAATTTGCATCTTGTGAATTAAACATTTATAAAAACTGCACTAGTCATCCCATTAGCTTAAAAATTTTCAGATAATATCAGTAATAATGTGTCTTTAATATCCTTAAACAATAGCTGCTTTTGCTTTTGTAAAAACAATTTGGCAACCGCTATAACATAAAAGTTGTAGGAAATAAAATTTGCATCTTGTGGATTAAAAATTTCTAAAAGCTATATTAGCAATTGTATTAGCTTCAAATTTTCCAAATAACGGCAGTAATAGTATATTTGTAATATTTTAAAAGAATAGTTGTTTTTTTTTTCTTGTGAAAACAATTTGACAACAATCATAACATAAAAGTTGAAGCAACGTGCGAATAAATAATATCTAAAAACTAAAATAGACATCTAATTAGCTTCAAAATTTACAGATCATATGGGTAATGATGTATCTATGATATTTTGGAAGAAAAGTTGCTTTTGCTCTTGTAAGAACAATTTGGTAACAGTCATAACATAAAAGTTGAAAGAAGTAAAATTTGCATCATGTAAATTAAAAATTTATAAAAACTACACTGGGTTATGTAGAATCTTTAAAATTTCATGATAACGTCACTGATGATGTATCAATGATAGTTTGATAAAATAGACGCTGTTAATTTTGTAAAAACAATTTTGCAGCCGTCGTAACAAAAAAGTTGAAGGAAATAAAATTGGCATCTTGTGAATTAAACATTTCTAAAAATTACTCTGGCCGTCATATTAGCTTTAAACTCTTTAGATCAGTTTAGTAATGATGTGCCTTAAATATTTTAGAATAATAGTTGCTCTTTCTATTATAAAACCAACATGGTAACAGCCAAAACATAAAATTGAAAGAAAAGAAATTTGCATCTTGTGAATTAATCATTTATAAAAACTACACTAGTCATCTCGTTAGCTTAAAAATTTCCAAGTAACGTCAGTAATAATGGGTATATAATATTTTTGAAGAATAGTTGTTTGTGCTTTTGTAAATACAATTTGGCAACAGTCATAATATAAAAGTTGAAAGAAATAAAATTAGCATCTTGTGAATTGGAATCATCTAAAAACTACACTAGCTACCATATGAGCTTTAAAATTTGCAGATAGTATCAGAAATGATGTAGCTGCAATATTTTAAAAGAATATTTGCTTTTGTTTTTGTAAAAACAATTTGACAACAATCATAACATAAAAGTCAAATGTAATAGAATTTGCAACTTGGGAATAAATAATTTCTAAAAACTGAATTAGACATCTAGCTGGCTTCTAAATTTGCAGATCATACGAGTAATAATTCAATTGTAATATTTTGTAAAAATAGTTACTTTTGCTTTTGCGGGAAGAATTTGGCAACAGTCATAACATAAAAGTTGACAGAAATAAAATTTGCATCTTGTGAATTAATAATTTTTAAAAACTACACTCTCCACCACATTAGCTTCAAAATTTTCAGATAACATCAGTAGTAATATGTCTGTGATATTTTATAAAAATAGTTGCTTTTTATTTTGTAAAAACAATTTAGCAACAGTGATAAGAAAAAAGTTGAAGGGAATACAATTTGCATCTTGCGAAAAGAAAATTTCTAAAAACTGCACTAGCTATCCCATCAACTTCAAAATTTACAAATAATGAAAGCAATGATGTAGCTATAATATTTTATAAGAATAGTTGTTGTTGTTTTTGTAAAAGCAATTTGACAACAAATATAACATAAAAGTTGAAGGAAATAGAATTTACAAATTAAGAATAAATAATTTCTAAAAACTAAAATTGACTTTTAATTAGCTTCAAAATGTACAGATCATATCAGTAATGATGTATCTGTGATATTTTGGAAAAATAGTTGCTTTGGGTTTTTCGAAAACAATTTCGCAACAGTTATAACATAAAAGTTGTAGAAAACAAAATTTGCATCTTGTGAATTGAATATTTCTAAAAAGTACACTAGCTATTGTATTAGCTTGAAATTTTTTAAATAACGTCAGTAATGATATATCTATGATATTTTAATAAAATAGTTGCTGTTGCTTTGTTAATACAATTTGGCAACCAACATAACTTAAAATTTAAAGGAAATAAAATTTGCATCTTGTGTGAATTAAGAATTTCTAAATACTACATTAGCTATCGTATTAGTTTCAAATTTTTTAGGTAGCATCAGTGATGATGTAGCTATAATATTTTAAAAGAATGGTTGCAGTAGCTTTTATAGAAACTATTTGGTAACAGTAGTAACCAAAAAGTTGAAGGAAATAAAATTTGCATCTTGTGAATTAATAATTTCTAAAAACTACACTAGCCGTTGTATTAACTTTAAAATTTCCAGATAACGTCAGTAATGATGTGCATCTGATATTTTAAAACATTATTGCTTTTGCTTTACTAGAAACAATTTGGGAACAGTCTTAACATAAAAGTTGAAGGAAAATAAATTTGCACCTTGTGAATTAAACATTTCTAAAAGTAACACTGGCAGTCATATTAACTGCAAACTTTTCAGGTCATCTTAGTAATGATGCATCTTTCATATTTTAAAAATAATGTTTTGAATTTACGACATATATAACTGAAATGTGAAGGCAGGAAAAATTTGCAAATTCTGATTTCAAATTTTTAATAGTTACAATTTAAAATAAACAAATCATATCATAAATGGGGTACCATTAACGTTAAAAAATATATCTAATGGTTGACAGTTGTCATGGGTTTTCTCTCTTTCTACGTTTTTATGCTGGCGATAAGTAAAATAAAGCTTTTATATTTTTATTCATAAATTATTCAATAAATAAATGGCTTTACTAACATGAATTGAATTTAATTCAATATGTCTCAAGTATTAGCACTCAATTCATGTATGTACGTATGTATTTGCAAGTGTTGCACAGTGTTAATCTTGTTATACGTCGCCAATAAGAAACGTGAAAGATTTGTCGGTGGAATGAGACGCTTATTGAAACTCGAGCTGCGATCAGCCGCGAAAAAATCCCGCAGTGAAACTGCGAACGTATGATCCAATAAATTCCCTATTTGAAAAATAAAATAACCCGATGATCTCATACAGTCCCCCAATAACTCCGAAACGAAGTTGTTTGTGTTCAAGTGGCGTTCAATAAAACTTGCGAATTTGCGAGACTGTTATTGGATAACGCGCGCACCGCCAATTATTCATCGATCGCAATTTTCTGAATTTGAAAATGCCGAATAATAATTCCGCCTAGGCGGGTTTTAATTAAAAATTTCGCGCAATTAACCCGACTGTATTAACGGCGCGCCCCAGTTTTGTGTTTCTGCCGGAATGCAAATTAATTCTTTTCAGTTTCAGTTATTTAGCAATTTCCTCTCGTTCTCTCTCTTTAAATATATATATATAGAGAGAAAGGCTGAAACCGGGGCGCGCCTTTCGAACTTTGCTGAAATTTAATTATCGGATAGAAAAGTCAACTGTGCAGTTATTATTTGTACGGGGGGCGGCGAAATGTGTTTAATCTACGGCCCCGTCACGAAGTCCGCATTCATCCGATATTAGAAAATGGAAATTTTCTTACAAATCGCTTTAATAACTTTCCGCCATACAAAGAACTGCAATATTAAATTAAATTTTAAGTTAATGCTTCGTAACGTGTACGGAAAATAAACCGAACGCTCGGGGGATAATTAAATTTGCAAGTGAAAGTTTGTGTTTCGCCGGCGTCGGGCAATAACGGAAATGAGTTATTAAAAATTACCATTAAAATACGGATTATTATGCGCTTAATTGAAGTTACGATTAATAAATTAAAAACGGTTTATAAATATTCTTCTCTATTAACTTCAAATAATTTAAGTTCGCAGTTAAACTACAAATTTTTCAACACAGAATTAACTATTAAAATCGTTTGGATTTAGGATTTTGTTTGTTTGCTTCTAATTAGAAAGCTATTTAATTTAATTTGGGGTATAGTACATTCACAGAAAAATTCTTAATCAACTTCTATCTGTTGGAGTGACCCTTTACTTAACAAATTAGTTTAAAATAAACGTCGATACCATGTTCGATTCCTCGGCAAGGGGCGGTTGTAAACTTTTTTATTAACTCGATCGTACGTGTGCGGAGTTTAAAGAAATATAAAGTGAGGAGGTGATCTGTTTTAATCCGGCCCCTCACTTGAACCCTATTAAAAACCAATTACCTCATCCCGAATGAAATGGATGCTTTATTCGGGCGACGCGGGCGGAATGGAAATCAGTTTAAAGCCGGCAAAGACGCAATAATTTCGGCACAAACAACGTCTACCCCTAATTGATTTATTGTTGACAGCCCGCGTCTTCTGCGTCTTATTACCAGCGGATTTTCCGTGTTTGATATAAAATTTCCAAGGAGTCATGCAGCGCAGAAATAACTCAATTTAAGAGGCGGCGACACCCCCCGCCCTTTACCCCCGCGTTCCCTTCCTCTTGTTCTTCGTCTTATATTTGATGGGTGGAACGACACTGTCGGTAATATCTTGTCGGGGCCCTCCTTTGAACAATGTGCATTTCACGCACGAGTTCTGCTCCTTGTTCCCGCCAAGATTTCTGAAAGCCCGTAGCGTTGCAATAAGCGAAAGGCACGTACTGAATCCTAGTAATGCAGATTATTAGTAAAGTTGTAAAGGTGAAAGCCAAAGGGCTCCGAGATTCCGACCTCGCTTTAACCATTACTGTCCATTAAGTCTTAATGCTTTCGCCCCGAAAATTCATGTAAATACACGTTTTACATGCAAATTATCTCGCGTTTTCAATGGATAAACACGATATTTTGAATAGATTAAATATAATGTAATATACGATAAGTAAAAGTATTTATTAAAAATTATGTAATAAAAAGCCTTGTTATAATAAATTTAGAATATTTGAAGACAAATATATTTTAGTAAATGATATTTGAAGTATTGATTATCAGAATCATTACTATGATCCCGTCTTATCTCATCTAATTCATCACACTTCTACATACATCCACTCACTCCTCATCCACTTCTTTGCATTCCTCTGCCATCTGTCTCAACGTATCCCTCCCATCTATTTGTCTCTGTCTCTCAGCTCCTCTTAAACTGTTCTCCTGTAGTACTTTAGCTTCCTCACTAAAGCAATCGTATTTGTTCTGCCTTATACATTCTTATCTCTCCACCTCTTTTCGTGAATTCATCCACCACATTTATTCTGTTCTGCTATAATAGATATCGCTGTTTTCTCTAAAGTTATCTGGGGCCATGAGATCTGCTCTTCAAATATACTTAGTTCTGATCATAATTCCGTCTTTTTAGACCTAACAGTCAGAACAGTTAGGCAATCAGAGAAATTAAATCTACCATCTGGAAAACACATAGAAAACTCTATAATTGCCCTTCCTGTCATCAATTCGACGATTGACCTCGAAGCAACTGTCTATAAGCTCTTTTCGGTCGTGCTCTCATCTCTCAAAATGTGCACAGTTGTCAGGATCTAACCAAAACTCTCATCCATATATGGTGTAATGTTCGAGATCCATCGTTCCGTATTGAAGCTAATCAACTCCCTCGCCGGGTAAGTTCTGTGTAGAAGTGTTTCAAAATGCTCAAGGGAAGTAGTAACGACTTCCTGGGGAGACAATTTACTTAAAATTCTAGCGATGCTGATGATGACTTCATTAAATTACATTTCTAATCACGACCGTCAGTAGACTCAATCTAAAGCGTAATTTTTCTCAGCTCTGCTTCCGTTCATTTACCCTTGTTACGTAGGCACCCCCATCAATAGCGATCACCTGCTCTCTCTTCAATTCTCCACTTCCCTCCACCTTCCAATTCTCACTAGAAACCATTGAATGATATTATCATCGAAAGATGACAAGCCATTGACAAACATACCCCTCTCTCCCGCCTTTCCTCCCACTTTCTTCCTCATCTTTCCCACAAAATGCTCCTCATCCGGCAGAAAAGCCTCTGCAGATAAATCAAACAACACAACCACCGACCTGAAAGAATTGAATGAAACAGAGTGAACTTACTAATCAAACACTGTAGCATAGACTTCAAAAAACAAAAATGGTTATACATTATCGACAGTCTCGACTCTGAGGTTTCTGGAAAACCTTCTGTAATCCTTTTCGGGCAAGCCCTCCACCGATTTTGAGGTCAATTCATATTTCAGTTAGCCTCATACTCTTCCCCTGAATAAATTCAAACCTCTTATCTAACAACATCAGCATCACACACGGATCGACTCCCTACTTAAACTCTTCAAAAACTCTTCTCCTGGCTCTTAAACACTTAAACACATTCCACCCAATATTATCTCCTACCATAGCTTATATTTCGGCGCCTGTATTAACTCCGGATACTTCCATACCTCCTGGAAATTTGATAAAGTCATTATGCTCAATAAAAAATCCAACAACCCTTCTAACCGTCCTTTCTCCCTGCTCAATGTCAAGAGCAAACTCGCGTATTGTCCTCTCTAAACACCTAAATTCCCGGAGCCTCGTATCACCAAAATTTACATACATTAATTATATTTTCGTTGTCTTTTCTCATATATAAAAAGCCTTTTACACCGTCTGGCACTAACTTAAACATCCCTCTAAATCTTATCCCCATAATCAAATCCTTCCTACAAAACCGTTTCCACTCAGTCTCCTACTTCTTTCTCTTTCACCTTCACCTGTGACGTCCCGCAATGTACAGTCCTATCACCCTTCATCTACACTCTCTTCACATATCACCTTTCACTTCCTAAATCCTCTATAATCCAAACTGACACGGACGACACAGCCCTCTGGTCCTCTCACAGAATCCCCTGCACAGCCGTCTCTAATCTGTAATAAGACTACTATTAATTTTGCCATGAAAAACACCCCTTTTCCTCCTCTATACCCCTCTCAGTAAAAAAAAAACAAATTTCCTACCTTGCCATCCTATTTCAAAATAATCTTAGTCTCTCTGCTACCATTAAAGAAATTCGGAAAGAAGTCCTCTAAAGGTACTGCCTCCTCGCTGCCCTAAAATCCATCCTCCCAGACCACACTTCAGTATTCAACTTCGCACCTAAAGAGCTTTCATCAGACCTGTCCTCGAATTCCCATACGCCTCCTCTCCCTATCAGCTGATCTCCCTCTTTTCCAATGAACGCCGTCTTCTCAGAAAGTACTACCTACTCCCACCCTATACACCTAACGAAACGGTCTACAATCAATCTAACACTTCCTCTTTGAATAAAAGTATTACAAGACTGATCAGCAAAGTTGCAACCCGTTAATTCTTCTTTAATTTTATAAACATACTCTTTGACATATTCTCGCCCAAAACTCTCCAACTCTGCAACCACCACCCAAATATGTCGAAGATATTGTGGAGACAATCTCACCCCCCTACTCTCAACTATTTTGTTAATCCCCATCTATAATCCCTAAATAATTTTTTTTTAAATCTGTAAATGTCATACAGCAATACATTAAAAATACAACGAAAAAATAAAGAAACTCGCCGCCCATCCAAACTATTATATGCACACATCTATTAAAAATCCAAAAAAGTACCAGTACTGTCATCTATTACTTGTGTCATCTGTCATTTCTGTCACCTGTCATCTGAGCCATCTGTCATCTTGAACATTTGTAATCAGTGTCAGCTGTTATCTGTGTTATCTGATATTTGTGTCATCTGTGTCTTTTGTAATCAGTGTCATCTGACATCTGTAATATCTCATATGTATCATCTGTCATTTGGGACGTTTGTAATCAGTGCTATCGGTCAACGGTGTTATTTGTGTTATTTATACTCAGTGTCACCTGTGTCATCTGTCATCTGTCAATTATCATCTGTGTCATTTTCATCTGTGTTATCTCATCTGTATCATCTTTTATCTGTGTCATCTATCGTCTGTGTTATCTATAATTTGTGCAATCGGTCATTTGTCATCTGCGACATTTGTAATTAATGTCATCTGCCATTAGTGTCATTTATAACCACTCACATCTGTGTCATCTATCATCTGAGTTATATCTCATCTGTGTCATCTGCCATCTGTGTGATTTGTAATCAGATTCATCTATCATCGGTGTTATTTGTGGCATGTGTACTCAGTGTCATCTGTGTCATCTGTCATCTCTCATGTGTCATCTGTGTTATTTTTCATCTGTGTTATCTGTCATCTGTATTATCTGTCATCTGTGTTATCTCTCACCTGTGTCATCTGTTATCTATGTCACCTAAGATATCTGTCGTTTTTTTATTTATAGTCAGTTTCATCTTATATCTTTCATATGTTATCTGTATCATCTGTCATTTGGGACATCTGTCGTCGATTTTATCCGTGTCAATTGCCGTCTGTGTCAAATGTTATCAGTGTTATCTGTCATCTATTTCATCTGTTATCTGTGTCATCTGTAATCAGTGTCACCTAACATCTGTAATCTGTCATCTGTCATCTATGTCATCTGTCATTTGTGTTATTCATTCCCTCGCCATCAACACCATGTCGTCTGCATACGCCAGTATTCATATCCAGTGTTATCTGTCATCGGTGTTATTTGTGTTATTTGTAATCAGTATTCTCATTGTCATCTGTCATCTGTTATTTGTCATCTGTGGCATCTGTCATCAGCGTCATATTTCATCTGTGCCATCTATCATCTCTGTTATCTATTATCTGTGTCATAAGTCATTTGTCATCTGCGACATTTGTAATCAGTATCATCTTTTATTAGTGTCATTTCTGTCAACTCTCATCAGTGTCATCTGTTATCTGTGTCATCTGTTATCTGTGTGATTTGGCATTTGTGTCATCTGTCATCTTATTCATCTGTATCACCTATTATCTAGGACATTTGTAATCAGTGTTATATATCATCGGTGTTATTTGTGTCATTTGTACTTAATGTCATCTGTGTCATATTTCATCTGGGTCATCTATCATATGTGTTACCTATTGTCTGTGTCATCGGTCAGTTGTCATCTGCGAGATTTGTAATCAGTATCATGTGTCATTAGTGTCACCTATTATCTGTGTCATATGTCATTTGTATTATCTCTCATCTGTGACATCTGTTATCTCCGTCATCTAATACATCTGTCTTTTGTGTCATTTGTAATCAGTTTCATCTGTAATCTATGTTATCTGTTATCTGTTTAATTTGTAATTGGTGTCTGTGTTATTTCTCATCTGTGTCGTCTGTCATCTGTGCCATTTGTGATCTGTGTCATCTATCATCTGTGTCATGTGCATCATCTGTCATCTGAGATATTGGTAATCTGTGTTATCTGTCATCGGTGTTAATTGTGTCATTTGTACTCAGTGTCATTTGTGTCATCTGTCATCTGTAATTTGTCATATGTATCATCTGTCATCTGCGTCATCTGTCATCTGTAGCATCTAGCACATATCATATGTTTTATGTCATGAATGAATTATTGATTGAATGAATGAAAATTGATCAAAATTAAAAAAAGTAATAAACCTCAATTTTTATGTATTAATCTACAGTAATTTGAAAGTTGTTAAAAATTTCATGTGTCATTTGTGTCACCAGTCATCTGTCATCAGGGAATCAGTGTCATCCGTTATCTGTCTTATTCGTCAGCTGTCATCAATTTCATTTGTAATCAGTGTCATCTGACATCTGTCATTTGTTATCTATGTTATCTGTTATCTGTATCATCGTCAGCTGTCATCAATTTCATTTGTAATCAGTGTCATCTGACATCTGTCATTTGTCATCTATGTTATCTGTTATCTGTATCATCTGTTATCTGTGCCATTTATAATTAATGTCAGCTGTCAGTATCATCGGTTTCATCTGACATCTGTGTCATCTGTATTATATCTCATCGTTGTGATCTGTCATATGTGCCATTTTTCATCTGTGCAACCTGTATTATATGTGTCATCTGTCAGTTGCGTCACCTATCATCTGTGTCATCTATCACATATCAAATGTTTTCTATCATGAATGAGTGATTGAATGAATGAATGAAAATAATAAAATTAAAAAAAATATTTAAGAAGTCAAACCATTTAAACTATTATTGGAAAACAAAAAAAACACCGTAATTTGACAGTAATTAAAAATGTCATTGGTAATTTGTGTCAGCAGTCATCAGTGGCATCTCTCATCCGATATCTGTGTTATCTGTTATCTGTGTTATTTGAATCATTTGTACTCAGTTTCATCTTTGTCATCTGTCATATTTCATTTGTCATCTGTCATGTGTGTCATCTATCATCTATGTTATCTATTATCTCTATCATCGATCATTTGTCATGTAGAACATTTGTAATCAGTGTCATCAGTGTCATCTGTGTCATCTATCATCTGGTTCACCTCTCATCGGTGTCATTTGTAATCTGTGTTATCTCTCATTTGTGTCATCTGTATCGTCTGTCATCTATGTTATTTGGCATCTGTGTCATCAATCAGCTAAGTCATCTGTCATCTATCATCTACCATATGCCTTGTCATGAAAAATTGGATTGAATGAATGAATGAAAATCGACAAAAAAAACTTTGAGAAATGATTAATTGAACAAAAATAATGTTTCGTTAAACTTTTATTGGAAAACAAAATAAAACACAATTTTTATTTATAAAACTACAGTTATTTAAAAGTAATTAAAAATGACATCTGTAACCAGTCATCTGTCATCTGAGTATCAGTGTCATCTGTTAACTGTGTTATCTGTCGGCTGTGTCATCAGTTTCATTTGTAATCAGTGCCACATTTCATCTGTGTCACCTGTGTCATTTATACTCAGTGGCATCGGCATCATCGGTTATCTGTGTCATCTATCATCTGAGTCATCTGTCATCTGTCATCTGGGACTTTTGTAATCAGTGTCATCTGTAATCGGTGTTATCTGCCATCTGTGTCATTTATAATCAGTGTCATCTGTCATCTGTCATCTGGGACATTTGTTATATTGTGTTATATGTCGTCGGCGTTATCCGTATCATTTGTCATTTGCGTCATTTATCATATGTTTCATTTGTTATGTGTGTCATCTGTCTTTTGTGTCATTTATATCAAATACAATCAGTTGTCATCTATCATCTGCGTCGTCTGTCATCTATGTCGTCTGTCATTTGTGTTATTCATCCGTCTCATTCCCTCATCTGATATCTGTAATCTGTCATCTATGTCATCTGTTATCTGGGACATTTGTAATCAGTGTTATCTGTCATCGGTGTCATTTGTGTCATTTGTACTCAGTGCCATCTGTATCATCTGTCATCTGTCATATGGGACATTTATAATGTCTGTAAGTATTATCTGTCGTCTGTGTTATCCGTTTCATTTGTCATGTTTATGTTTATGTTTATGTTTATTTCTTTTAATTCTGTTCCAACAAAACAGCCTAACACATACAAAAAATACATAAATAATATTAATTACATAATTTAGACCGCACGAGAATTAGGCATTGAGTTCATCCTAGATGATCTTCCACTCGTACCTCAAAGTATTCTTCTGCTGACTCCCATGCAGGAACGCACCAGAAACCAATATTTAGGTGTATTTTAGCCTTAAATTCAGGCATTTTTGTCCCTAATGTGGGAATTAAATGTCAATGTGTCATATATCGTCTGTGTCATGTTTCATATGTGCCATCTATTATCTGGGTTAGCTATTATATCGGTCATCGGTCATTTATCATCTGGGATATTTGTAATCAGTGTCATCTGTGTCATCTATCATCTGTATCATCTGTCATCTGTGTCATTTGTGTCAAGCGTCATCTGTATTATCTCTCATCTGTGTCGTCTGTCATCTGTGTTATCTTTCATCTGTGACATCTGTCATCTGATTTGTCTGTCAGTTGCATCATCGGTCATCTGTGTCATCAATCAGTAATTGAATGAATGATGAAAATCGACAAAAACTTTGAGAAATGATAAATTGAAAAAAAAAATATTTGGGAAGTCAAAACTATTTATTATGGAAAACAAAATAATACACAATTTTTATTTATAAAACTGTAGTTATTTGAAAAAAAATTAATATGTCATACGTCATTTGTGTCACTAGTCATATGTAACATATGTCATCTGAGAATCAGTGTCATTCGTTATCCGTGTTATCTGTTAGCTGTGTCATCAGCTTCAATTGTAATCAGTGTCATCTGACTTCTGTCATCTGTCATCGGTGTTATCTGTTATCTGGGACATTTGTAATCGTTATCATCTGTCATCAGTGTCATCTGTGTCATTTATAATCAGTGTCATCTGTGTAATCTGTCATCTGTGTTATCTCTCATCTGTGTCATCTGTCATATGTGCAATTTTTATCTGTGTCATCTGTCATCTGTGTTATCTCTTATCTGTCTCATCTGTCATATGTGTCAACTATCTCATATGTCTTCTATCATGAATGAGTGAATGAAAATCGACAAAGTAATAATTTGGAAGTCAAAACTTTTAAACTATTATTGGAAAAGAAAATAAAACACAATTTTTATTTATAAAACTACAGTAATTTGAAAGTAATTAAAATTGTCATCTGTCATTTGTGTCACCAGTTATCTGTGATATCTGTCATCTGAGAATCAGTGTCATTTGTTATCTGTGTTATCTATATATTTGTCAGTTGTGTCATCAGTTTCATTTGTGTGTCATCTGACATCTGTCATCTGTCATCTGTCATCTGTGTTATCTGTTACCTGGATCATCTATTATTTGGGACATTTGTAATCGTCATCAGTGTCATCTATGTCATTTATAATCAGTGTCATCTGTGTAATCTATCATCTGTGTTATCTCTCATTTGTGTCATCTGTCATATGGGCCATTTTTCATCTGTGTCATCTGTCATCTGTGTTATTTCTCATCTGTGTTATCTCTCATATATGTCATCTGTCATGTGTGTCAACTATCTCATATCATATGTCTTCTATCATGAAAGTCGACAAACTAATAATTGGGATGTCAAAACTTTTAAACTATTATTGGGAAACAAAATAAAACACAGTTTTTATTTATAAAACTACAGTAATTTGAAAGTAATTAAAATTGTCATCTGTCATTTGTGTCACCAGTCATCTGTAACATCTGTCATCTGAGAATCAGTGTCATTCGTTATCTGTGTTATCTATGTATTTGTCAGCTGTGTCATCAGTTTCATTTGTGTGTCATCTGACATCTGTCATCTGTCATCTGTGTTATCTGTTACCTGGATCATCTGTTATTTGGGACATTTTTAATCGTTATCACCTGTCATCAATGTCATCTGTGTCATTTATAATCAGTGTCATCTGTGTAATCTGTCATCTGTGTTATCTCTCATCTGTGTCATCTCTTATATGTGCTATTTTTCATCTGTGTCATCTGTCATCGGTGTTATCCCTCATCTGTGTCATCCGGCATGTGTGTCAACTATCTCATATCATATGTCTTCCAACATGAAAGTCGACAAAGTAATATTTGGGAAGTCAAAACTTTTAAACTATTATTGGAAAACAAAATAAAACACAATTTTTATTTATAAAACTACAGTAATTTGAAAGTAATTAAAATTGTCATGTGTCATTTGTGTCACTATTCATGTGTGACATCTGTTTCATTTGCGTGTCATCTGACATCTGTCATCTGTCGTCTGTCATCTGTGTTATCTGTTACCTTGATCATCTGTTATTTGGGACATTTGTAATCGTTATCATCTGTCATCAGTGTCATTTATAATCAGTGTCATCTTTGTAATCTGTCATCTGTGTTATCTGTCATATGTGCCATTTTATATCTGTGTCATCTATCAACTGTGGAATATCTTATCTGTGTCATCTGTCATATGTGCCATTTTACATCTGTGGAATCTCTCATCTGTCTCATCTGCCATATGTGCCATTTTACATCTGTGTTATCTATCATCCGTGGAATCTCTCATCTGTGTCATCTGTCATATGTGTTATTTTACATCTATGTCATCTATCATCTGTGGAATCTCACATCTGTGTCATCTATCATATGTGCCATTTTACATCTGTGTCATCTATCATCTGTGTTTTCTTTCATCTGTGTCATCTGTCATATGTGCCATTTTACATCTATGGAATCTCTCATCTGTGTCATTTGTCATATGTGCCATTTTACATCTGTGGAATCTCTCATCTGTGTCATCTGTTATATGTGCCATTTTACATCTGTGTCATCTGTCTTCATGAATGAGTGAATGAAAATCAAAAAAATCATAATAGAGTAGTCAAAAATTTTAAACTATTATTGGAAAACTAAATAAAACACAATTTTTATTATAAAACTACAGTAATTTGAAATAAATTAAAATGTTCATCTGTCATTTGTGTCACCAGTCATCTGTGACATCTGTCATCTAGGAATGAGTGTCATCCATTACCTGTGTTATCAGTTTCATTTGTATTTAGTGTCATCTGACATATCTCACCTGTCATCTATGTTATCTGTTATCTGTATCGTCTGTAATCTGGGGACATTAGTAATCAGTGTCTTCTGTTATTGGTATCATATGTGTTATACATACTCAGTGCCATCATGTTATTTGTGTCATCTCTGTCATCTGGGACATTTGCAGTCAATTTCATCTGTGTTATCTGTTATCTGTATCATTTGTAATTAGTGTCATCCGTTATCTTTCATCTGGGACATTTTTATGTCGTCGTTTTTATCCAATCCATTTACTATGTGCGCCATCTGTCATCTGTTCTATTTGTTATCTGTCATCTGTTAATTGCTTTGTGTCATTTCTAATCAGTGTCATTTAACAACTGTCATCTGTCATCTATGTTATCTGTGCCATCTGTCATCAGAGTCATCTGTGTTATTTATACTCAGTGTCATCATTTTATCTGTGTCATCTGTTATTTGGGGCATTTGTAATCAATGTCATCTGTGTTATCTGTCACCTGTGGCATTTATAATCAATGTCATGTGGCATCCGTCATCTATCATCTGCGATCTTTGTTAACAGTGTTTTCTGTCGTCGGTGTTATTAATTTTATTTGTCATCTGTCTCATCCATCAATCTGTTTTATATATTATCTATGTCAGCTGTTCTCTGTCATCTGTATTTTGTGTCATTTGTAATCAGTGTTTTTTGACATCTGACATTTGTCATCTGCGTCATCTGTCATCTATGTCATCTGCCATTTGTATTATTTGTTCTATCTCAATCTGTCGTACCTTTTCTTTGCGCTTCTCATATCCTTCTCTCTTACTTTCTTTCGGCTTTGCACTCTTTCCTCGCCATCCTCAATCTATCTTTATCCTTTCGCACTGTTCATCAAATCATCTGCTCTTTCCTGCTCCTGCCACAACTCACTATAGCCTCCTCCATCTACTCCCACTTAAACTTCTTCAGTTTCTGTCTCATCTCCCTCATCTAGCCTTTCATCTTCCCGCTCTTTTCCCTCCTCCATCACTAATCTTCCTTTTGACCCTGCGTACGTTTCCCAATCTGAATCTCCTTCCGTACATCCATTTGGTATTTCCCATCTATTATCCATTACCCATTCTTGCATCATCCTGTCCTCTTGTGACTGCTCTTTCGCACCTACCTCTATTAATTATGTCATCATCTACATTAATTTTCACTGTTGTTTTCATCTTTTGCTTATTATACTGCATTACCCTAAACTTATCTTTCTATCTTCTCAACTTCACCCCGGTTACTTTACCTGCCCGTCAGCTTGAAGCTCTTCTTCACCTGCATGTATAATAATTATAATAATAATAATATCTATTCTTATTGAATGAGAATTCGAATTAAAAGTTCTTCTCTTAATAATATCATTACACCACCATGTGTAAACACTTTGCGAGAGAACTGACTTGCAAAGAAAAAATTTTCAAATCGTCATTTGTAAGCCAGTGCTCTGTTAAACATAAAATTTATAAATTAGTATCGTTAATAAGAACCTCTAGAAGTCTACTTTTGTTATTAATACTTTGGATATTTAAAAGAAAAATCGTCTAACATAAGATCACAGCACAACTACTATATTCGCACAACTTGTATGAAATATTGCATCAAATGTCGTACATACAGCATTTTTTGCACTTTTTACAACACTTTTTGGAGTTTTCGTGCAGAGCATCTGCGTTTAGAACCATATAATTCGCCATGACAAAAATTACTTTTACTTTTATCACCTCTTCCAGAAACTTCACTATCTTCTCATTGTCTTGGAAGTATTTTTCCTCTTATTATTACATTGATTTTTCTCTCCATTCTCTACCTCCTCTTCTTTTACTATATTTCCTCATCTAGCCTTTTTATCTTTGCCTCCTTCTTCTCTCCCTACATTTTACATCACTCTTATCCCTTCTCTCCACATCTCCCTCACCTTCTGCATCTTCTCTCTTTTTGAATCTTCCTCATAATTGTCTTTACTAACTTCTTGTATTTTTCACTGCGCTCTCCTCCATTATTTTCTCTGGTATCCTTTCTCTCCATTTTTTCCCTCTTTTTCTTCAAAAGTCATATTCTCATGCTGTTAAGGCGATCTTTGCGTCATCGCAATCCTTAAAAAACTGCTCTTCTTCTATATTCTTCTTCCGTTCTTTCCTACGTTTCTATCCTCCTGTTTACTTTTATTTCCCATTTTATACTTCGCCGCATTTCCGTTTCGCATTTTTTTGAGCATCTTGACCTTCATCCCATCATAACTCCAACTTTCACTTTGTATATGTAGGATGGGCTAGGGACAAATTCTAAAAATATAAGCAATGACTAAATCGAAAATAAACTAAACAAGCTTTCCGTAATTTAATGAGTTCCTTAATTAAAAGGTTAATTTATTGTATAGTTTAATGAGTTTCTCTTGTAGGCTTTCAATCAGTTTTAAGTAACGCAGAAATATATTCGTAATAAATTCACACGTGAACGTGTAAAATACATCTCATGTTCGAGTATAAAATTAAAACGTAATCGAATCCTTTGTCCACGGCCCTTGTTTGCCACGCCGCAAATTGCTAAATTATTACTCCCCTTAACGATTACATCCTGGGAAGCTTCCGGGTAACGAGTGTATTTTCCTGTATATGTATATGCGAATGTATGTGTGTGTTTTATACAAGTGTGCAGGAATTAATTGAAATCCATTTAAATCTTCCTCAGAATGGGAATAATTCAATTCGATGAAAACGGTGGTACATGCATAGACCCTCTGTGTACGGGTTTCCGTAAATCGATGGCAAACATAATTTCGATTCAATGTACACATTACTTAAGTTCGCACGCAAATATTATTTGACTGGTAAATGGAATTCCGATTGAATGCAATTACCGTTTCGTCAAATGTGTCTCAGCGCCCGTCTAATGTCTGCAGGGGGGTGGTTGGAAACGCTGCGGCCACATTTGTCTGAGTGTGTAGTAATTCAGTTAGTTTGCAGCCGTATCCCAAAGGCGAAATCATTCGGCTGATGCACTGACATGCACTTCCTTCCTGGTTCCTGGGCGCGCCGCTGGGATTTTCAAAAGACCGAGCACAAAGCTTCATTATACCAACACCGCAATATTGTTCCGCCAGGGATTTGGCTGAGGGACTCTCTGTTGTAAATTGCGTTTGGACATTTGTGTATTAACTTCCTTTTTCTGATACGCCGCGCCTCCGGCTTCGCCACGAACTTCTGATTATCCCGCAGAGATACACAAGTTGAAATTTCTAATTGTGTTGCGTTCAAACGAACTACGAAACGAAATTCGTACTTTTGAAGTGTAGATGTTAACGAACTAATTGCGGCGTATTATATGGGAGAGGGCGCAGTATCGACTATAATATGTAGTTAGATTGGATAATGTTAATTAATAGGGATGTTGAGTAACGGATATGATCCACCTATTGCCAGCTGGGCCGATTCCAATTTAATACTATCAATATTAAAGTTTGTATCAATATTGATTGCTTAATTATATTCCTAATGAATTATTACCTTTAATTGAGATATTTTCAGGTATATAAATCTTTACAATTTTTCAAGATAAGGGGAACTTTAATAATACGATCAAAAAGTAATCAATTAAATAAATATATTTATTACCCTACAGGAAAAAATCCCAATTGCATGGCAACATATACAGGGTGAGTTTTTTTCGATGTTCTCTATAGGGATCTTGGAAACTATAAGAGATAGAGAGACGGTTAAATGGGGAAAGAAGTTTACGAGACGAATAAAATTCCACTTTCAAAGTTTTCAAAAAAGTCAAGGGTAACTAGATATTTTGAAAAAAATTAAAAGGGGTCATTTTTTTCAAATCAATATATCTCGGTTATTATACAAGCTAGAAAAAAACTGTAAACGACAAAGTTTTAGATAATTTTATGCAAATTAACAAAATATAATCAGAAAATATTTATCCCCATTATTTTCCGAGATATAACGCAAACTTATATTTTTTTAAATGGAAACAATTTAATTCAATATGGCATACGACGTAGTTATTTCTAAAAATAAGTGAGTTATAGTAATTTTAAATTTTATTGTAAATAAAAAATGGGTAGCCATGAAAAAGGTGAAAGTAAAACAATTGCAGTTGTTTATAATAATAGCAATATTGTAATTATTAGTTTTACAGATATAAACCAAAACGAAACAACAGCATAAAGTAATTTTGTAATTATCAATATATCAATTGGAGAGAAATTTTATTATTAAAAAAATATTGTCAAAGAGTCCACTATTAATATTATTATGACATAAATTATATCTTTTATAATTGACATCACATCCTCCAATCCATAAAACATATACACGTGTTTCTATAGAAATTATGTTTAATTACAAAGCGATTTATGTTATTTATATTTATTCAGTACTTTCTATATTTTAACTTCATGAAATTAAAAATTAAGTTTAGTGGGTGGGCATTGTCGTTGAAGTGTAATTAAAATTATTTAAATTATTTTATTAAATAAAGTAAACATTGAATTAAACATTTGTGTATGTTCTAAAATTGATTGATTGTTGAGGATATGTTCTAAAAGTTAGTGAAGGGTAATAATGGGCACCCACCCACCCTACATGCATATTAAAGATTTAATCATTGAAATATTTTTAGTTTCCTTTAACTTGAACAGTAATAATGCGATAGGTTTTTTGACATCAAACGACTGACAGTGATTGAAGTTTAAAAAAATATATGTAGGGTGGGTGGGTGGCCTCTATCCCACCCTCCAATCAGTAAAACATAAGCGAGGGTTTTAATTAAAAGCAGTAAAATATAAATAAACACAAGATAATTGCAATTTTTAGAGATTTATTCATACAAAAATTTCAAATAATATTTGATGATGTTTTACAGATTGGAGGGTGGGATAGTGGCCACCCACCCACCCTACATATACATATAAACTTTAATTCCTTATCGTCTCCCGGTTTCCAATAAAATTATTACAAAACTCTTTGAATAAAAAAGAAATTAAAAAGGTAAAATCTTTGAGTGAGTAAATTAGTAAAAATTTGATGCATGACGGGTGGTCAGACTTTAAATCTAAATTAGATATAGATAGTCATTTATATTTAAACTTAAATTTTGATTTTATTTTATTTTTTATTACATAACGGGTTTTATTGTTTTTAGCAGCAAAATTATCAACTATTAGCAATTATAATTATCATGTATATGTAGGGTGGGTGGGTGGCCTCTATCCACCCTCAAATCAGTAAACCATAAGCGAGGGTTTTAATTAAAGGTTTTAAAATATAAATAAACACAAAATAATTGCAATTGTTAGATTTATTCATTCAAATTTTTCAAATAAATTTTGATGATGTTTTACTGATTGGAGGTTGGGATAGAGGCCACCCACCCACCCTACATATACATATTAACATAAATTACTGATCGCTTCGCGATTTCCAACAAAATTAATTACAAAACTTTTTGAATAACAAAGAAATTAAAAAGGTAAAATTTTTGAGTGCATAAATTAGTAAAATTTTGATGCATGATGGGTGGGTAGACTTTAAATCTAAATTAGATAATATTATCTAAAGAAAGTCATTTATATTTATTCTTAAATTTTGATTGTGTTTTATTTTTTAATACATAAGGGTTTTATTGTTTTTAGCAGCAAAATCATCAACGATTAGCAATTAAAGTTATTATGTATATGTAGGGTGGGTGGGTGGCCTCTATCCACCCTCCAATCAGTAAAACATAAGCGAGGATTTGAATTAAAGGTTGTAAAATACGAGTAAAGACAAAATAATTGCAATTTTTAGAGATTTATTCATACAAATTTGTTAAATAATTTTTGATGATGTTTTACTAATTGGAGGGTGGGATAGAGACCACCCACCCACCCTACATATACATATAAACTTTAATTCCTTGTCATCTCTCGGTTTCCAATAAAATTCAAACAAATTTTTTCAAAAAAATTTTGATGATGTTTTACTAATTAGAGGGTGGGATAGAGGACACCCACCTACCCTACATATATATTATGTTATTAGTGAATCGCGATTCATCTGTTCATAATATTTTTGTAAGAAACGTATTGTCCTCTTGACAAATGTGTTTATACCACATACAGAAGTCTATTTGATAATTACAAAATTATTATTCTTATGCTGGTTTTTCTATTTGTTTAACTTTGTAAAACTAATAATTACAATATTGCTATTATTATAACCAACTGAAATTGTTTTACTTTCATCTTTTTCATGGCTACCCATTTTTTATTTATAATAAAATTTAAAATGACTATAACTCACTTATTTTTAGAAATAGCTATGCCGTATGTTATATGGGATTAAAGAGAAAAAAATACCTTTTGAATGAGGCCATAGCCAACTATGGTTTCCATTTAAAAAAAATGTAAGTTTGTGTCATATCTCGGAAAATAATGGTGATAAAAATTTTCTGATTACTTTTTATTAATCTACATCAAATTATCTAAAACTTTGTTCTTTACAGTTTTTCTCTATCTGTTATAATAACCGAGATATATTGATTTGAAAAAAATGACACTTTTTACTTTTTTCAAAATTTCTAGTTACCCTTGACTTTTTTGAAAACTTTGAAAGTGGAATTTTATTCGTCTCGTAAATCTACGCTTCTTTCCCCATTTAACCGTTTCTCTATCTATCCCCATAGAGAACACAGAAAAAAACTCACCCTGTATATACTATATAGGGAAAGTAATAATTTGATTAAAAAATATATAAGAGGTAAAAAATTATGTACAGTACAAACATAACAAAAGGAAAACAAAAAATAATAAAAATGCCAAATAAGAAAAAAAAACAAAAAAAAGACAAATAAAGAAATAAAGTCTTCTTGTTTTTTATATAAAATAGTTAAGAGAGGAAGAATTTTTTTTATGAAAACAAAAACAAGAAAAAAGTACAAAAAATAAAGCAAACAAAAAACAAACGAATACAGAACAATAAAAACAAAAAGTAATAAACAAAGTCCGATAGAAACCATCGAAAAATAGAGCAGAACAAAACAAAAAATTCATCTGATCAATTAAGCGAAAAACAAAAATTTACGAAACATTTACTATTTATGCTTATTTACCTTCATAAAAAATTAAATAAAAATTTTAATTTGACAAAAAATATTAGCCGTAAAAATTATAGAAAATTGCAACAAAGAAAGAGAAAATTAACGAATTTCAAAAATGACAGATAAGAAAGAAACAAAAAAAACAAACCAATTGATAGATAAAAGAAATGTTATATCAGAGAAAGAAAATTAAATCATAATTTTAAAAATATATTTTTTTTTTGGCAAAATAATTTAAAATTTTTTCATGTAAAAAACATAAGAAAAGAATTAAAAAAAACACTAAAAATAAAAATAAAAAATTAAGAAACAAACGAAAACACAAAAGAAAATCAAAAAATATAAAGTATTTACAAAGTATAAATTAATTATCACATTTTTTTCTCAAAATTAATATTTAGAAACAGTTGAATTTTTTCTTATAATAATGTTTCAATTTTAGCAATTCTTGCTCTAATCGATCGCCTCTATTACATACATTTGAATCAAGCAAAAAAACTAAAAATCGTAATTCAATTGTTTTTCGTTATTTTTGGCGATATCTTTTAAAATTATATTCTGATTTGAGAAATTCAAAGGCAAAAAGGCGAAAAACTTAAAATCGCAGTTCAATCGTTATTCTTTTTTTTAAATAATAATCTGATTTGGGAAATTCTCCCTATCGCATGCTACTATCGAATACATTTGAATCAAGCAAAAAAAAAACTAAAAGTCGTGGTTCAATTTTTTTTTGCGATATCTTTTGAAATAATGATTTAGGAAATTCTTGCATCATACGATTTCTAGAATCAAATAGATCTGATATTCATTAAAAATTGAAATTCGTGCTTCAATTGTCAACTCTTAAAGTAACTATCCGATTTGAGAAATTCTTGCTCCAATTGTTGCCACTATTACATGCATTTGATTTAAACAAAAAACTAAAAATCTTAATTCAATTATTTTTCGTTTTTTTTTTTGGCGATATCTTTTGAAATATAATTCTGATTTTAGAAATTCTTCCACCGATTGATCGCCAACATAGAATACACTTGTCATATAACAGATAAAAGACAGATAATAGACAAACAAAAACACAAGATAAAAAATAAGAAAAATAGAAATAAAAAATAATAAGATAATATTTTATTTTTAATTTTTCAGCGATTACTTTTATAATAATGTTTTGATTTGAGAAATTCTTGCTTCAATCGAATATTCATTTAAAATTAGGTAAAAATCTATAAATCGTAATTCAATTTTGGGGATATGTTTTTAAATATTATCCTGATTTGAGAAATTCTTCCACCAATTGATCGCCAATATCGAATACACTTGAATTTCACAAAAAAAAACAAAAAGTCGTAATTCAATTGTTTTTTTAGCTTTTCAGCGGTACCTTTTGAAATAATGTTCCGATTTTGCAAATTTTTGCTCCGCCATTATTACATACATTCGAATTAAGCAAAAACTAAAAATCGCAGTTCAATTGTTTTTTTTTTTTAGTTTTTGGTGATATCTTTTAAAATAATGCTCCGATTTGAGACTTTCTTGCTACGATCGATTGGCAATTATATACATTTGAATAAAGCAAGAAAAAACTAAAAATCTTAATTGATCTTCGATTTTTTGCGATATTTTTTGAAATAATGTTTTGATTTATGAAATTCTTGCTACGATCGATTACCACTATCACATATATTATAAAAAACTAAAATCGCAATTCAATTGTTTTTCGCTTTTTGGAGATATCTTTCAAAATAATATTCTAATTTGGGAAATTCTTCCGCCAATTGATTGCTAATATCGAATTCACTTGAATTTTTTCAGTTTTTTTGGTGATATATTTTAAAATAATATTACGATTTTAGAAATTCTTGCTACGATCGATTGCCACTATCACATACATTTGAATTGATTGCCAATATAGAAGCCACTTGAATTACAGAAAAAACTAGGAGTAAAAATCGTAATTCAATTGCTTTTCATTTTTTGTAATAATAATCGGATTTCGGAAATTCTTGCATGGATTTATTGGCACTTTCGAATACATTAAATTTATACAGAAAACTAAGAATCAAAAATTGATTTTTCCTTTTTTGCAATATCTTTTAAAATGATCAAAAACATGAATATGCAAGGCTTACTTGACTCTTTTTTTTCTATGATTTATTTTACAATCTATTGTCAAATTATAGAAGAAAATGATTTATTTTCATCAAATGTTTACTACATATTTTTACAATTGTTTATTACAAAGAACTAAAGCTAAATTTATTTATTTGCAATGTTCTGTTAATATTTATTGGATATAAGAAAAACTTTAAAATGTAAATAAAAATATAATAATTAAATAATTGACAAAAACTATAAAGGATTTCAAGGTCATCTGCCACCACCAATTTTTTAATTCAATATTTGTTTATTTCGTTTTTCTTTAATAATATTTAATAAATACAATTTTAACTTAACACGAAAAGTAAATAAAACCAAGGGGAAAATGGTCATGTGTACTTTTATTGTCCTCGAAAACCAAATCGCGTCATGAAAAATAAAGTTATTATGTATATGTAGGGTGGGCGGGTGGCCTTTATCCACCCTCCAATCAGTAAAACATAATCAAGAGCTTTAGTTAGAAGTTGTAAAATGTAAACAAACACAAAATAATTTCAATTTTACCAAACTTTACCAAACACTAGGCAAGACACAAATATGCAATCAAGAATTCTCACTCCTGTCATATTATAATTTAACACACCTTTCCGAAAAAATAGAAGTAATAGAATCATTTTTCGTTAAATCATTATCCTTATGCAACATTGCCAAATTAGAAAAATCCGAATTTTCATGTAAACGCCAACTTAACTTGATGAAAACTAAATAAATTAATATTCGCAAAAACTATAAAACAATCTCACATGAATTAAATAATGGAAGAACAAAATGAGGTTTAATTAACGGAATCGGAGATGCTTTCAAGTGGCTCTTCGGGAACCCAGATGCTGAAGACGCAAATTAATTCCTTAATAAATAACCAAAAACAAACAGAAACACTAATACAAAGTTTTCAATGGTAGATGTTATAACTGAGATTTGTTAGTTATAACATCTACCATTGAAAACTTTAATCAATCCTTTCAACAAATGAACTCAAACATCCAAATTCTTAATAAAAATATTAATAAATTTGAAATTGCAATCAATTCTATAATTACACATACAAAAACTATAGACTTGGAACTTCAACTTTCAAAACACATATTATTGTTAATCGAAATGACAGACGAAATACAGTCCACACTCCAAAAATACATGTTCAGTTTATCACTATTACAAAATGGCATTGTGGATCTTAATATCTTAAATCCCAGAATATTGTTTACAGAATTACGAAGAATTAATTCAAAATTTTCATTGCCTATACCAGCAACTCCAGAAAATGTGTATCATTATTATAGAATATTAAAATTAAACTTATTAATAATTAACTTCAAAATACCGATGAGAAATCTATATTCATATGAACTCTTCAAACTGTATTCCCTACCTACTCACCATAAAAATGATTCTCAATTATTTTCCTATATTGAATCTTCAAAACACTTCCTTCTAATCTCCGAGACGAGAAATACGTACGTTCTCTTAAACAATCTAAGCGAGTGCAAAGAGTTCTCCCCAAAAAATTGGATATGCCAAAACCTAATGGAGAAGACTACAGGAACCTCCACAGATTGTGACCTGCTGCTATTTCTAAGACGACGAAGATGATACCCACATCATGCCAGAGACGGAACCTCATCGCCAACCTAGAAATCTTCCATCAATTATAAGAAAATAAATAGATCTTCGCCACATCAAAACCAACTCAACTCTCAATCCTATGCAAGAACACCTACGAAATTATTATTTCTGAGATGGGAGTTCTGGAACTTGAAGCCAACTGCAAAGCCTTCACCAACCACTACGTTCTCGAAGCCAGAGCTGTCCTCGGATCAAATAACTTCACATAGCAAATTCCGGAGACTGATATAACTCAAGACGACTACTGCATCCAATTGAAGAAGAACATTACTCTCGAAACTATCAATATGGAACCAATCAAAATTAACAAGATGGATCTGGATCAACTTAAATATGCTAAACACGAGTTAAACCAATTTGATGAACAACTCCAGGAACAACTAAACAAACCGTCTATTATCAAGAAGGAAAGCTGGTTCACTTCCCTAATGTCGATAGCATTATCAAAAGACTGGTAGGTTTCATGTTCACGATCTGACCTACAAAACTAAATAAGAATCACTAAATAATTCACTGCTGCTCACAGGAGATGTTAGCCAGGTTTCAGTAAGAAGCACAACATCATGATCACAATCACTAACATTAGAGAAGAAGGTATCGATTTTAGTATTTAATCCAATTAAGAAATAGATTTAGAAAATATAGATTCATTAATTACTTTCTATTTAATAATTCATTGTAATCATTCAAATTTAATGATAAATAAAATCATTATGATAATTCTAGAATTGAGCCTTCTCGGGTGAGTGAAGGAGATGAAGGGAGTGCCGCACACAAAACTACTCCATTATACAAATATTTGTCTTCTTTCCGCGGAGATGGAACTGTCTGAATGTAAATGGTATTATTGTAATATGAAGAAGTAGGGAAGCCTCTCTGTTATATGTAAATACAGTGGCGTGCGCTGGGGAAAGCACTGGGAAACTTAACACCTGACGCATCAGGACGAATTGAAGGGCGTCGTGCACTTTTATCTCACGTTTCCCATATCCACACAAACACACGCAGCATCGCCGAAGACGGAAAAGCTTTTAATAAAAACTTAATATGTGGTAACAGTGGCTGGAGCAAGAAATCTAATTTATCGTCGGGATAGGAGGAGGAAAATGTAAAAGAATGCGCCTCTCTCTATGGAATATGTAATGCCTCTTCCCACTCACTTATCTCCGATATTTCGAACGGGAAACGGATTGCTTTTTTATTTGTCGTACGTCATTAATTCAACAATTCGGAGAATGTTACCGATAAATTCCGACGTTCTGCTCAAACACAACATCTTCTCGGCCATCGCACGCGAATTCCTTAAAAATACGTTCTCGGGGGGCGATCAACAATAAAGTTCAAAGACGAACATGTTGCCGAATATATTTGAATTCAGTTACGAATGGTGAAACACGGAATAAAAAAAAAATACGAACACGTCAATTCGCGATTGAAATATTTCCCGAAACTTTAACGTCGTTATTGGGAATTGAACGTCATCGCAGGAATTTTCATGCGACATTAGTTACGAAATAAAAAATGAACGTAATTATATTGTAGAAAATTTCTTATAAAGTAATTTTATTTGTAATTTAATATAATGGACAATAGTTATCAGGAAAAAAATATATCTCCGCGCACCGCATTGAAAATCCAAATAAAAGGCAATCTCTTTAATGGCGGGGCGATAGCGCAAATTGAAAATGATATTACCCAAGTCGTAATAGGCCCATTAACTCTCCCGATATGACCAATATTTCAGAAGGGCTGAAGGTATGTGATTATGTGATATGCTCACGCACGCGGAAATCTTTGCAGATTACACCGTACCGACTTTGTTACGGCTCTTAATATGACTTTATGGCACTAGTCCGTTAAGACAAGACGAATTGGGGTGAGCGAGTAACGCATATTGTAAACTACGTCGGTCCGAATTGGTTTTTATTTAATGGCTATATGTTTCCCCTTCGTTTTCAGTCTTTTATTACCTTAACTTTTTTCCTATTTGTAATCTAAGCTTCTCTATTAATTTGGCCACTACTTGTAAAATTTTATTATTTCTTCCCTTCATCATATCTTTATCAGAGAACTCGTGCTGATTTTCGAGTTCTTCAGGATTTATCCTACACACTCTAACACTAAATTCCACGCTGTTGTTGAAATCAATTTTCATATCCAGAAAATAAACGAGTCTGGTTAGTAGTTAAGTCATTTGGTAATCTGTTTCGTTGTGATTCCTCTGATTTATAAGTTCATTTGAATAATAATTTTCTTTGTTACCCCTGTTACACCTCTGCCACTTAATTAAAATTAGCTGCATCATTAGAAGACCATGCTTAATTCGAATATACTGGCCATCCTAACTCTAAACATCAGTTTTACGTTTTACCCTCAAGGCAAGGAGGTTCTAGGCTAATTCGAGGCTAGAGGATGTGCATGACCTTGACCTTCATATGACCTTGACAAGCAAATAACCTTGACGTTCAAATGACCTTGACGTTCAAATGACCTTAACATTTAAATGACCTTGAAATTCAAATGACCTTGTAATGACATTCAAGTAAACTTGACCTTCAAGTAACCTTGACCTTTAAAATACTTGTTATCATTTTCAATTAGAAGAGAAGGAACGCTGGAATTAAATAAATTGAATGGTAATAGATATTCGAAATAAATTTTGTAAAGTGTGTTACCCGTATTAATTTTATCCGTTTATTTCCAGGAGAGCTTTTCAGCCTGCTGGATATAGCTATGAAAAGTTATGTGTGTTCAGATTTTGGAAAATAGATTCCAAGTTAAACAATTTGTAATGCAGGGTCACATACCGATGCCATTGGGATGTATGATGGAGCAGTGGAGGAAACACTTGAACTGGGTATGTTATGACGAGAAACCATAAAAGTTTTGGACAACACCATCATCAACTACCTTTCAGTTGTGGTATTAGGTTGAAAAGATATATATTTATATATATAGCAGTCGCCCTAATTGCTGAAAATTTTGAAACACTAATCAATATTTGTTTGAGAAATAGGAATCGGAGTTATACTGTAGTGGTAAAGAAAAAATTTTGAGTGGATAAAAAATGAGAGAGATATTGCTTGCATTGTAGGAGGCTTACCATCAGTCACAACGTATTAAGTTTTTTAGGACTAGGTACTCTAAAACTGTTTAAATGAGTAATGCTAATGTACTAGAATTTAAAGGTACTGCGATTTCTGTATTGTCATGCCACTACTTGAGATTGATGCTAGAGTATGTCTAGCTTGGATCTTTCAAACACTGATGATGACGTGGTAATAATGAGGTATCAACTGTATCTGATACAAATACGGGCATGGCCGATACAGACGAAGATTAGATTTGAAATAAAATTGCTAAACTTATGTCTACTTTCAATAGAGGTTAACTTTCAGGAGAGTGGTGTCATTCAAGGCTAACGAGTTAATCTGTTGAGTGTACCCTTTTCGTCTATCAGTTCATCATCAGCACTTAGTTCTACTTCATCGTTTAATTCATCATAAAGTGTTTAACTAAAATTTGTTAATTTACTGGCCAGAAGTACTATGTTTCCCTGCCAAGATTCTCCAAGGACTTGAGAGTAACTTAAAGTGACTATCTCAAGTCTGCTTATAAAATGATCGCGAGTGGAAGAACAACAGAAGTGAACTCGAGCCTCGTCCTGTGTGAAAAATTTAATATTTGAATATATTATGTACGCACAATGAATAAAATACAATACAATACAATACTTGTTGATATTTAGAAGTAAACAATTATCGCAACATCATCAAAATATCTGTCTATATTAAAATATTTTCCAATGGATTGTTAATTATTCAAAATATCTTTAGATCATTAGCGAAAAAGAACAAATTGCAATGTGTCTACTTTATTTAAAAATTATATAAAGGAATAGACTTTGTCCGAACTTAGAAAGTTTAGACATTCTAACTTTTAAATTTTTTGTTTTTTTTTTGATCAACTGAAAATTGTTGAAATTGAAAAAACTGCATTACTCGTTTCAGACGCGATTTTCTTCCAATAAAAATGAAACTTGTGCTTATGTTATTATAAAATTATAGAAAGAAACAGTTTTTATCCTAATTTAGAAAGTAAAAAGTTTCTAACTTTTGATTTTCTATTTTATCTAATCAACTGAAAATTGTTGAAATTCAGCATCGCTCAATTCAGAAGCGGATTTCTTACAAATAATAGTAGAATTGTGTCTAGATTATTAGAAGATTATATAGAAGAATAGATTTTGTTCAAATTTAGAAAGTGTAGTGTTTCTAACTTTTGATTTTTAATTTTTTTAATCAACTGAAAATTATTAAAATTAAAAAAATCGCTCATTTCACATTTTCCACACAATAAAAATTAAAATTATGTCAAAACTAGTTGAAAATTATGAAAATAAAAGTTTTTGTAAGATTTTATAAAATTTATAATTCCTAACATTTAAAAAAGGTTAAATGAAATTAAAGTTACAAATTATTTTCATTTAACCTTTTTTAAAATGAACTACCACGTAGTAACGGTCGCTACCATCATTTTCATTTCCTAACATTTAATTTTCTGTTTTTCTAATCAACTGAAAATCGCATCTATCGTTTCAGACGCGATTTTTTTACAATAATAATAATAATTTTGTCCAGTTTATTTTAAAATCATTGAAAAAATAGATTTTGTTCTATTTTAGAAAGTTTAGAGTTTCTCAGTTGTAACTTTCTATTTTTTATAATCAACTGAAAATTTTTGAAATTATAAAAATTGCAACACTCGCTTCAGACGCAATTTTCTTAAAACAATAATAAAACTTGTGTCTAGATTAATTAAAAATTGTAAACAAAAGATTTTGTTCTAATTTAGAATGTTAGGATATGGTAATCACTCGTTTTAGTCGTAATTTTTTTTACAATATAAATAAGGGTTATGTCTAGTTTATTTAAAATTACAAATGGTAATCGCTTTTACTCTAACATAGAAAGTTAGGAGTTTCTAAATTTTGAATTTCTATTTTGTTTTATCAATTGAAAATTGATAAATAGATTTTGTTCTATTTTAGAAAGTTTAGAGTTTCTCAGATGTAACTTTCTATGTTTTATAAATTTTTGAAATTATAAAAATTGCAACACTCGCTTCAGACGTAATTTTCTTAAAACAATAATAAAACTTGTGTCTAGATTAATTAAAAATTGTGAACAAAAGATTTTTTTCTAATTTAGAAAGTTACGATATGTTAATCACTCGTTTTAGTCGTAATTTTTTCAGAATATAAATAAGGGTTATGTCTAGTTTATTTAAAAATTACAAATGGTAATCGCTTTTACCCTAATATAGAAAGTTAGGAGTTTCTAAATTTTGAATTTCTATTTTATTTTCACTCGTTTCATACGCGTTTTTCTCAAAATAATAATCTGAATTATTTTCGGATTATTTAAGTGTTATAAAAGGAAATATATTTTATTTTAATCTAAGAAGTTTACATTTTCTAACTTTTGATTTTCTACGTTTTATAATCAAATGAAAATGATCGAAATTTCTAAATCGCATCGCTTCTTTTAGATGCCATTTTTTACAATAAAAATAAGACTTATATCGAGATTATTTAAAAACTTATACAAACTGGTAGTTTTTATACGAATTTGGAAAGTTTAGAATTTCTAGCTTTTGATTTTTTATTTTTTCTAATCAACTGAAAATTATTTAAATTCAGTAAATGCATCACTCGCTTCAAACGCGATTTTCTCACAACTAAAATAGAATTTTAACTAGATTATTTGAGAAATTTATAAAGGAATAGATTTTGTTTGAATTTGGAAAGTGTAGACTTTCTAAATTTTGATTTTTTATTTTAACTGAAACCTGTCGAAATTCCTCCCTCGTTTTAGAGGCGGTTTTCTCACAATAAGAGGAAGAATTATGTCCAGATTATCTAAAAATTATAAAAGTGAATAGTTGTGATAATTTAGAAAATTTAGGGTTTATAACTTTTGATTTTCTATTTTTTCTAGTCAACTGAGATTGGTTAATATTAAAAAAATGCATCACTCTTTTCAGAGGCGATTTTCTCACAAAAAAAGGGGGGAATGATGTCCTGATTATTTAAAAATAAATCCATCATAGACAAAACTGAAGTTGTTCAAGTTATTCAAGATGGCTACTATCAAGATTAATCCAAAGATGCAAACCAATGCACTCAGCATTCTTCGAGGTGCTAGGCAAGACAGCATTTTTTGCCGCTCATATTTAATCTTTATTCAAAAGAATTTTTTACAGAAGCTCGTGAGAACACCGACATATAAATCCTGTTTAATGGAGAACGCTTAAATAACATTCAATACGCAGATGATACTGTGATATCCACCGATAGTATTACTAGCTTTCAAGAACTAATGAACAGAATATAAGACGCCAGCACTCGCTATGGTTTAGAAATTAACATTTCTAAAATTAATCAATGGCAATTAGTAATGAAGCAACTAAAAAGTGCGTACTTATGATCAACAACATAGAGATGGTTTACAGTTTGCATACATGCAACCATGATAAATGAGGATTGACACCATCCTCAGGAGATTAGGTGCAGAATTGAGAAAGCAAGAACTGCCTTAAATCAAATGGCTAATCTTTTGAAAAGTTTCAGCATCAACATCAAACTGCTTCTATGCTATAATTTCTCGATACTTTTCTATGGAATCAGTTATAGACAATAATTGAAGCAACACAAAGAAAACTCAAGGATTTCTAAATGTGTCTATACAGGAAAATATTGAGGATCTCTTGGGTAGACAGAGTGACCAATAATGCAGTGATGGAACTTGGAAGTAGTGAAAACCATCAAAAGAGGAAAACTAGAATACCCTGGACACATTATAAGAAACAAGACCAAATACTTATTTTTAAAATATGTTTTCCAAGTGAAAGTCAATGGAAAAAAAAAGACGAGAAAGAAGAAGAATATCATGGTTTAAAAAATTAAAAACAGTTCTCAAAATAACCTACCGTCAAACTATTCAGGGCCGCCATGAATCAAGTAATTATATCCAGAATGGTTGCCAATATTCGGAACAAAAGAAGAAGAAAAGGTATCCAAAGTATAATTTTGGACTTTGTTCTTCAATTTTTATCTCACCTGCCGTGTTCCAATTATGTACAGATTTGCATCCCCTCTAATTAAGACCTTGATTAATGGATCAAAAAATGATATTTTGAATTTTCTTTTTTTGCTCATTACGTGGAGGTCGATTAAAAATGATTTAAGTTGCTCACAAATAGTGTGTTCATCTTTTGGACTGCTCCATTGCATTAATCTCTTCATAGTACATATAGGAAAGTACTAAATCCTACTTGTCCACTCAAAAGTTTTAATAATAGCTTTAAAAATGAGAGGTACATATAAATAATCAATTTTGGCTTCAATATACGTTTTGTATTGGTCTCAATTCCTAATCAGGTCCATTACAGCTTATTAATGTTTTTCTTCATTACATTTGTCAATTTATGATTAGAATAATTATAGCCTCCTTTTTGAATCTAAACTATTTTTATGAATGAATATTTTTTTTTTACATTTGCCTAAAATATCTATCGATAATCTATCCAAATGATTGTCCTGATCTTCTATAGCTTCAAGCAATTCCAATGTGATCTTTATAAAGAGAAAACATACTACAATAGCTGTAAAATCAATTTTTTCTGCCAAATCTCTTATCACATCTACTTGAAGTTTTCAATTAGTTTTCCTATAGCCTCTTTTGTATTCAAAAATTTACTAAATGATTTATACCAAGCTCTTTCAAATATGTTTCTCCTGCTGCTCACCCGAAAAGACATAATTTATATTGTGTGGGAGTTAGCTTCAATTTAAATCACTTTTGCTTTTGTCTCTGAGAAGCCCATATCTATTTGTTTCTCTCTTTCTCTCTATGTAGCGAGTAAATCTAAAGATGTCAAATTATATTTAAAAAATTATTTATTGAAGAAATCTATTGAGACACACTATAACTATTTGATATTATTTTTTTCTAAAAATTCGTTAAATTATTATCATCGAGCTGACTCATCTTTTTATTTTTATTTTTCAGGACGACGATCTTATCTGTGCGACTTTAATAAAGACAGATCGCCTCCACAGCGCCGAACCTTTAAATCACACCCTGACGGATTTTATTAAGGAACAACTGACCGATCCATAACTACATCGCTTCACCATTACACGAAAAAAGTGTCAGCCATTAAATCAAATGAAAATAAATTTGTTCGCTCCGACTAGACTAAATTGGTATTTTCGCGCACAATATCCACTTAGATAAGACAAGTGACGGGCGGGGGTGTGGGGAAAGAAAAAATAAAATACAAATAAAATAAGGGAACTTGCGGATACACGAAAAACTCGTCTCAACTCCATACGCTTCTTCGGAAGGCCTGCGGGCTATGCAGGTTTTTAAAGTGCTCGCTGGATGTTTGGTCCAAGTTTCAGAAACAATTTAAATAATTATGCAATTGTGCATCCGAGTGGTTTCGTAAAGTATGGTATGAAAATTTATTCATCGCGAAAAACTTGAAGTTATAAAAAAATAATAGCATGTTTCGTAATTTACGAATGAAAATAATCAAACACACTTTACTGTTTGAAAATATTATGTTAATGTATTGAAACCATATAAGTATATATCTGTTATACAAAACAAAGTGAAAATTTTTTAAAAAATTTTTAAACACACAAAAAAGGCTAATTTTATTATTATTATTATTATAAGTGTTTAAAAAGTGGCAAATAATTATATATAAATCTTAATTATCCTAAAAATTTTATAGCACGAACGAATAACTCAAGAGATAAGTTGGGCCTTACAAATTACCATACATCAATTATATTAGTTGCTGCTGGCATATAAAACAGGAGATGAAGTGCAAAGAGATAAGAAGATTATGAAATATATTACAAAATGTGGCCCGCATAAATCCTACCCCGGGATGCCTGACAGCCTCTTCTTCACCATGGCCATCCAAACTTACAACTCAAATCACGTCAGCATAGTAACAGTTCATTATAAAATAGAGAAATTAAAGAAAATAAGTGTTTTTATATTGTAAAATAGCTTGATCATCAATAAAAAAAAGTTATCACGTATGAATAGTTTCTTAGTCTCCCCAAAGGCCAAACTTTGAAAAAAAAACCACAACACCTTCGTTTATCTGTAGAATATGGAGAACGTTCCTTTCCACCCTGCTGTTTTTCCACTGGAACATATTCGCTAATGTGCGGACGTCGAATGAATAAAACAAAACCAATTTTTGTAATACGGGCTGATAAATAAAGTTATTGGACGTATAATGGTATATAAAATCCAATTATGTTGTCCCCAGGATGTAATTTTTAAGGAACGAGACGATAAAGAGTGTCTGGACGGTTTATCAACGAGATATCGGAGACGTCACCGGCATCTCTGACGAGTTTTCCCCCGTTCCGACCGCTTTTCCGTTTCCTTTATATTTCCCGTGCATTAAACCGAAACTGCAAAAGTGGAACCGATCACAAGATATGATAAAAAAAAAGTTGGTAACATGGCCACTACAGTACATTCCCAGTGCTTTTATTAATCTTTGCCGTTATGTTTCTAGATGACGTTTGTCAATTGTTTCAGGAAAAATTTATAACCCCACAATTTATTAATAAATACTGCAAAATGTTAATCAAAATTTTGCGATAGTCATTTTTGAGAATTTTTAATTCTCTTCCAACACTTCCTATTGATAATGGATTCTGAAAATTTAAATCAAACTCCTGCTATACTTATTTTTTTAGAATGTATTAAATCTAAGAATGTAATTTTCAATTCCTTCAGTTTTAAAATAATGCATTGTAATTTTTTTCTAGATGAGGTACGTCAATTGTTTTGCAAAAAATTACTTTACTATTTGTCAATAGATAATGTATATGTAAACCACATTCCTGCTGTAGTTATTTTTTAGACATGTCTTAGTGCTGATATACAATTTTAAGTTAAGATTTTTTGGGAAATAATATTAGAGACCTGTCGCAAACTATTATAGTAACGTCCGGTATCCTTTTCCGGTTTTCCGTTTCCTCTTCCGATTTACGGTTTCCAGCTTCCTGTAGCCGGTTTTCGGATTCCGTTTTCGATTTTGGGTTTCCTGGTCTCCTGTATTCGGTTTCCGGTTGATCATTTTTGCGTAACGTTCAAAAATCTAATTCAAAACTCTTGCCAAACTATAACCTCTAAATAACTAAAGATTTCACCCTGAAGATTCTATATAAGCACATTTTATTTTAGTTTATTGTTGTGTATAAATAATTTGGATGTAAGGTAATTATTTTAATACCTAAATGGATTTGTTTGGGATAGATTGTAGGGTTTCATCTAATCTATTTTGAGTTTCCTTTTCTCAGAGCTAAATTTATACGCTGTAGAATTTTTATCATATATCATAAAGTTCCTATAGTTAATTTTGAGTTTAACTATTCTATTAACTTAAGATCGTTGATGTAATTAAAGTTTGTAGTGTTTGGCATATTTCTCTAAAGCAATGACAACTGACATTGATATTTGTCACAGTTAACTGTTACTGTCAACTATTACTTTTAACTACCACTGTCATCTGTCACTGTCAACTGTCATTGTCAACTGTCACTCTCAACTATTACTGACAACTGTAACTGTCAACTGTTACTATTAATTATCAATGTCAATTGTCACTGATAACTGTCAAATATCACTGTCAACTATTAGAAGAGACTGATTGTAATAATATTGTATAAATAAATTTCTTTTTCATATCTCGGCATCAACTGACTTTAAACAACTTTACAATTGTCACTATTTATCTATTATTTTCTAAAGTCTCAGTCAACTCTTACAGCTATTGTTAGTTGTCAATCAACTGGCAATGACAATTGTCTCTGCCAGTTGCCATTCTTAACTCACAAAGAACTGACATTGAGAATTGTCACAGTCAACTGTCACTATCAACTGTCACTGTCAAATGTCACTGCCAATTATCACTCTCAACTGTTACTGTTACTTGTCAATGTCAAATGTGACTGTCAACTGTCAGTATCAACTGCCACTATAAACCATCACTGACAACTGCAACTGTCAACTGTTACTATTAACTATCAATGTCAATTGTCACTTACAACGGTCAAATATCACTGTCGACTATTAGAAGAGTCTGATTGTAATAATAATGTATAATTAAATTTCTTTTTCATATCTCACCATTGACTGACATTAAACAATTGTACAATTTATCTATTATTTCCTAAAGTCTCATTCAACTCTCACAGCTATTGATTGTTGTCAATCAATTGGTAATGACAATTGTCTCTGCCTGTTGTTATTTTTAACTCAATGACAACTGCTATTGATAATTGTCACAGTCAACTGTCACTGCCAACTGTCACTATCAACTCTCACTGTCAACTGTCACTGCCAATTATCACTGTCAACTGTTAATAAACTGTCATTAAACATCTTTACAATTATTCTTATTAATTTTTATCTATTATTTTCAGAAGTGAACTCTCACAGCTATTGTCGATGGTCAATCAAAGGCCAATGACAATTTTCACTGCTAGTTGTCACTGTTAGTTCACTGCCATCTGCTGTTGATAATTGTCACAGTTAACTGTCACTATCAACTGTCACTGCCAAATCTCACTACCAACTGTCACTGTTAACTATCACTGTCAACTGTCACTGTCAACTGTCACTATTAACTGTCACTGTCAACTGTCCGTATCAACCGTCACAGTAAACTGACACTGACAAGAGTCAAATATGACTGTCGACTCTTAGAAGAGTTTGTTTGGAATAATATTGTACAAAAAAATATTAAACTTTTTATTTTACATTTCACCATCTACTAAGCAATTTTACAATTGTCACTATTAACTATAACTTTCAAAAGTCACTGTCAACTCTCACAGCTATTGTCAATTGTCAATCAACTGCCGTGTCAATTAACACTGCCAGTTGTCATTCTTAACTCACTGACAACTGCCATTGATAATTATCATAGTCAACTGTCACTTTCAACTGCCAATGTCAACTGTCAGTAATAACTGTCAAATATCACTGTCAACTATAAGAACAGCATGATTGTAATAATATTGCACAAACAGAATATTTAACTTTTTTTTCAGATCTCACTTTCAACTGCAATTAAACAACTGTACAATTGTCACTGTTAACTATTATTTTGAAATGTCACTATCAACTCTTACAACTATTGTCAATTAACTGCCAATGTCAATTGTCACTGCCAGTTGTTATCCTTAACTCACTAACTACTGCCATTGATAATTTTCACAGTCAAATGTGACTATCAACTATCACTGTCAACTGTCACGGTCAATTGTCACTGTCTAATGTTACTGTCAACTGTTATTGTCAACTATCACACTCATCTGTTACTATCAACTGTCACTATCAACCGTCACTGTCAACTGCCACGGACAACAGTCAAATATGACTGTCGACTCTTAAATGAGTTTGATTGTAATAATATTGTACAAAAAAATATTAAACTTTTAATTTTATATCTGAACGTCAACTGCCACTAAGCAACTTTACAATTGTCACTAATAACTATTATTTTCAAAAGTCACTGTCAACTCTCACAGCTATTGTCAATTATCACTGCCAGTTGTCATTCTTAACTCACTGACAACTGCCATTGACAATTGTCATAGTCAACTGTCACTGTCAACTGTCACTTTCAACTGTCAATGTCAACTGTCAGTAATAACTGTCAAATAACTGTCAACTATAAGAACAGCCTGATTGTAATAATATTGCACAAAAAGAATATTGACCTTTTTTTTCATATCTCACTATCAACTGCCATTAAACAACTTTACAATTGTCACTGTTAACTATTATTTTGAAATGTCACTATCAACTCTCACAGCTATTGTCAATTAACTGCCAATGTCAATTGTCACTGCCAGTTGTCACCCTTAACTCACTGACTACTGCAATTAATAATTGTCACTATCAACTGTCACTGTCAACTGTCACTATCAATTGTCACTGTAAATTATATACTGGCTACTGTTACTGTTAGCTGCCAATATAAACTGTCACTGGTAACTGTCAAATATCACTATCGAATATTAGAAGAGTTTGATTGTAATAACATTGTACAAAAAAAAAGATTTTTCCTCATGTGTCACTGTCATTGATAATTGCCACAGATAACTGTCACTGTCAACTGTCACTGTCAACTTTTCCTGTCAACTCTCACTGTCATTTTGAAACTGTCAACGGTCACTGTTAACTGTCACTATCAACTGTCACTTTCAACTGTTACTGTCAACTGTCACTGTCAACTTTCACTGTCAACTTTCACTGTCAACTGTCACTGTCAATAGTCACTGTCAACTGTCACTTTCAATTGTTAATTTCAACTCTCAATGATAACTGTCTAATATTACTCTCGACTATTAGAAGAGTTTTCCCTGTAATAATATTGTATAAAAAAAAAATTAAACTTTTTTCACATCTCACCGTCAACTGCAATTAAACAACTTTACAATTGTCACAATTAATTATTATTTTCCAATGTCACTGTCAACTAGCACAGCTAGTGTCAATTGTCAATCAACTGCCAATGTCAATAAATGGCACAGTCAACTGTTACAGCCAACTGTCAATATCAACTGTCGAATATTAGAAGAGTCTGATTGTAATAACATTGTACACAAAAAAATATTTTTCTTTATACGTCACTGTCAGTGATAATTTCCACAGATAACTGTCACTGTCAACTGTCACTGTCAACTGACACTGTCAACTGTCAACTGTCACTGTCGACTGTCACTGTTAACTGTTACTGTTAGTTGTTAATGTCAATTTGACTGACAACTGTCAAATATCACTGTTGAATATTAGAAGAGTCTGATTGTAATTACATTTTATAGAAAAAAATTCTTATTATCTCTTATTTTTAGAAGTCATTGTTAACTCATACAGCTATTGTCATATGTAAGTCAACTGCCAATGTTAATTGCCACTGCCAGATTTCACTCTTAACTCACTGACAACTGCCATTGATAATTATCACAGTTAACTATTACTGACACCTGTCACAGTCATCTGTCACAGCCAACTGTCACTTCAACTGTCACTGTCTACAGTCACTGTCAACTATCACTGTCAACTGTCACTGACTGTTAACAGTTACTGTCAACTATCAATTATCACTGTCGACTCTTAGAAGAGTTTGATTGTAATAATATTATTATACAAAAAAAATTTAACTTTTCTTTTCATTTCTCAACTTTACAATCGTTACTGTTAACTATTATTTTCAAAATTCACTTTCAACTCTCACAACTAATATCAATTGTCAATCAACTGCCAATGTTAATTGTCACTGTCAGATGTCACTCTTAACTCACTGGCAACTGCCTTTGATAATTGTCACAGTCAACTATCACTATCAACGATCACTGTCAAATCTCACTAAAAACTGTCACTATCAGTTGTCACTGTCAACTGTTACGTGTCAATGTCAACTGTCACTGACAACTGTCAAATTGCCACTGTCGAATATTGGATGTCTGATTGTAATAACATTGTACAAAAAAATTAAACTTTTTTCTTCATATCTCACCGTCAACTGTCATTTAGAATTGTTCTTATTATCTAATATTGTCATAAGTGACTGTCAACTCTCACAGATATTGTCAATTTTCAATTAAATGCCAATGACAATTTTCACTGCTAGTTATCACAGTTAATTGTCACTGCCAACTGTCACTGTCAACTGTCACTGACAACTGTCACTAAGAACTGTCACTGTCAACTGTTACTGTTCACTGTCAATATCAACCGTTACTGACAACTGTCAAATTGCCACTGTCGAATATTAGAAGTCTGATTGTAATAATATTGCACAAAAAAACATTTTTTTCATATCTCGCCGTTAACTGTCATTAAACAACTTCACAATTGTCACTATTATATATTATTTTCTAAAGTCACTATCAACTCTTGCAGCTATTGGCAATTGTCATTAAATGGGCAATGTCTATTGTCACTACCAGTTGTCACTCTTAACACTGACAACTGCTATATATAATTAATATAGTCAAATGTCACCACTGTCACTGTCAACTATCACTGATAATTGTCAAATAGTAGTATTACTGTTGACTGTTAGAAGAGTCTGATTGTTTATATATTGTACAAAAAAAAATGTAACTATTCATTTTCACATTTCACCGTCGACAGTCATTAAACAACTTTTCAGTTGCCACTATAATCTATAATTTTCAAGTCTCACAGCTATTGTCAATTGTCAATCAACTGCCAATGTCAAATGTCTCTGCCAGTTGTCAATCTTTACTACCATTAATAATTCTCACAGTCAACAGTCACTATCAACTATTACTGTCAATGTCAACTGTCACTCATAACTGTGACATATTACTGTTGACTTTTAGAAAAGTCTGATTGTAATAATATTGTACAAAATAAATATTAATCTTTTTTTCATATCTCATCGTCAACTGTCATTAAAAAACTTTACAATTGCCACTATTATAATTTTCAAAAATCTCAGTCAACTCTCACAGCTATTGTCAATTGTCAATCAACTGTCAGTGTCCATTTTTACTGTACGTTATCATTTTAAACTCACTGACAACTCCTATTGATAATTGACACAATCCACTGTCACTGTCAACTGTCACTATGAACTGTCAATGTTAAAGGTCAATTGACAGTGACAACCGACAAATATCACTGGCGGTCTTTAGAAGAGTCTGATTAGTAATAATATTGTACAAAAAAATTTTAAACTTTTGTTTTCCATTTCTCACCATCAACTGCCATTAAACAACTTTAAAATTGTCACTATTAACTATTATTTTAAAAAGTCACTGTCAACTCTCATAGCTATTGTTAATTGTCAATCAACTGCCAATGTCAATGGTCTATGCCAGCCACTGACAACTGTCATTGAAAATTGTCACAGTCAACTGTCATCTGTCACTGTCAACTTTCAATATCAACTGCTACTGTAAAATGTCACTACCCTTTTTATTTTTTAAAGTTTTCTACATTTTCTTGGAAATTCTAAATTGATAATAGATAGAAATTCAACTGTTTTAAGTCTTTCGTTCAAGCGTGAAGTAATTTTGTAAGACCCTCGCTTATGCTTTAGAGAGTGGAGGGTGGGATAGTGACCACCCACCCGCCCTACACATGCACCTAAATTTTAAACTAAAACACTGTTTTATATTTTCAAAACACATCAACACTGACACTGTGATTAAAATTTTGGAAACAAAAGCAGTAGCAGTGGTTGAAGTATATGTAGGGTGGGTGGGTGGCCACTATCCTACCCTCCAATTCATAAAACATAAACGAGGGTTGTACTGAATTAATTTTTACTTACATCAATATTTATATTTATTCTAAAAATTGTTATTATATTACATTGGAATTTATTATATTGTATTATAAATATTTTTTTAAAGATTTTAAAAGAAAATCATTAATAACTTTATAATAAATCAAGATGGTGTTTGTTTAAAAACAAAATTTGCTTCGTGTTAGTGTAACAGATGAGCAAAATTTTTTACATTAAAAATGTATTTATTGATAGAATAAACTGAAAAATATTGTGTTATCTTATAAATAACGGGTGTCCAACAATTATTGCAGTCCTGGGTGGCGTTGGAATCAAAAACGTAGGTCGATTCTTACATGTGCCAAATAAATGAACTGACATTTTAATTGTCAAACATAACCTAAACGTGCATTTAAACAACACTTTAAACTAAAACGTTTAGGTTATGTGTGACAATTAAAATGTCAGTTCATTTATTTGGCACATGTAAGAATCGACCTACGTTTTTGATTCGAACGCCACCCGGGACTGCAATAATTGTTGGACACCCGTTATATCTATTTGATGATTTTCAAAAAAAATGTTATCTTCGCTAGAAACAAGATGGCGTTTGTTTTGAAAAATCTCTTCTTCTTTCGTATAAATAAGAAATAATTTTGTAAAACCCTCGCTTATGTACTAAAGACTGGAGGGTGGGATAGTAGACATCCACCCACCCTACAAATATAATTAACTAGATGAAGTATCAATTTTGTACAAATTTTGATGGCTGTACAGATAACTTTATATCAGTTTGTAACGAAAACTTTTTAATTTTCGGCATGTAAATCTTATCGTAAGGCGCTCAGTTTTTTTTTTCTTGGGGCTATAAAAGCGTTTTATAGAATGCCGAGATCGTAAAAAGAAAAGCGATTACTCCATGAAAGATGAGAAGTATCCGAATGATCTCGTTCGAGTCCCCGGAGCAAATAATGCTCTTAATAATATTTGGAAGTAGTTCTAATCTGGAACTTTACGGATACTTAAATAGTTGTTTTTCCAGACGGCGCAAATGGAAACTTCTTATCGCCTTAAAATTTTAACGGCGCTCGGATGAAAATTAAACGGTTTAATATGATATAGAAAGTTGCGCCCAGAATTTGATACTTAACGTTTATTTTTACACAGATACTGAATTTTAATGTTTATTTTTGTTCAAATTCGTGGAAAATAATTTGAATTGTTAAGGTTCTCTTCATCATCACGGTGTCGTGTTTCTTGCATTGTTTGCACTTTTCCAGCCTCTGCGTTCTTTTTGTAACGTCTAGCAGATATCAATTGGCCTCATCGCGTATTTCCCAGCTTTATCCCCACGACACGAAATTCCGATACAATAAACCCTCCAGAGGGTATTCTAATAAAGAAGTGACAATAACTTTCCGGGGTGAGTTAACGGTGACTCATAAAGATTCTTTGGGGCCGATTGCATTCGTGCACGGTTGGGGTGGGGGGGTTGTAGATGTGACTTATAAATATAAGACTGATAACGGGGATGACCCGCGATTTCTGATTTATGGCCGTCTTGGGACCAGGCAAACTAAATGGAATCATCCCTTATTTTATCTGCAATTTATATTTGGCATGAAGGATAACCCTGGAACTTGTTAGGTTGTACGACTTTGATGGAAAAAAGTTTGTAAGGAAGAATAGTGCTAATATTTAACATTAAATATTTTGCTTATATTTTCCATGAAGTTCTATAGAAACATTTTGATGGTGTAAAAAGTTATGGTTAAGATTTCACATAGTTTTTAATGTCGACAATTGTTGGGCAAATGACAAGTAGTTTTATAATGAAATTGGGCCAAGTAAGAGCCTCTTTAATAACGTTATAATCCTAATTTATAAGAAAATAACAATCGAAACTTGAGGAAATAATATTAAGGAAAGAAACATATTAACCGTAATCCCTATATTGTTTGTCAACTCGGAGAGCGAGTCATTGATATTCAGCAAATTCTCCCTTAAACCCGCTTACGTAACCAGGACACTCGGGCAATTTGTCCCGGAATAATAACCGTTATTAGCTGTTACATCATTCGCCCCTTCGGCCCTCCGGAGCCCATCGGCGTAGCAGGTGTATCCAGGTGTTTGATTCTCCTAACGAGAATTTCGCAGCGGGGTCGGACGGAACGAAAAGGGGTTTTTCGATAATATATTCGGCGCTCGCCCTACTCCCCCCATTCGGAAAGTATACAGTCTGCGCACTTTATGTCGCGATTAACGATTTATGTAAAATTTATATTCACCGAGGTGGAGCGGATGCGGCCCTCTTTTCTGCGCTTTTCCCCGCCGTTTTTAGATTGGAACTGTTTCAATCTGGACGCAAATCGGTTCCGGAATCAAATCTCTCAAGAATCCTATACGCTATGCATTTTAAAGCCGGAAGAATATATGGGCATGTACGTTCGTCCGCAGTACATTTTTCTTCCCTCGGCTCGAAGGAATAATTAATTGCATAGACGGATCCCGCATTTTTTTCCAAAAACCAACCCGAACGCGATAAGCTTTTCCGCAGTTCGAAATGGATTGACTCGCTGCAATATACTAGCATTCATCTTCGATATGTTAATCGGTAGATAGAACGTATAATAAAATGTAATCAGTTAAATCACTTCATCATTATCATCTTAAGATAGTAACATTTATTGATTGATGTTAATCAAAATTAACACCAACAACTAAAAAAAAAACCTTAGTAGATTGTAATCATCAGCTTATTATCTTAAACTAACATTGCCTTATAAAACAATAATAAAAACAACAATTATTTAATTGCATAAAATACGAGGGTGGATCAACTAAAAAAAAAACTTCAGTAGATTGTAATCATCAGCTTATTATCTTAAACTAATATTAGCTTATAAAACAATAATAAAAACAACAATTATTTAATTGCATAAACTACGAGGGTTAATCAACTAAAAAAACTTCAGTAGATTTTAAGCATCAGCTTATTATCTTAAACTAATATTACCTTATAAAACAATAACAAAAACAATAATTATTTAATTGCATGAAATACGAGGGTGGATCAAATATAAATAGGATTTCTTTATTTATCGGTCGCTGAGTAAAGTATTATACACGGTTCCGCTGAATATGTTGGAAGAGATTGTCTAGGGGAGGCGGTTTGATTCACTAATACTTATTGCCCCCAGTGTATGAGGTACAAACGTCTGTTGAGCAACGCATCACCATTAAATTTTTGGCGTAAATCCTTCCCAAATTGTTCGTCAACTGTCTGCACAGTTTGCTGATAATATGCTCTTAAAAACTCAAGTCTATGAATCGAATAAAATATTTTTGAGTGACCGCACACAGTAGATAAAATGATGAGACGTGGTTGCACCATTTCACCTAAACATCTAAACAAGCAAGCATGGAATTGAGACAACTTGGAGAAGACCAATTAATTATATATTTATTTAAACTTTTTTATACAGAAAATTTTGTATTGTTTATCAACTGTTAATTTAAAAGACATTATTTGAAAAGCTTCTAGATTCAATAGCCTAGTTTCTGTACACAGGCTTTCTTGATTCTAAATTCTGAATTTTGGATTGTGGATCATCATTTTAGATTAAGATTAAACATTCAATAATTGATCTTAAATTTTAGCTTTCAATTTTTAGTCTTTGAGAATCTAAATTCAAGAATCTATACTCAGCATGTCTGGATTATCATTTAAGATTATGATTTAACGTTCAATAATCAATCTTGAATCTTTCAATTTTTAGTCTTTTTGAATTTTTGAGAATCTAAATTCTGGAATCTGGATTCTAGACTCTGCATGTCTGAATTCTAGATTATAATCGCGATTTTTAATGTGCCATTTTTTTATTCTGAATTCTAGATTCTATATTATAGATTCCCTATTCTGGATTTTCGATTCAATTTTCTTGATTCTGACTCTACATCCTAGATGCTAGCTCATAACTTAAAGATTAAGATTGTACGTTCAAGAAACAATCTATAATTTTAATCTTTGATATTTTGTCTTTGATTTTCAGTTTTTAAATTTTTGAGAATCTAAATTTTGAAAACTGAAATCTGAAATATAAACATCTGAATTATAGAAATAAATACATGTAATAGTTTGGATTTTGGATTCTATATTCTATAGTCCTAGATTTTGGATTTTATTTTTTAGATTCTAGATTCTGGATTTTATTTTCTAGATTCTAAATTGTATATTCAATTTGGGATTTTTAATTCTACATTCTTCATTATGAATTCTGGATTTTATGTTTAGATCATCATTAAATATTAAGATTTAACATTCAACAAATAATCTTCAATCTTTAATCTTAATTTACAATTTTTCTCAATAATTTTTCAATTTATAGTCTTTGATTTTTAATTCTTTTATTTTTTGAGGATCTAAATTCTAAAACCTCGATTCCAAATACTGAAGTCTAGATTCTATAATCTGGAATCTCGAACGTAGATTTTGGAATCTACATTCTGCAATCTGAAATATGGATTTAAAATTCTGAAATCTGGATTCTACATTCTGAAGTCTAGATTTGATTTTAGATTCTATAACCTGGAATCTAGAAAGTAGATATTTGAATCTACATTCTGCAATTCAAAATATGTATTTTACATTCTGAAGTCTGGATTCTACATTCTCGATACTAGATTTTAAATTCTATTATCCGGAATCTGGATTTTAGATTTTAAAATCTGTATTTTCGATTTTTGATTATAGATTCTAAATTCAAGATTCGAGAGTCCCGAATCTATTTTCCGGAATGTGACGTCTGGGTTTTGAATTCTGAAAAGATTGTGGTTGACACTTGACAGATGATAGTTGACAATTGACAGTTAAACCTTGACAAATAACAGTTGATAAATGACAGTTGACAAATGGCAGTTGACAGATAACAGATGAGAGTTAATAGATGACAGGTGACAGATGACAGTACACTTTAACAAATTACAGTTGTCAGTTAACAATTGACAGTTGACACTTTTACAAATGACAGTTGATATATATGACAGCTATATGACAGATGACAAATAGAAGTTGACAGATGACAGTTCACAGTTGACAGATGAAAGATGACAGATGACAATTGACAGATAACAGTTGACAGATGAAGTTTTGTAGAAATATTTGATATCAAACAAAAAAATTATTTGAATGAAATATATAGGCTTCTGTCAAAATTCCTACAGTGATTATAAAAAAAGGAAACTAAGAAATCTTTTCGAACTAAATATCTCGAGTGCTTTATTTGTAAAAAGTTTACGAATTTAATAATTCTGAAAAGTCATACGATATTTGTTCTATAAAAATCCTGCAATGATTTTAATACAAAAGAGATTTTGCCAAAATTCCTGCCATATTTTTTTTAGCATTTAAATAAAAACGTATACAATAAATGTAATAATTCTGAAAAGCCCTACGATATTTGTTTCATAAAAAAAATTTGATTTTGGTTGACAAATGACAGTTGACATATTATAGTTGACAATTGACAGTTGACACTTGACAAATCACAGTTGACAGATGACAGATGAGAGTCGGCAGATGACAAATAAGAATTGACAAATGATAGTTGACAAATGACAGTTGACAGATGACACTTGACAGATAACAGTTGGTAGATGAAGTGTTCTAAAAATATTTAATATCAAACAAAAACTATATTTGAATGAAAAATCTAGACTCCTGTCAAATTTCCTGGAGTGATTATGTAAAAATAAAATCTTTTCGAATTAAATATCTAGAGTGCTTTGTTTGTAAAAAGTTTATGAATATAATAATTCCGAAAAGTCATACGATATTTATTTCATAAAAAATCTTGCAATGACAGTTGACAGATGATAGTTGACAATTGACACTTGAAAAATAACAGTTGACAGATGACAGATGACATTTGACAGATGACATTTGACAGATGACAGTTGATGGTTGACAATAGACAGTTGACATTTGACAGATGACATATGACAGTTGACAGATGTCAGTTGACAGATGGCAGTTGACAGATGACAGTTGATAGATGCCATACGACAGATTACAGATGACAGTTGACAGTTGACAGATAAAAATTGACAGATGAAGTGTTGTAGAAATATTTAATATCAAACAAAAAAATTATTTGAATGAAATATCTAGAGTGATTTGTTTGTAAAAAGTTTATGAATATAATAATTCTGAAAAGCCTTATGATACTTCTTTCATAAAAAAAACTCTGTAATGATATTGTTACAAAATAGATTTTGCCAAAATTTCTGCAAAATTTCTTAGTTCATTCAAAAAAAAGTACTTATGGAATAAATGTAATAATTCTGCAAAGCCATACGATACTTGTTTCATAAAATAGTCCTGCAATGAGTTTGATTGACACTTGACAGATGATAGTTGACAATTGACAGTTAGCACTTGACAAATGACAGTTGACAGATGAAAGTTGACATATGACAGATGACAGAAAAGAGTTGACAGATGACAGAAAAGAGTTGACAGATGATAGTTGACAATTGAGAATTGACAGTGTTCTAGAAATATTTAAAATCAAACAAAAATACTACTATATTTGAATAAAATTGTCAAAATTCCTGGAGAGATTATGAAAAAAAAAACAAAAAAGTCTTCGAATTAAATATCCACATTCCTGCAGTGATTATGCTAAAAAATATTTACTCTAGTTACATGATTTTATATTCTAATTTTTCGTTTTTCTCAATTCTAAAAATGTGTGAAAATTTCATCAAGTAACTTTGCAAAAATTCCTGCAAACAAATCCTGCAAAAACAATTTTATATATTAAAAATAAAAAAACTTATATAATAATACAAATATTCTGCAGAGCTTAATTATTTTCCCAGAAAAAAAAATGCTGCAAACAGTTGCTGCAATAATATTACATCGAAAACACTAAATATTAATATCCAAGTTTTCGATTATATAGTTTAAATTTTGGATTCTACATTCTATATTTTATTTTGTTAATTCTTAATTACATATCCAGGATTAAGATTTAACATCTATAATCTTTATTCTTAATCTACAATTTTGTGCTCTAATTTTCATTTTTTGATTTTTTTTTAAATTTTCATCTAAATTTTGGAACTTAAAATTTTTGAAAATTTAACATCAGGCTTATAGATTCCGATATTTAGATTTTTGACTTTGAATGTTAGACTCTATAATAATAGATTCTGAATTTTATATTTTAAATTTTGGATTCTAGATTCTGTATTTTAGATTTCGGATTCTGGATCATTATTAAATATTAAGATATATTCATCATTTAAATAATAAGATTCAACTTTCATAAATCAATTCTCAATGATTAGTCTGAATCTATAATTTGTTTGATTTTTAATTTTTGAGAATCTTAATTTTGGAATCTGAAATCTAACATCTGCATTCTAGAATCTGAAGTTTGTATTTTAGATTTTTTTGTATTGTACAATTCAGGATTTTGTATTCCAGTTATTCGTTTCTAGATTATATATTCTGTATTTTGGATTTCGGAATTTGGATGCCATATTCTCGATTCTAAATTCTGAATTCTACATTGTAGATTCAACATTATAGAATGAGTCTTTAATCGTTAATCTTAATCTACAATTGCAGTCTTTGATTTTAAACTTTTGCATTTTTGAAAATCTAAATTTTGGAATCTGAAATCCAACAAAAGTTTGAGGAGTTGCCATTTTGTTTCAACCTGTATCAATTGTTTTAAGTAGAGTTAAATTACCTTTCATAAGGGATTATATTTTAATAATATGAAAATAATCTCACTAGTGGTTAATTTTTTAAAAATTTTCAAAACAACGATTGCAATTTTCAATTTCAAATGAAATTTATATTAGATTAAAAAAAGCTGCATTAGATAGAAATTTTTAAATCGCTAAAATTTAGGAATTTGGAAAAGAATTTCCAAAAAATTAATTTCAAAACTGAAAAATTTAAAATTATTGAAAAGATCCTAAATTATCCAGAAATAAAATAGAACTATTATAAAAACCTAAAATCTCACAATTTGGATTAAAAATTCCTTGCAATTTTATAAAAATGGGAAAAAAGGTTTTAGAACATTCCAAAACCCTTGCAATTTAATTGTGAAATTATCAAAAATTAAAAAAAATTCCTTTAAAAATTCCAGAAAAATATTAAAAAAAAAACTGGTTGTAAAAATAGCTAAAATTTGCTCGAGGTCTTAAAACAATTCAGAAATGAAGAAATATTTCTAGAAGAACCTAAATATATCAAAAGAAACTTCTTGCAAATTTCGTAAAGCTGCTTGGAAAATTCTTTGACAATTAATTTGGAATAAATTCCTAGAATGTAAGGAATCTAAATGAAGAAAATTCTATAAAATCCTAGAATCATGGAAAGAAACTCTTTTAATTAATATGGGAAATTTTTGGAAATTATTAGAAAACTGGAACAAATTCTTAAAAAAATCTAATACAATTGCAATTTAGAAGAGAATTTGCTGAATAATCTTAAATCTGATATAATAAAGTAAAAGAGAAAATTTAAAGAGCAAATGCTGAAAAAAATTTCTAAAGCAACTTTCTTCTTGTAAAATTTTTTTTAGTAGTAAAATTCTGGTAAAGTTCCTGGAATATACTAAAGCCCCCAAAGAATATTTTTTTTCAATTTGAAATTCTTATTCATGTAATATTAAATAAAGTAGGAAAATAATAACTGAAAAATTATAATACCCATGTAGATTAGGGGTGTTGAATCTATGACGCTAGGTCTACCAGGCGATAATTCAATCTATTAAGCTATGGCTGACTATAAAATGCTATTTTCGTGTCGAAGACATGACAAAACTTAAAAAAATATATTTTGAAAATATGATTCTTTAAAATATAAAATATTTTTCGAAAGCAACTGTAAATGTAGTAATCACATATTGAGACAGTAAACATCGAAAAGTGTCGATTCTTTGCCCTGAACTCATCACATATTCCGTTGCGACAGTGCAGACGGCGATTATTTCAGTTATTTCCCACCCCCCGCCGCACATAAATAAGGCGGCGGCCGTAGACAGTTTTGATATTGGCATTGTAATGTGTAAAATATAGTGACAATTTCATCCCCCTCCTGTACACTGTATTTCCATCATTCTCGAATAAGGTGGTGTATCAGGTAACCTTAGCGCGGGAGGAAACAGAAATATTCGAATTTCCCACGGGAAACTCGACGAAAATGGATTTTTCTCTGTGAACTTCTGCTTTGTGTTTCCTCTAGTTATGTCCCTAACTTCTTTCTTTATATATATATATATATATATATATATATATATTATATAAAGATATAACAATTCGATTTGTCCGATTTATACCTTTGTTTCAATTATCTGACGTGGTTGGTTGCGAACACGAACCGATGATTTGTCTATTCCCCCGGCTGCCTTGGAATCTAATTGAAAAATAAAGACACATGCATATCTTGGAAATTCGATCGAAGACATATCTATTGGATTAAGTCGCGACGAACACTGACTGCTCCTCTGAGGGCGGAACAATTTCGGCTTAGAAAATGGAATCGCAAATCCAATTACCACACAGCCGCAATAAAAAAAGGAATCATTCCGTGTTTGACACGCAATCCATTATAACGGCTTACTTAACATTCTCGAAATTAGTTTTTAAATTGCATTATTGTGCGATTGAAATATTTTAGAAATTTCTGTAATGTATTTTGCGAACAATAAAATCTTGTGTGATAACAATCAAGTACGTGTATGTGTTATTAATATTGCCTATATATATTTTTGTCTAAGTGCTAATATTGAACAAATATTTCATCCCCAAAATTACTCTTACTAGTCTAATTTTACACGTATTCAGAGGTATTAAGTAAAATAAGAGTTGTTTAAGTAGACTTCTTGGAAAAATTACTTCTTACGATATCATGTAGAGGCATTTTTTAGGAATGCAAGTACCCGATCCTCTTGAACATTTTAGAAACTGGAAACGAAAATGCTGAAAAAATAGCAAGAAAATTACCACCGGAAAATTTTAGAATCCTTGGAAAAAGGTATTTCAACTAGGAAGAGACATTTCTTCCAAATCACGATAAGAAGCATTGAAATATATTTTAGAAATCTAAGAGAACATTTTCATAAAAATTATAAAACTTTCAATGAAAATTCTTGCAATCAGAAAAACAATTCTAAAAATCTGTACTAATATAATCATCTAACTTTTTGTATAATTTAGAAGAGGAATTGCTGGATTTTTTTCCGAATTAAATCTTGGTTAAACATTGCTAAAAATTTGAAATCCTACAAATCTGAAATGTTTAATAGAATTACCTGAAAAAAATCTAGAATGGAAGAAACTAATAAAACTAGAAAAGAAAATGCTAAATAGCAGCGAATACACAAGCACTAGAAAGTTTTAAAACCTTTGAAATGGTTGTAAGAAGGAAATTAAATTAAAAGAAGCATTGTTAAAATATTACAGAAATCTTGGAGAAAAATTTCATAAAAATTGTAAAATTTTTAATGACAATTTCAGAAATTAGAGAAATGAAGTTCTAGAATTCTGTAGGAGAAATTCCTAAGTTATAATCATTTAATTTTTATTTTGGGTAAAATATACAGAAGAATTTGCTAGATTAGAAAGAAAAAACTAAGATAAGGAATTTTTAGAATCCGTGGAATTTCGCAAGAAAAATTCCTGTAAAATTCCCATAATATTTTCTTTATTAAAAACACTACAACCTTTATTGAAAATTGTTGCATTTAGATAGAGAAAAACACAAAACAGAAAATGCTGAAAAACAGAGAGGATACTAGAATTAAACATTTTTAAACTTTCGGAAATAACTTTTGCAATTGAAATCTTGGATAAAAATTACTTCAAAGTTTGGGAACCTAGTAATTCCAGAAATCTAAAATTGGAATTGCTGAAAAATTTTAGAATGAAAGATACATCCACTAAAATTGTATATTTTGTTTATAACTGTTATATTTTTGTACATGGTGGCTTTAGTGAATAAAGAATTGAATTAAATTGAAAAAAAATTTAAAAAGTAGAAGACACAATATTTGAAAAACAATGTGTAACTTACCATTGGAAAATTTTAGAACTCTAGAAGCAAATGATTGCAACTTTAATAAAAATTGTGAAACCTTCAATGAAAATTCATGCAATAAAAAAGAAAAAATCTGTAAGGAAAATCGCTCAAAATTTATCCGTAAAATATAGAAGAGGAATTACCGAACAAGAAGGAAAAAAAAAAACAATCTGTGGAGAAATTTTTCGTAAGAAATACTTCAGAAAAATTTCGATAACATTACAATTTCATAAAAACTCTAGAAAGAGAAAAACATAGGACAGAAAATGCCGAAAATAACTATCGCCGGTTAAGTTTTGTAATTTTGGTGTAAAATAAAAATTTATAAACGATTTGAAAACCTACAAATTTGGCGAAAAACTCTAGAATGGAAAAAAGAATTAAGGGGAAGAAATTTTTGGAAAAACAATTTTAGAACTCTTGAGGAAAATTATTGAAATATACGAGAGATTTCTGAAACATTCGATAAGATGGAGTACAAAGAAATATTGTAGAAAATTTTAGAAATCTGTGAGAAAACGTTCTTAAAAAAAACAAAGAAAATTCTTGCAATTAGGAAAAAACACTTTAAAAAACTGTAAGGGAAATTGCTAAAAGTGCTATAATCATCATATTTTTTTCTTCAAATATAAAAGAGAAATTGCTGGAAAGGAGAGAAGAGACTATCATTACTAAATTTTAGAAATCTTGGAGAAATATTTCGCAAAATAATTTATTTAGAAATTCCCATAAGATTTATAAAAAATCTCGAAGCCTCAATTAAAATTCTTGAAATTAAATGGAGAACATTATAGGATAGAAAATACTGAAGAAAACTACTACTAGAAAATTTTAGAACCTTCAGAGATGATAATGTTTGCAATTTAAATCAAGGATCAAAATTACTTGAAAATTTGTAAACCTAGTAACTTAAGATATTAAAAATACGAATTGCTTAAAAATTTTAGAATGGATAAATTTAAAAAATAGAAGAGAGTATGTTGAAAAATAAGGAGAACTTGATAATCGTTGATAATTATTATAATTAGAATTCTAGAGAAATTTTTTATTAAAGTTGTAAAACTTTTAATAAAGATTCTTACTATAAAAATAAGACAATTCTAGAAATTTGTAAAAAATATACTTGAAATTCTATAATCAACTTTTTAGACAGATAAGAAATTCAAAAGGTAAAATTTTTAAGTGAATAAAATAGTACTTTCCTTACATTTTCTCAAAAATTATGAGGTTTACGCAAAAAAGGCTATTCTTAACAATTTATTCAATTTTAGATTCTTTACAACTACTTGTTATATCAGCGCATAGTACATATTTATCTAATTAGTATAGTAAACAAATCATCTGGAATGATGACCTTTCATTCATATATCATTTAATCAATTAACATTACTTGTTTTGCAAGAGCCATCAAAATACACTCATAATTTAGTAGTCACACTGGATGATTTTAAATAAAAACCCGATGGATCATTTCATTTTATTAATTGCATGTGTCCCAAATACAAATATTCCGGCAGAAATTTTGAATATTCTATTTTAAAATCACCATTCTTTAATGATTCATTCTCTAAATTTAAAAACCTTTTCTTTGCAGTACTAAATAAATAACCCAAATTAATTTCTTGATTAAAGCAACCTGTTTCGCCACGTGTTGTGTTTTTAACAAAATGATTCTCGCATTTTACCTCCTGTAGATTTAAAATGTTTATTTTCTTGTCGCTAACATTTTCAACATTTCAAAATCGCTTGGACAATATTTCTTGTTAAATTACAAGTTTGAAATGTTGAGTTTGTCTAACCACCTCCAATAATCTACCCTAAATGAGTTTTTTTGCAGTACTGGATTGTTTTTACATAAGTCAATTTGTCCATTACAAAGCATTTTTAAAAATAATTCGGAACTGATCAGCATATCAATTGAAGGTAATAGATTTAAACTAAATTAAAAGTTTTTTGGAGTTTGAATTTTATTTTTTTCCAAGAGTTTTATGCGGTAAATTATTTGTGATTTTGGGCACAATTATAGATTAGATGTTTGCGGATTCATTTTTATTTTTCTTATTTGTGTGGCACTTGAAACCGATTTGTTAACTGCCCCTTCAGTAATGTTAACATTTCCCCATTTTAAAATTAATTTATCAGCCATTTTTGCTGTGATTAAATTTAATTGAGATCCATTGTCTAACAAAACCCTACACGATTGTTTTTTATTTGATTATTCTGTTATATTTACAACAGCTGTAGATAATAATACCTCACCATCAAACCTGCAATGTGCACTAATAAAACACGATTTGATTTCCTTTCTTCACTAATTTATTTTTACACGTTAAATGTACATTTCGAGCACCATGTGCTCATTTTCAATAACTGAATGAAATGAGCACATGGTGCTCGAAATGTACATTTAACGTGTAAAAATAAATTAGTGAAGAAAGGAAATCAAATCGTGTTTTATTAGTGATTATTACTTCACATAACTCAAAACAAATAGTGAATATACTGCAATGTGCAATTATTAGTTTCAGATTTTTAAATATGCAAAAGCAATTTTGTATGAAGTGGTTAGAAGAGCGTAAACAATTGATACAAAAGAGGAAATTCCAGGCCATACGGGTAGTAAAAAAAAATTATGTTCTACCTCCGAGTCTCCGAGTAAGAGCTACGCAATGGAGTCTGATCTGACTTATGTTCAGTCTATTTGCAGGACCATTAAGACTCCTCCATCTAAACTTGTAAATCGTAAGTGTTGGAATTGTAGAAAGCCTGGTTACTTATCTACCCAGTGTACTGCGGAAACTAAAAGACATTGCTTCAATTGTGAAAATCCAAGTGTTACAAAGTTTACATGCAGAAAATGTAGCTCCAATTCGGGAAACCGAGACAAGAGGAATTAATCCAAGCTAGTTTCTCTAACTCTTTTCTGGCCTCGGAATATGTTGAAAATGTTTTGTAAATTATTATGTCTCTTAGATTCTGGTGCTTCTATAGCAATTTTAGGAAATTCAGGTTGGCAATGTTTGAAATCATTGGTTTTAAAATTAAGTTGCGAGATAAATGTTGCCAACAGTGAGGTTGTGCATATGTTAGGCACCTATCATAATAGAGAATACTACAGTAATATTAGTAGTACTGGTAATTCCGTCAGTGTCTCAAAGCCTTATTTTATGGGTTGATTTTTGGAAACAGGTACACTATCACCTGCAGTTTAGGTATTGGTGGATGCTGAGTTACGTCAAATGTTGAAGGATGATATAATCAAACCATCTAATTCTCCGTGATCCTCCCCTATTGTTATGGTAAGGAAGAGGAATGGTAGATTTTTTTGTCAAAACTGCAAACTTAATTCGTAATAGCCACTCAGACTTTTGAACAACTTATTGAGGTGCTAAATCGCTTAGCAAATGCTGGACTTACTTTTAAGAGGGAAAAATGCTTCTTTTGTCGACTGGAAATTAAATATCTGTGTTATGTTGTAATCTGTTATTGTTAACACACGCTTTTTCTAGATCCATCTAATGTAACCGAAGTAAAAATATTACTTGGAATAGCTAGTTAGTATCGCCGATTCATACAAAATTTTTCCACAATAACTGTTTCCCTATCTAACTCAACTAAAAAGAACACAAAATTTATTTGGAACGATGATTGTGCAAACGCATTCTAGCTTATTAAAGCTCCAATTTTATGTTGTCCGGACTTTTCCTTGCCTTTTGTCATACAGCTAAACGCTAGTTATTATGGCTTAGGTGCTGTCTTAATTCAGGAACATCCTGAAGGCAAACGAGTGGTTAGATTTATCAGTACTTCACTTAAGAGAGCTGAGCATAACTATAGCACTACAGACAAAGAGTGTTTAACCGTGATTAGGGCCATTGAAAAGTTTTGTCCATATGTAGATGGATTACATTTCAAAGTCATTATCGATAACTACTCCCTCATTTGGTTGAATCAGTTACGTTACAGAGTCCTTCTGGTCGCTTACCTCGGTGGGGTTTACATCTTTAGCAATATGAATTTGAAATCATTCATCGAAAAGGGAAAGAGAATGTCGTTCCAGATTTTCTTTCAAGCTCCACTTCGAAAATAGATTGTATTACTGAAGACCATTAAGAAGATAAGACGAATAAATGGTATGTACAGTTAAATAAATGAATTGAAACTAACCCTCGATTATTTTCATGTTTTACTTTAAAAATGGGAAAATTTTTCAATATCTAAAAGTGGCTTATTCGTATCTATCGGATAGTTCTGATCATTGGAAAGTTGTCTTACCGAAGCTTCACAGACATCGACACCACGATGTTCCTACTTCAGTTCATACGGACATATATAAGAGTATCTCAGTCGTATTACTGGCTAAAAATGCTAGTTGATGTGAAACATTATGTGGCGAGATGTAAAGTATGTTTTGCACATAAACCAGAACAAAAGTCACCAATTGGTCATATGGTGGGTCGAACAGAAGTGTCGCCTCCTTGGGAAGTAATCGCAATGGATTTGATTGGTCCATTACCAAAATCGTCTAGTGGTTATATGTTTATATTGGTGGTGTATGACAACTTTAGTAAATGTTGTTTTAATTTTTCATTACAGCCTCTGCTGTAGTACGAGGTGTAGATCATGTGATTTTGATGTTTTCGTAGAAAGATAATTTGTGACAACGGAGTATAATTTAGAAGTAACGAGTTTACAAAATTTTCAAAAGCCTACAACATACAGCTATTCTATACATCAAACTACCATCCGTAGTCCAACCCTACTGAACGAGTAAATCATATCATTAAGTCCATACTGGCTGCTTATGTCTATGTCTCAGATAATCAGCACAGTTGAGATAAGCTGTTGCAGAAAATCACACGTTGTATCCTGCAGTCTCTTTCGCCTGAGCTTTAGTTTCAAGCCTAATGTGAACTGACATGCTCTTAAGCTCGTATGATTCTAATTTAATCGTTGACAATCCATCGGCTGTTATATTTTCTTTACCTTTCACGTATTTTACTGTAAAACCATATTCTTCTGAAATTAATGTTAATCTTGATGAAGTATTTTTCACTCCAAACAAGTAAATTCATTAATATAACGAACTTCCTGCCATATAATTATGGTCTGAAACGTTTCATTGCCCAAACAATGGCTAATAGTTCTTTTTCTTTGGTTGCGTAATTAATTTCTGCTTTGTTTAAACCTCTACTTGCATAAGCAATTGGTCTATCATCTGAATTTGAAAGTGTTGCCTCCACTGCATAATCTGATGCGTCTCTTTTTAATTTAAACTGATTGTTTTTTGAAAAGTTTGAATATTGCAAAATTGGTGTATTAATTAATTCTTGCTTAAAATGATTTTTGACATTTTACATCTCACTGAAATTTATCTCTTTTAGACTCAATTTATTTAATGGCTTAGCTATCGTCATTACTCTGGAAAATGTACTTGGACTAGTTTTTAATCCCATAGGCATTCTTGTCTTTTGAAATTGCCCTCTACTTGTTGTAAAAGCTGTGTACTTTCTACTTTTCTGAACTAGTTCCATCTGGTAATACCCCTGAGATAAATCTAAATGTAAGAAATATACTGCACCTGAGAGTGAATCTAGTATCTCTGTTATATTTGGATCTTTTTCTATTGATTTATTCAACAACCTATACACTATCACGATTCTCCATTTACGATTTCCATCTGAATCTACTTTTTTCGGCACTAGTAATAAAGGTAAAGACCAGCTTGACGTACAGTCTTCAATGCTGATATCCTGTAACCTATTATCTATTTGTCTGACGACAAGCAGGTGGCACCGATCTTTAGAGCTGGCACTTGCGCATCCATAAGACTATCTGCTACATAGCCTCATACGCCACGACCTCCAAAACTTGCACGTTGGTTTGGTGAGAATGATAAGTATGTCATCAGCAAAACCGATAACTTCGATACTCTCCAGCAGCTCCAGTCACTGGATGTTCATTAAGAGCGCGCCAATCACAGACCCCTGTGGAACACCTTTATCCACTCCCCAGCTCTCTTGTGGACCATCCCTGCCGTTGCAGAGAATTCGCAAACCCTTTCCTGGTTAGTGCCTCCACAACCGATATCCAGGGGATAGACTTTAAGACATTTTTGACATCTAACATTATAACAAAGTTATGCCTTCTTTACCTCAACGCTCCTCGCCAGGTTCAGCGGATCCACAGCTAATCTGACCCTTGTAAACCAGAACAGTCGTGACAGTCTTCCATTATTTCTGAACCAAAAAGGCAATTTGTCACTATTGAGCCTCTCCGGCACCCTTCCCTCAGTGTCCAGCAGATAAATTATTATTATTATTTATTTTATCCAAGATGCTAACAAAAGTATTCCAATATTATACATAATAATTCTTTACAAAAATTTCGATCGCACTTGAAAAGGTTTGAATTCATAAAAAATGTGTTCTTCCATTCTCACCCTTTATTCGCCTGGCAAAAGTTCTGCTCCACGAAGACTTTCTTGTTGAATATTTGATAACAACATAATTACCATTTTACCGATCGTCCTTTCTGCCGTTAAAAGTCATCCGGAAGCGTCTCTAGCAGCCTTATCATGAAGGACGATTAATCTGGATTAACGTAATATTATAGACGCTCGAATGTAGGATCCATGTTAAAAAAATCAGCACTTGTCAAGGTTTGATAAATATAAATCTACTTGAAAAATAACAGAATGGTATCAAAACACACAAACCTCATCAACGTATGAATTAAACCTTATATATGGTGGATGCGCCGGGCACACCATTGAAATTAACATAGTGATAAAAATTTTGCGTTTCTTTCTTTCTTCTTCTCTATGTATATAGTTTTTAAGTCATAATTTATATAAAATTAAATGTTTTCTGTTATTATTATTTGTTAATAAATAATAAAGTTTCAAACTGCAATTTTTGTTCTTTTATTTTTTTAATTCTTAATGCAAGAAACTAACAGAATTATTTAAATTTATACCTTATTTCTCATTTTGCAAATTTAGGTTGTTATATTTATTCTAATTCTTGCGCTTTTACGAAGAAAAAAATTGTGATGATGTTAATAATTCCAAATACCTGAGTCGACCTTTTTCTACTCGACGCATAAATTTGCGGCTCGCCATGCTCGCGCCATTATGGAAGGGAGGATAGGCGCTATACGTTATGTAAATATAATAGTTTAACCAAACATTCCTGTTATTAAACAGTAATGGCTACAAACAAATCACGTTTACCTTAACCGCAACAGTGAACACCGAAAATCCCCGCGTGTTCATTGTCGATTTATCAAACGTTCGCGTTAAATATAATTACAGGGATCCGAATAATCACTGATGATGGTGGCCATTAGCACAGGGGACCGGGGGATAATAGCCAGGCGGCCTTTCGATATGATTTTATTGTTTCAATTAAAATTTAATGGCGGCGCTGGGAGTTTTAAGGGGCGAACCTAACTTTTATATAGTTTCGAACTGGTTCGGCGGATAAGGCCGTCCACTATCTATTATGTCGGACGTAAAATTGGCCGTATGAGCCGTAAAGTAAATTTGATAAAACTTTTATGTAATATATATTGGCTGTAAAGCGGGCGAAGTGAGCTTCCAAGATTAAATTAGGAGAAATTAATCCTTCGTACAAACAACACATTCATCAAACGCGGACGGACGAGAAGATGCTGATATATTGCTACTGGGGAGTGAAAAAAGTATGAAATTTCTTAATAGCAACGAGTCGAGTAACATTTCACAGACTAAATTTACAGAATTGTCTTTTGTAATTAAAGCCACAAGAACTTAAAATTTAGACATTACACACTTTAATATTATGAATTAAATTTCACCTTTATACTATACTATTAATATTTCATGTGACTAGATGTTTAGTTATTTATTATTATCTAAAATTTAGATTTTCCTATAGGAAAAGTAAAAACCTCCAATGAATTTAACTTTAAAAATTTTAAAAAATCCTCCACCGACATTCCCACACGCCGGCGGAATGAATTATTCCATCGGATTCGGCAATAACTTAGTTCCGCACGTATTACGGAGAAATTAAAATGTCACCCTCTGCCTGTCCCCGCAGGCAGTATAAAATAAAATGCGGTGAATGGTCACGGAATTGCTGCATTGCGATATATATTTCCGGCTATCGCACCGCTTTTAGCACCAATAAACTTTACACCGTACGATATTATTCCACCATAATTTTCGCATACATTCTGTTCTCCTTTATCCGAACAATATCGTCTGTTTATTTAATATCACCAGCATTTTTATCCCATCCGGATCTTATTACTAATAAGTATATAAAAACAACACATTCACACTCACATTCAATTACGTTTCGATCCGATTAATTCCCTGGTGTGGTAATTCAATTACCTTATATTCATTATGTAATCAAATGCGGGCACTCGAGATTCGCCCGATTGTTCTACATCCTCGAATCCCATCCACTTTACACAAAATTATAGGCATTCTCTCGGTGCAGGTGAAGGTGACACCGTTGAGACATATTGCCTGCTTATGATAACTAAATCTTCGAGGGAATTTGATATCAGATATGAGAAATTTTAGTAAGCTGCGACATATGTATGCTCAGCACCACTTGTTCTCTTCACATATTTTATTCGAAAACAGTACGTACAAGGACTAAATTTACAAATCTGATAAAATTGAACAGTCAGAAGTTAGCTAACAAAAAATGTATTGAAAAAATAATGAAAAATCAGCTCATTCAATACTTTGTGTGAAATAATTTATTCTTGGATAGTCAATTCGGATTTAGGAACAATATTTCAAAAACAGATGCTGTTATATCATTAAGTGAATATATTATTAATATATTTAAAAATAAGAAATTTAGTACAGTCTCATTCATTGATCTAAGTAAAGCTTTTGACCGCGTGGCACATGATTTACTTCTATCTAAATTGAAAGAGTATAATTTCAACGCATTAAAACTAATGAAATCATATTTAAGTAATCGATACCAGTCAGTATATTACAATAATATGTTCTCAGATTTGTCATCAGTAAATTGTGGGGTACCATAAGGATCTATATAAGGACCCCTACTATTTATAATATTTAAATATGATCTTCCATCTCAGTCTGAAATAACAAAATCAATTTTGTTCGCAGATGATTCCACTTTTATTGATAAAGGGAAAACAATTGAGGAGATTGAAATGAAAAATACCATCACCATAAAGGAATAAAATTTTAAGTTGCATACAAAAATTTCAAGATTTTTCTATAATTTTCACTACAAGTTACTTTATTTTCTTTAATAGGTTATTTTATTTTCTAGATTACAACCAATTTTTCAGGATTCTAATATTTATCAGCATTTTTACTTCAATGTTTCGAGTATACTTAATAATTTCTTGCACTATGTTATAGGGCTTGTAAGTAGATTTTTCGAGAGCTGAAGAATTTTTCAACACATGCTTCCCAGGTGTCGTGTTTTCCTTTCTAAACCTAGCTCTCTATATTGGCAAATGTCAATTGTTTTTTCACCAGATTTTCAATAGATTTTTATCTGGCAATATTTTATCTAATTGGTTTCTAAATAATAGTTTTCTTTTTAGATAATTTTCCATTCTTTTGTATTGTAAAATTCCATACATTTTGTTTTTACTTTCTCTTAACGTTTTTTTATATATCAATTATTTATTCTTTGAGAAATGTCAACCGTTTTCAATAAGTTTGTTATATTTTTTGAAAATTTCTAGTTATTGACAAATTTCCTATTTTTGTTCTCTTTTTTTACTTTACCAATTTCATTCGTATTTTTTTATAAATTTTAAATTGTCTTGATGCAATTTTACATTAAATCAATTATTTGTTATTTGAGAAATTTAAATAAATTTTAACAAATTTTAATTACGTTTTTTAAGAAATGTTTATTATTCTCTATGTTTTTTATTTTAATTTTACTTTGCAAATTTCAATTGTTTTTTTAGCAAATTTTTTTAAATCAATTATTTTCCTTTAATATATTTTAACTGCTTTTAATATTTCATTTTTTTGTAGTAGCCAAAATTCAATTGTTTTTTACCAAATTGTTTTTTTGATCAAGATAACAAGTGACAGATGATAAATGATGGATGGCATATGACATAGGACATATGATCATATATGACAGAAGACTGATGACAGATGACAGATTCCATATGATAGATGGCGGATGCCAGATGACATATGACGTATGATGGATGACATATAACATATGACAGATCATAGATGCCAGATGAAAGATTTCAGATTACAGATGACAGATGGCAGATGACAGTTGCCAGATTTTAGATTTCAGATGACAGATTTTAGATAACAGATGACAGATAACCGATTATAATATTTTATTCTTTGAGAAATATCAATTGCATTTAACTAATTTGAATTGTTTTTTTTAGAATTTTTATATTTCATTTATTAATTTTTTCTTTGCAAATTTTAATTGATTTTTAACAGATTTTCTATTTTTATTTTCTTAAATCAATTATTTTTTCTTTAAGAAATTTCAACTGTCTAAAAAATATATTTGTAATATTATATTATTCTTGATTTCTCTGTGTATTAGGGTTTTTGACCTTGAAAATTCAACTGCTTTTTAATAAACACAACAAATGATAGATGACAGATGACAAATGGGGAGATGAGAGATTGTACATGAGAGATGACAGATGACAAATGACAGATGGCATATGGCAGATGACAAATAACAGGTGGCATATGATATATAACATATGACAGATGACAAATGACAGGTGAATTATGATAGATGACAAATAACAGGTGACAGATAATATATAATATATGACAGAAGACAGATGACAGATGACAGAAGACAGTTTTCAGATGACAGATTGCAGATTTCAGATGACAGATGACAAGTGGCAGATTAAAGATGACAGATGTCAGATAACAGATAACATATTTTATTGGTTTTTATTGTTGTTTTAGAAGTGTTTTTCATTCTTGAAATTTTATTTATTTATTTTTTAATTGAAAATTTCAATTGTTTTTTTAACAGATTTTTTTAAATCAATTATCTTCCTTTAATATATTTTAACTGCTTTTAATATTGGGTTTTTTTCTGTAGCATTTCATTAATATTGTGTTTTTATGTGTTTTTTTCTGCCAAAATTCAATTGTTTCTTACCAAATTCTTTTTTAATAAAGATAACAAGTGACAGATGATAAATGATGGATGACATATGACATGTGACATATGACAGATCATAGAAGGCAGATTTCAGATTACGGATGATTTCATGACAGATGCCAGATGATAGATTTCCTGATGCCAGATGATAGATGACAGATGATGGATGACATATGACAGATCATAGATGACAGATGACATATTTCAGGTTACAGATGATAGATGTCAGATGACAGTTGACAGATTTTAGATTTCAGATGACAGATTTTAGATAACAGATGACAGATAACAGATTATAATTATTTATTCTTTGAGAAATATCAATTTCTTTTAACTAATTTGAATTGTTTTTTTTTTAGAATTTTTATATTTTATTTATTTATTTTTTCCTTGCAAATTTTAATTGACTTTTAACAGATTTTCTATTTTCATTTTCTTAAATCAATTATTTTTTTAAATTTCAAGTGACCTCGCGTATTAACTTTTAAATCGCACATTAGATGTATTATTATGTATTGTAAACATACATTATGGCTTTTAAATCGACAATCCAAATAAGGAGTTCTTAGAATCGTGTGACCTTAAAGTCGTACTTTATTACAAAATACACTGGTGATATTTTGATCTTAAAATCTTGAAAATCTCTTTAACAATTACTTTAAGAATGTAATTCATAGAAAACCATCATATGATCGAAACTGATTCTTATATTGAATATGTTTTACATAGTTATTAAAATCAATTTCCTAAAGTGCTCTTGATTTTCATATGAATTTTAATAAATTCAAGTGACCTTGAACCCAAGACTTTATCGAATCTTTTCTCCAGAGCCTTTATAACCAGAATTACTCATTTATAAGGCAGAATTGGAAAGTGATCTAGACAGATAGCGACCAATATTTTATAAATATGAATAAAAATTATCTAAAATTTGAACAATCGGATTTATATGTTTTACAAAAGGCATTAAAATTAATTTGAAATGATTTTCACCTTGAAGGGTAAAAATTCCCACAATAGAAAGTGACCTCGACCTAAAATATTAATTTGACGTGACCTTTACAGCTTCCGTCGAATGGAAAGTGACCTTGATGAAAAAGTATATAACGTAAAGGTTCATCAAATGCGATCTTGAGTTTGAACAATGAGAGCTAAATTTTTCATAAAAAGTATTAAATTGGAGTGCTGGAAATTATGTAAACGCTGAAAAGCATAAATTGACCTGGGCCTTGAATCTTGATCAGAGTCTTAGTAAGTAAATTATAAAGTGTGAAATAGGAAGTGACCTTGACATTAAATCTTTAGCTACAAAGACTTCTAAACCCTTAAAGATTGATCGGAAGTGACCTTGGGCCTCAAATTGGATCCTTTATGTCAAGATAAGTCCTCTAGGTAAATTGTTATCGAAGAACAAAACAAAGCAATTGAAAATCGATGTTAGTTTCATTAAAGAGGATATGGCCTTAACCTTGGACTTTGTTCGGAAGTGACCTCGGGCTTCAAATTATTTTTATGTCAAAACAACATTTATTCAAAATGAAAAAGAAAACATTTTAATTTTGATGTTACTTTCATTAAATTTCACTTTGTTCTAAAACGTTTATAAGAAATTAGGGTCTTTATATCGAGAATAAATTCCCGCGATCAACATTTATATCCAATAGAAAGAAAAAATAATTGACCATCGATATTGAATTAATTAAACTTCAAGAATCTTTAAATAAATTAAAGCAACTGGTTAGCTTGACCTTTATTGAATGGCCTTGGGACAATATTGGCTTTTAAAAATAATAATTTCCAGAAATATTATTTTGATTGGAAGTGACCTCGGGTTTCAAATGGTAGCTTTAATATTCAGAATAAAATCCAAATTAGTTTATATCCATAAATAAAACAAAAATAAGGAAGTGACCTCGGACCTCAAATTCGTTCCATTACATCCACATGAAACTTATAAACAAGAAAAAGGTAATTAGTTTTATTTAAATCGATAATCGAGGGTGACCTTGGGTTTAAAAATTAGGTCAGTATATTCAGAATAAAACCATTATGCCCAAGAACAAAAAAATTGAAAATCGATAATGGTTTCATTAAACTTCTCTCTTCATTTTAAAAGAATTAATTAAATAGCAGGAAGTAACCTCCATCTAAAGTGACCTTGGTCTTAAAATAGACGACTTCATGTCAAAAATAAATTCCTGAGGAAAAATATATTTGTAGAAACAGAAAAAAAAAATATTTGTAATATTATATTATTTTTGATTTTTCTGTGTATTAAGGTTTTTGACTTCGAAAATTCAACTGATTTTTTTAATCAACACGACAAATGATAGACTACAGATGACAAATGGCATGACCAATGACAGTTTGCAGATGACAGATTTTACATGAGAGATGACAGATGATAAATAACAGGTGACAGATGATATATAACATATGACAGTTGGCAGATGACAGATGACAGATAACAGGTTTCAGCTGCTAGATGGCAGATTTCAGATGACATATGACAAGTGACAGATTATAGATAACAGATATCAGATGATAGATAACATTTTATTTGTTTTTATTATTTTTTTAGACGGGTTTTTCATTCTTGAATTTCATTTATTTATTTTTTAATTGAAAATTTCAATTGTTCTTTTTTTAATTTTCAATTTTTTTTAAAATCAATTATTTTTCCTTTAAGAAATTTCAAATTGTTCATTAACATGAGAAATGACAGATAACAGATGACACAAGACAGATGGCAGATAACAAATAACGGATGACATATTACACATAGCAGAACATAGATTGCAGATAGAAGATGCTTGAAGGCAGATTACAGATTTTAGTGGACAGATTAGAGATGACAAATGACAAGTGACAGATCACACGTGAAAGATTACAGAAAGATGATAACAGATTACAATTACTTTAAAAAATGCTGATTGTTTTTTTAGGAAAGTTTATGAATTTTACTAAATTATTTTTCTTTGGGAAATCTCAACTGTTTTTAATATTGTAATTGTTTTGTAATATTTTATTAATTTGGTTTTTCTGTTTTTTCAACCAAAATTCTATTATTTTTAAACAAATTGTCATCTAGTTAGCTATTGATAATGGGTACATGGTGCCCGAAATGTACATTTAGCTGTGAAAAAATAAAAAATGAAGAAAGGAATCTAACTTTGTTTTAATTAAATTGTCATCAGCCATTTGATGACTGATGACATATAACACATGACAATTTACAGATAAATGATTTTTAGATGTCAGATGACAGTTGACAGATGACAGATAACAGACCAATTATAATTATTTCTTTATTTATACATAATTTATTCTTTAGGAAATTTCAATTGTTAATATTTATGATTTGTCTTTGTGTTAAGGATTTTTTCTGTCAAAATTCAATTGTTTTTTACCAAATTATTTTTTGATAAAGATAACAAGACAGACAAATGACAGATGACAAATGATGTATGGTATATGACATATGACATATGATAGATGACAAATGATGGATGGATATGACATATGACATATGACAGATCATAGATGACAGATTTCAGATTACTGATGGTAGATGACAGATGTCAGATGATAGATGGCAGATGACAGATGACAGATGATGGATTATATATGATATATGACATATCATAGTTGACAGATCAAAGATTTCATACTACAGATGATAGATGGCAAAGGGCAGATGATAGATGGCAGATGACAAATGACAATTGCCAGATTTTAGATTTCAGATTACAGATTTTAGATAACAGATTATAATTATTTATTCTTTGAGAAATATTAATTGCTTTTAAATAATTTGAATTGTTTTTCTTTTTAGAATTTTCATATTTCATTTATTTATTTTTTCCTTGCAAGTTTTAATTGATTTTAACAGATTTCCTATTTTTATTTTCTTAAATCAATTAATTTTTTTCTTTCAGTAATTTCAACAGCCTAAAAAAATATTTGTAATATTTTATTATTTTTGATTTTTCTGTGTATTAGGGTTTTTGGCTTCGGAAATTCAACTGTTTTTTTTAATAAACACGACAAATAATAGATAACAGATGACAAATGGCATGACCAATGACAGATTGCAGATGACAGATTTTACATGAGAGATGAAAGATGACAAATGACAGATGGCATATGACAGATGACAAATAACAGATGACAGATCATATAAAAACATATGACAGATGATAGATGACAGTTTTCAGATGACAGATGGCAGATTTCAGATGACAGATCACAAGTGACAGATTATAGATGACAAATCTCAGATAACAGAAAACACGTTTTATTTGTTTTTATTGTTTTTTTTAGAAGGGTTTTTTATTCTTGAACTTTTTTTGTTTTATTTTTTAATTGAAAATTTCATTTTTCTTTTTAACACAATTTCTATTTTTTTTTTAAATCTATTATCTTTCCTTTAAGAAATTTCAAATTGTTTTTTTTTTTATTAAGATGAGAAATGACAGATAACAGATGACACAAGACAGATGCCAGATGACAAATAACAGGTGACATATCACACATAGCAGAACATATATGACAGATATCAACTGTTTTTAAATAAACACGACAAATGATAGATGGCAGATGACAAATGGCATGACCAATGACACATTGCAGATGACAGATTTTACATGAGAGATGGCATATGACAGATGACAAATAACTGGTGACAGATGATATATAACATATGACACAGACAGATGACAGTTTTCAGATGACAGATGGCAGATTTCAGATGACAGATGTCAGATAACAGATAACACATTTTATTTGTTTTTATTGTTTTGTTTTAGAACAGTTTTTTCATTCTTGAAATTTTGTTTGTTTATTTTTAAATGAAAATTTCAATTATTTTTTAACAGATTTTCTAAATTTTTTAAAATCAATTTCTTAAAGGAAAAATCCTTTAAGAAATTTCAAATTGTTTTTTTTTTTCATAAAGATGAGAAATGTCAGATGACAGATAACAGATAACAGACAACAAATTATAATTATTTCTTTTTAAAAAATTTCTAAATACTAACTTTTTTTATAAAGGTTTATCATTTTTTAACTTTAATTAATTTATTTTTTCTTTGCAAATTTCAATTGTTCTTAATTTTTTTTTCTTAAATCAATAAGTTTTTTGTGAAATTTCAACTGTTATTTTTGTTTTTTTTCTGTATGTTAGGGCTTTTGTCTGACATAATTCAATTGTTTTTTTAACAATTTTTTTGGTAAACATGACAAAATAAAGATAACATCTGACAGGTCAAGACCAAAAATTACAGATAACAGAAGGCAGATGACAAATAATAGATGACATATCACACATAACAGACAAAAGACGATAGAAGGTGACAGAATACAGATTTTAGTTGACAGATTATAGATGACAAATGTCAGGTGACAGATGAAACATGAAAGATGTTAGGTAACAGTTGATTTATTTTTAAATGATAGCTGACTGATGAAAGATGATGAGAGAGTACAATTACTTTTAGCAAATTTTAGGAAAGTTTATCATTTTTATTTTTTCTTAAATTTTATTTCTTTTCCTTAAAATTGAAATATTTTTTTTATAATAAATTATTTTTCTTAGAAAATGTTAACTATTTTTAATATTGCAATTGTTTTGTAATATTTCATTAATTTTATTTTCTCTCTGTTCATTTTTTTTGGACAAAGTTCTATTGTTTTTGTTTAATAAAGATGACAAATGGCAGTTGACAAATGACAGATTTTTTCACATATTGAGGCCTTCGTGCCAGATGGAATCAAATGCCTTTTGAATGTTGAAGAATACAGTTGCAGTAAAAGTTTTGGTGGTCGCCTGATTCGAATTTACTTCTGTCTTATTTATAGCGAAGGTTTTCTTAAGTTTCCAAGGCTTACTAAGCCAAGATTGCATTTCTGCCCGGTTGTACTTAGTTTGTAAGGGTTCGTGTCTAGTTAGTACGGATAAGAACCGGCAGGATACTTGACGTGGATTTTGAAGATCCAATGGAATACTGAAACTGCGGTACTTTTCTCACTACAAACTATATCTCTCTGATACAGGATTTCATAGAATACGAACGCTCATACAGAAAAGAAGACTCTTTCTGGATCTCCAACGGAATCTCCATGTCTTTCTGAGTTGCCTTGACGAACTCTCTCGCGAGTGCACGATTTATTAATGGTTAATCGCCATTGAGATCCAACAACATCAACATCGGTTTTGTGTAGGGCTTAGTGTACTGTTCACGAGGAACTCTTCTCCAATAGGGCTTCATAGCAGGACAGTTTGCAATACTAGATATAAGCACAACTTTCTAGCGGTAATTTTGGGGCTAGTAATTTCTTCAGGAGGTTGATACACAATCCTTGGCGTATTCCAACTTCCGTGGCCATCGTTCTGATGTCTTAAGTTATCAATATCTTACAATCGTTAATTTTGGCGCTTCAACTCGACGTTTCGTTTCTTACAGCGGCAGTGCTCCACTTGAAACTCTGATTTATTTTTGCGGCGCGTTTGAAAACAGCAAATGCAAAAAGCCTGATCTCGGTGGTTTAGTTACATAAATGTATATTTGTATATGTACCTGAAGCAGAATTTGAACTTGCGGCCTCTCGAGTACGCCACAAACTACGCTATCCAGACATAGTGTTAGGAACCGTTGGGCGTCGTCGCGTTTATTGAGAGTATCGGTGTGTTTTTCTATTTCGATTGATTTTTGGATAATCGTGTTGTTGAAATTTATCTTCGATTTAGAATTTTCTGCAAGAGATGAGGAAGGCAGATCATTTTAGACGGCTCTTACATCTGGTGGATTCTCCAATATAAACTTTGTTACAGTCAACATAGGGGATTTTATGTACTCCTTGATTTTCAAGGGGAATATACATTGATCCATCAATTATTTAACTGAAAACGCAAATGAATCGAATTATTCGCAATTGAAATCGCGGCGCCGGAGAGGAAAATACACGCAAAAGTGATTCTTTCCGCGTAAACTGATATTAAAAATTAAAAGAAAAAGGTCCGCCCATTGAACGGAGCCAACCCCTCGCAGAATTGCCCATTCAAGCCTGAAATCCGCATTTTACTTTCTTCCTCCGGATAACTCTTTTCCGTTTAATAAAGCGTCCCAAGCAGCCGAGCACCGGCGGCGGAGGCGGCGGCGGCGGCAGCAGCCAGCCTCCTCTCTCGTTATAATTGCTGAACTCCATAAGGCTTTAATAAAGTAATTTCGTCTGGTTGAGCGGACGACAAAAGGTACGACTGCCATAAAATGACAATTGTCGGCCGTAATAAAATCATGAGCCGACAAAAGAATGGAATAATAATATAAAAAAAAGAGGGAGAAAAAGATTGGAGAGCGCATCAACGCCAACGATCGAAATTAAAATAATAAGTGAGGAAGTGTATTTAATGGACTTTTTGTTAGCTACAATTTATTTTTAATCAGATATAAATATAAAAATTGTTGCTACATTTTTTAGTTAATTGAAAACTATATGCATCATAAGAACTTAATTAATTGAATAATTATTATTTTTTATTAACGAACATCCCTTGTGCAGTCCCACAGCGCCGTTCCCATCCTATCCCAACTAGTTGTCCTTAATTATATTTTGATAACCAATAATTAGTGCAGGGATCCCGTCTGAGGTCTGAGTAGCTAGGTCTCCATTTGCAATGCAGATGCCCACCGTATGAATATTCAAGGCGGCGGAGTCGCACACCCCCTCCCCTCACCTCTACCCTTAACATAATTCGTCCTATTTGTTGCGACCAATTTTTAAAATTATTGTCTCGCCAAAGATTCCGACGACGATATTGGATTCGGAAACGATTCACCTTTCGCTTTGTCCGCCTGAGGAATTCCTTAGTCGCTTTGTTCTCGCTTTACTTAGTTTGTCAATCAATAGTTGCGCACTCGTGATAACGCCCACAGGAAATGTTTTGTTTGTGTCGTAAATTCCGTCCAATAATAATTTTTCGTATCTCTTATCGGACGTGTTTTTATTTTACGGCTTATTTTTTTGTATACTATGTAGATGCCTCAGGAATCAACGATATTATTTTTTTTTTTTGGTTTGTAAATCGCCACAAGTAGAAATAGAAAGGGCGCGCGGCTAAATAATAAAAAGCTGTAAATGTCACCTCTATAAAGTCCCCGTTTCCTGCCAAATTGCCGAAAAAATCGGCCATAAAACGCACACACATAACACACAAGAAATACAGATTAGAAGTTACAGTGGCAAACATTTTATCCCGAAACCGTTTATAAATATATATTACACCGTTCTTCTGATATTAAAGCGAATGGTGTTGTTGGCCAATAGGAGATAATGCCACATAATAAATATCATCAAAGCTTTTTTAAATGAATTTATATTAAATTATATTATGTATTAATTGATTGATGCAGCATTGAAAATTAAATAATGGGAAAAATTAAATTCGCCGTGCATTAATGCACCGTTAGTTAAAACCACTACAACAAAAATTAAAGAGAAAAATCGTAGAAAAATTTTGATGAAAACTTTTTGGTATAAGAAATTGCTAAAAGATCTTAATGTAACAAGACTAATATTCTATATATGACTATAAAAATTTAAAACATTCAAAGAACGAAAGAACTTATTAATTCTCGAATAATAAACGTTGCTAAATGACTGATAAAATTTAAGAAAAGAAACTGCTGAAAAATTCGAATGAAATACTTGAATACTAAATGAAAAAACCACTACAAAATACTAAAAATATTTGAAATTAAATAAAAATAATTTCTGATTTCAGAAAATAATTAAAAAAAGTCTTAAGAGATTCTGTTACTATTTAGAATTATAGTAGACCAGGGTTTCAGAAAATTCTGGTAACTCTAGATAATTAGAAAATGATTCGGAATTTAAAATTCTATTCCCAAATGTTTAAAATATTGGAAAACTCGTATTATATGTACTGGCTTTTATATAGATTAGTATTATAAAAAAATATAGGACACAAAAAAATTAGAAAAGTCTGGAAATTTAAAAAGTTTTAGGAATTTTATAATTCGCGATTTAAAACACCAAGACATTTCAAAAGCGTAGATTTTTTAGAAATTCCATAACTCAAATATGTCATAAAATTCTGAAAACTCTAGATATGTATAAATAGAAAATGAAAACATTGAGAAAACTGTAGAATTATTAAAGAATTTAAAATTTTATATACTTTTAAAATAATTTCACAAACCTCTAGAATTATTAAATATTCTAAAGCTTTAAAGAGTTTTTAAATTAGCATATATACAGCATAAGAAATTTAGAAAATCATACGAACTATAGAAATTCAAAAATAGCAATTGCAAGAACCACTAAATTTTGAATTTTTAAAATTCTAGAAAATCTTAAAATTTTATTTAATTTAGCAATCTTGGATAGTTTTAGAACCCAAAAGGAATTTGGTATTATTAAGAAATATAGAATTCAAGAGTTTAATAGAATACCGGAAAATCTAGATATTTAATTTCAAAAACCTTTGGAATTATTAAATATTCTAGAAATTTAAAAAGTTTTCAGAATGTTTGGAATTAATAGGAAATATATAATTCAATAATTTTAGAAAATTATACGAACAATTTCTTAACTCAGAAATTTTTAAGAAATTGCGAAAACCCCTAGATTAGTATTATTTTTTAATTATAAATTTTAGAAAATTGTAAACCTTAGAATTTAGTTTCATTTAGACTTTTAGAAAGTTTTTGAACTCGATAAGAATCTGGTATTATTAGGAAGTATAGAAGTCAAGAAGTTTTTACAATTCTGGAAACTCTAGTTATTTAGAAAATTCTAAGAAATCTCAAACTTGAAATAACGTTTAGTTTAGTGATATACAAGCTCTAGACGTTCTAATATTTATAAAATTTTCTAAACTTCTAGAGTTTTAGGACTTCTTGAGTTCAAAAAAATTTAATAATGCTAAAATTTTATAAAACCTTAGAGTTCAAAACCTAGAGCTTCCAAATTCCTATCAGTTCTAGAATATTAAATATATCTAAATTTTATAAAATTCTGATGCATTATTTCTTTCTAAACTTCTACAAACGATATTAATTCTATAGTTTTGTGAAATTTTAGTTTAAAGATATTTTAATTCCGAAGAATTCTGAAATTTTTGAGTTCTAACACTTTAATGTTGTAGAATTTTTAATAATTCTAAAGTTTATTTTGAAATTTTCTAAAGTTTTCACACAACTCTCTACAAGTTTATATTTTTTTAATAAATTTATTTTAATTTTCAAATTGTAAAGCATTTTAATAGCGTCAAAATTATCTATAGTCTTAGAGTTTCTAATAATTTAAAAGTTTTCTAAATATCTACATTTCTGCAACTTCTACACCAACTCTTAAGTGTTCTAGGACTTTTAGTAATTCTAAAGATTTATGAAATTCTAAAGAAATTCTATATTCTATAATTTTATTAGATTCTGAGACTTCTAAACCTTTTAAATTCCCTCCAAACCCTCCAATATTCTAGAGTATTTTTATTAATTCTAAAGCTGTTTCAAAATTTAGAGTTGTAGTATATATTTTTAATAAATCTATTAATTTTTAAATTTTAGAGTTATGGTATTTTCAGACCTTACAAACTCTCTATGGTTTAAGAATGTCTGGTTATTTTAAAGTTTATTAAAAATTTACAGTCCTGAAACTTCCACAGCATCAGACATTCTAGGATTATACAAATTTTAATTATTCTAAAGTTTTTTGAAATTCCGAAGTTCTAAAAAAATGCTAAAATATTATAAAACTTTAATAACTATGAAATTTTAGACATTTTATATACTAAAATTTTATGAAATTTTAAAGTTCTGAGACTTCTAAACCGGAAATTTATAAACATTCTAATGTTCTAGAGTTTTGATTACTTCTAAAGTTGTTTGATATTTTAAATAAATCGATAATGTTTAAATTTTAGAGTTTTGGTTTTTTCAGATTTTCCAAACTCTCTATGGCTTAAGAATGCCTAGTAATTTAAAAGTTTGTTAAGAATTTCCAGTTCTGAAACTTCTACAGCATCTAGAACTTATAAGATTATACAAATATATAAGTAAAAAACTTTAGAAAATTCTGAGACCTCCAGAAAATTTCTAAAAATACCTACAATTGGAGAAAAATTTTAGATTATAAATTCTAAAATTTCAAAAAGTCTTAGATCTTAACTAAATAAACTTCAGAATCCAGAATGTTTAATTTTTTAGAAATTTATTAGAGTTTTTAAAACTTCTGACTTCCAAATTTATGAAACTTCTACAGCATCTAGATCTTTTAAGATTATACAAATTTTAATTATTCTAAATGTTTCTGAAATTCTAAAACTTCGAAAGCTATAATATAAAACTCTTTAAGGTTCAGAAATTTCAAATAATTATAGAGTCTTATAAATTTCTAGACATATAAAGCTACCAAACTACCTTCAATTTTTAATCAATTTATAATTTTTTGATATTCCAGATTTCTAGGACTTTCAAACTTTCTACAACTAATGATTTTTTAACTACCTAAAATTCTAGATATTTTAGAGCTTGTAAACTTTTCAAAGTTGTAATAATCAAAAAAAAATCTAGAATTCTAGTTCTAAAACTCATAGAAATTTCTGGTAATTTTAAACTTTCTGAACTTCTAGAATTTATAACAATAAATTTGTTTTCGAAGATTTTTATTAATTTTAAGTTTTTTGAAAGTCTAGAATTCTAGTTCATATTTTTGATAAATCTATTATGTTTAAATTTTACAGTTCTGGTATTTTTGGACCTCCCAAAAAGGAATTTAAGGATATCTGGTAATTTTAAAGTTTGTTCAAAATTTACAATTCTGTAACTTCTACAACATCAAGACCTTCCAGGATTATACAAATTTTAATTATTCTTAATTTCTTTCAAATTCTAAAGTCTTCTAAAGATTCTAGATTATTTAAAGTTTAAGTTAAAAATTTTAAATAATTTTAAAGTTCTTGGATCTTAACGGCGTTCACTTGGTGGTACATTTCAATATTAAGAATAAAGAAAACACTTTTACTTTTTTATATATAAAAAAGTAAAAGTGTTTTCTTTATTCTTAATTTTAAAGTTGTTTAAATTTCTATATTTCTGAGACTTATCAAGCTTTCAAACTACCTTCAATTTTTAGTAATTCTATAATTTTTTGATATTGTACAGTTCTTGGGCTTTCAGAGCTTCCAACCTTCCTATAACTTTTGATTTTTCAACGTCCTAAAATTATATATTTGTTTGAAGCCTGCAAACTTTTCAAACTTTTAATGATTCAAATTTTTTTGTAAAATCTTCCAGTAATTTCAAAGTTTGTTAAAAATATACAATTCTGAAACTTTTACAGCATCCAGACCTACCAGAAATATACAAATTATAAAGCTTTCTGAAACATTAAAGACTTCTAAAGCTTCTGAACTCTTTAAAGTTCTGAAATTTTAACTAATTCTAAAGTTTTAAAAATTCTTGATTTCTCCAAACTACCTTAACTTTTTAACAATTTTTTGATATTACAGAGTTCTAGAACTTTCAGAGTTTGCAAACTTTCTATAACTTTTGATGTTTTAAGTACCTAAAATTTCAAATTTAGTGCCTGCAAACTTTTCAAAGTTGTAATAATTAAAAAGATTCTAAAATTCTAAAACTTATAGAGCTTTTAAACTTCTATAGATTTTAAAATATCTAAAGTTCTAAAATTTGTAACAATGTTTAATTTGTGCTCAAAATTCTAGAACTAATTTAAAATTTTCTCAAATTTTAGACTTCTAAGATTTTTCTAAATCTCTTTAATTGTTTTTTTCTGAAATTCTAAAGACTTGTAAATAAAACTGACAAACTTTAAAATTCTGAAATTTTAAATTTTTTAAAGTTTTATAAAATTTTAAAATTCTAAGACTTATAAAGCTCGGGAACCACCTTCATGTTTTAATAATTCTATATGTTATATATGTTGGAGGCTTCTACTTCGTTATACATTTTTGTAAATTGAATAAAACACGATAACTTTGTTTGTATAACAAAGTTATCGTGATTTATTCAATAATTCTATAGTTTTTAAGTTCTAGGAATTTCAGAGCTTCCAAACTTTTTATTTTATTTAATCTTTTAACTATCTAAAATTTCAGATTTTTCTAGACACTGAAATGAAAACTATTCAAAGTTTTAATAATTCAAACATTTTCCAAAAGTTCTAAAACGTATAGAGCTTCTAAATTTCTGGAGCATCTAAACTTTCTAAAGTTCTAGAATTTGTAATAATTTTAAAATTGTATTTGAAATTCCAGATTTTTGAGATTAATTTAAAATTTTCTCAAATTTTATATTTCTAAGAATTTTATAAATCTCTTTGTTTTTTTTTTCTAATATTCTAAAGAAATATTAAATAATTCTAAAGGTTTAATTTTTAATAAGTTTATAATTTTTTTATATTCGAGAGTTTTGATTTTTTAACTACTTAAAATTCCAAAAGCTTTTCTAAAATTTAATAATTCAATAGTTTTCTAAAATGATCTAGTAATATTAAATATTTTGAGTTCTGAAACTTGTACAGCATCCAGACATTCTGGGATTATACAAATTTTAATGATTATAAAGTTTTCTGAAATTCTAAACACTTCTAGAGCTTCTGAAATTTTAAATAATTCTAAAGTATTAAAAATTCTAGATTTCTAAGATTCATATAAATCCAAAACTACTTTCAATTTTGAATAATCCTATAATTTTTTGATATTCTAGATTTCTAGAATTTTCAGAGCTTCTAAACTTTCTATAACTTTAGATTTTTTAACTTCAGATCTTTCTAGAGCCTGCGATGTTTTCAAAGTTTTAATAATTCAGAAGTTTTCCAAAAATTCTACAACTTATAGAGCATTCAAACTTCTAGTGCTTTTAAAATTTCTAAAGTTCTAGAATTTGTAACTATTTTAAATCTGTTTTCGAAATTTTAGAGTTCTGGGACTAATTTATAATTTTCTCAAATTTTAAATTTCTAAGACTTTTCTAAATCTCTTTTATTCATTTCTTTATAAAACTTAAAATTTATTAAATCTATAGCCTAAGTTTTCACCCTTTCTAAACTCTTTACAGTTTTTGATTTTTTATTAATTCATTTTTGTGGAAAATTCTAGAATTTTAAAATTTTTAGAGATTTCAAACGCTCTAAAGTTTTATAAAATTCAAGAGCGTCAAAATTCTTTAGAATTCCTGTTTTTGTTGATACTAATTTAGTTTTCATGATTTGCACCTGTCTTTTCATTGAATTTTCAATTGTTTCTGATAATCTTTTAAAGTATTGTGTCGGTTATTTAATTTTTGTTTTAGTTTTCATTTTTTCGGTGATCCTTTCTTTGATTTATTTGAATTTATTTTGTCAGTTTTTGTTTGCTTTTTTATAACCTTTAATTTTTAACTTATTTAAAAGAAAGAGCGAATCAGAGCGACAGAGAGCAAGTGAGAGCGAAAGAGAATAAGAGTGAGGGGAATTGAGTAAGAGAGTGGGAGAAAGAGCAATAGAGGCAACAGAGAGTGAGAGAGAGCGAAGGAGGGAAAGTGAGAGTGAAGGAGAGCATGGTGGAGTAAAAATGAGACATAGAGAACGAAATAGATCGAAAAAGATTTCGAGAGAGAACAAACAAGAGCAAAAATCAGCAATATAGAGCAAAATTGACAGAGCAAACAGAAAAAAACGAAAAAAGGAACAGAGCAAGGAAAGGAAGAGCGAAAGTGAATAAAAAAGAGCGGAAAAAAGCAAGAGAGAGAAAGGGGGACCAAAATAGAGCAAAAGAAAAGCTACAAAGAACAAGGAAGAGCGAACATGAGAAAGAGAGAAAGAAAGAGAGCAAAAGTGAGCAACAGAGTGCAAGAAAGTAGAAGTGAGACTTTTATGTACTCAGTTTTGTTTCTCTTTGAACATTTTTGATCCATTTTTGTGACGATGCCATATAGTTAAATGCTTGACGATTATTTAGTACGAGATATTATTGTAAGGCTGCAACGTTGGCTTGGAGAAATGAATTTCCCCATTAATATTTTAATTTTAATCTTTAATTATAAAAAAATAATAAACGTTCGCAATGTGTATCTATTATAATGAAAATAATGGTTTATTGTTGATGATGACGTGATCGATATTTTTGATACCTTTTTAATGAAGCCGTTGGAAAAACAATATGCAGAAAACGTTGATGTCCATATTGCGTTCGATGAATGGAATGAAAACAAAATGCCGAACGATTTGAATGCCAAGCTCAGCTCCGATCGCTTTGTTTGAGCAATACATTATTTGATAAAAGTGCATGAAAGGCGAAGTATTTATATAAAACAGCGAGACGTCGGAGCAATGGACTGTGTAATATAAATACCGTGTATCACAGCCAGTAGACAGCGTCCGACGTGGAACTACGAGTGTTCAGCACTGATACCATTTTTTTCCCTCCGCCCTCGCAGCACCGAAGCCGACTGGAAATAGGTCAGGACACGTACTATTATCCAGTTTTTCCACTTTTTCCCGACTCCCCCTATCGATTAATTGGGTTTATTTTCACAAGGGCACTGACCTACCGGCTCAACAAGCGATTCAATTGAACTTTTCTTTTATCAGATATACCGGTTTAAGGATAGATAGTAATTCCGCTTTATAACTTCCAATTTATCTTCCGTTTTAACGCAGTGCATCGGATTTTATTCGCAGAATCTTACGTTAAAATCAATTGGAATTCATACAGAACTGGTTATTACGGATTTTACACGAGAACAATATTGGAGAAACACTACGGGGAAACGATCTTTACATTACCGATTCGCTTTCAATGTATTATGCAATATTACGAACTGCAGCGTAGTTTCTAAAGTTGCTATACACTGTGTATGCAGTTCTTGTGCCGGAGGTGCTTTCGAGCCATGAATTGTGCAGGGATTGGTATTGAACACCTAACTGAAACGTTTCCATGGCGTACGGTTATGCATACAAGCCCACTGGCATAGATATATTCACAAAGGTAAACTGGTATGCTGGATTATTACTATACGTACATAATAAATTAGCTGGTGGATATAATTTTGAAACAGTTTCCATGGTGCTCTTCCTTTATGCTATACATAATTCAATGTTTTTACAATGTGAACGAAATAGAATCAGTAGTATGTTATTACATAGGCGTAATCACTTTATCAAATACTAAATCTATTTAGAAATTAAATATCTGTATAAAACGTGTATTTTATTTTTACTTCAATGTAGCTAGTTAACTTCAAAGCTTTGAAAAACTTCAGGAATTACTTTTTGGACGGATGCATTGTTTATTCTGAAAAGTTTATTTATTCTAAATTACTGCATTACTATAATCTATAATAACCATAAATCATAGTTCGTTTATTGCATGTTGTTTTGTTTTAGTTGTCTTTACTATTTACTCTATGGATAAAGATTAGATCCTCGTCAAAATAAGTCTCAAATATAAATACAGATATCTGCTTTTATCTTCTCATGATTCTCGTTTGCACATGATGATTTTGTAATATCCACTCATTGCTACCTCAGACCACTCTTTACTTATAAAAATAATCAAAAATTGAAAATTAACAAATTCATAAAAAAGAATATTTTCAAAAAAAAGACAAAACTAAACAATTGAGAATAATAAAAAACGTAGAGAAACCAATCAATTAAAAAATAGTTTTTTTTAAATAATAAAAATCACAGAAAAAAAAAACAAATAAAAAACGACTAATATTGTTGAAAATTGTTTAAAAGAATTAAAATAATCTTTAAAAACAATTTATATCCATCAATATTCAATGTTAAAACATATAAACCAATAAAAAATATTGGAATAAAAAAATTACTAAAATGCTACGAAAACTAATTTTAAGTGGTAAAAAATTACCAATAATTTAAAAAAATATCAGGGAAAATAAAATAATTAAATATGATGAAAAAACTATAGGAAATCAAAAACAAACCAACCAACATAAAACTAGTTGAAAATTATTATAAATTATTTAAAATTTCACAAGAAAAACGAATTGAAGACCCGACTAATCTAGTTGAAACATAATTAAAAACAAAAGAAAATTAACACACATTTTTAAAAAAAATATTGAGAAAGCAGTAACATAAAAAACTATTAAAAAATGGTTGAATGTTATTTCATAAAAATCACAACAAATCCAAATGCAAAAATCCTACTAATATAGTTGATTAGTATTCATAATTTGTTACTTATTGTTATTATATCGTTTAATTATTTTATTTATCTTGGTTTATATTTTACATTATTGATTGTATGTAGTTAAGTTTTATTTTAGGTGAATTTTAGTATGTTTTTAAATTTATTTTAAGTTTTATCTATAGAAAAAATTTAATGAATTTTTACATTTATTTTTAAAGTTTATTTTTTAATAAAATAAGAATTATTCTTCAATATTTAAAATTTTACAAAAAAAAAAAAACAAACAAAAAACGACTAAATTAAACACAAAATAATTTTTTAAAAAGCTACAAAGAAATATTCGTGAAAGTAATTGATATTTGACATTATTCAAGATTCAAAAGACAAAAATTAAATTAAAATTTGAAATAAATGTAGAATATTATTGAAAATACCCAGAAGTCAAAAAATATTCATGTAAATTACAAAAAACACTGAAAACAAATTTATATTTTTTTTTAAATAGATGAAAAAAAACAAATAAAAATTAGTAGAAATTTATCAAAAACGAAAAACGTAAATAATTGATAATGATAAAACACAAAACTAAAGTAACAGAATTATTGGCAAAAATGAAAAGCAAATCGACTAAAAACAAAAAAAATAATTCGGAATTATTTTTAAAAAACGACTAATATAGTTGAAAATTATCTATAAAAACTAACAATAAAATTACAAGAAATAACTGAAATATATTCAAAATAATTCGTGAATATTCAAAATTCAAAAAGAAAATGAAATCCAAAAAAATTGTTGAATATCATCAAAAACTGAAAAAAAATTTTTAAAAAAAGGTAGCAAATTATCAAAAACAGGTAGAAAATCAAATAAAACATAAAAATCTTATAAAACATAATAGACAATTATTAAAAAATAAATTAAAAATTAAAAAAAACATAATCTAAAAACAAAACAAATGATTAAAAAAACAAAAGAAATCCAACACATTTTATTAAAGAAATCAAATGAAAACCAATAAAACCAAATAATTGATAAATAATAAAAAACATTGGAAACACAAACTTTTTTTTGAAAAAACGACTACTTAAGCTTACCCAAAACCAATTTAACCAATTTTTTTTAGGAAAAATAAAACATAAACTATTTAAAATTCCCAGAAGGACGTGAAAAAAACAATATATATTTGTCAAAACCAACAAAAATGTAGTTTAAAAATTTGAAAACTGAAAGAAAAAAGCAAATGAAAAATACCGACTTATGAAATTGAAAATTAACCAAAAAAAATTGAAAAAATAAATAAATAGATAAAAACAAAAAAATTCGAATATAAAATGTACAAAATACGATATTCCCCAATATTAAACATTTATATAATTTAAAAAAAGTTTATGGGTTTATTAACTTACATTTTTAAAATCCGTTAAAAATATTTTTGACTGAATTGCAATTGTTACACAGGGTGTTTCATATAAAAGTCGATTTTTTTAAAATTGAGTCGCCTGTATATTATTGCACTATTTGGATTGCTGGATCAATTCTGATCTAAAAAATTATAAATGAGAGTAGACAAGTTAAAATGGGTGACAAAAAACGAATGATATTTAATAATAAAATACGGATAACAAAGGGCACATGACCGATAACAGATGAGAAATAACAAATGATAAATGACATATAACATATGACAATTGAAAAATGACAGATGACAGATGGCAGATAATAAATGACAGCTGACTATATATCACATTTGATGACAGGTGACAAAAAACGGATGATATTTGATAATAAATTACAGATAACAAATGGCACATGACAGATAACAGATGAAAAATAATAAATGATAAATAGCTGATAACATGTGACAATTGAAAAATAACAGATGACGGATGATAGATGACAGATGGCAGATAACGAATGACAGCTGATGATATATGGCATTTGATGACAGATGACAAAAAACGAAGTATATTTAATTATGAATTACAGATAACAAATGATAGATAACATATAACAACATTGAACATATGACAGATAACAGATGACAGCTGAAATATATATGGCATTTGATAAATGATAGGTTGTATATGATAAGTAACAAAAAATAATAGATGACATATGACAAGTAATACATTGCAATTTAAAATGATATAGCATATAGCAGATGACAGTTGATAGATGATAATAGATGATAGATAATAGATGATTGGTGACAGATGACAGATGACAGATGATAGATGACAGATGACAGATGACAGATGACAGATGACAGATGACAGATGACAGATGACAGATGACAAATGACAGATGACAGATGACAGATGACAGATGACAGATGACAGAAGACAGATGACAGATGACAGATGACAGATGACAGATGACAGTTGACAGATGACAGATGACAGATGACAGATGACAGATGACAGATGACAGATGACAGATGACAGATGACAGATGACAGATGACAGATGACAGATGACAGATGACAGATGACAGATGACAGATGACAGATGACAGATGACAGATGACAGATGACAGATGACAGATGACAGATGACAGATGACAGATGACAGATGACAGATGACAGATGACAGATGACAGATGACAGATGACAGATGACAGATGACAGATGACAGATGACAGATGACAGATGACAGATGACAGATGACAGATGACAGATGACAGATGACAGATGACAGATGACAGATGACAGATGACAGATGACAGATGACAGATGACAGATGACAGATGACAGATGACAGATGACAGATGACAGATGACAGATGACAGATGACAGATGACAGATGACAGATGACAGATGACAGATGACAGATGACAGATGACAGATGACAGATGACAGATGACAGATGACAGATGACAGATGACAGATGACATATGACATATAACAGATGACACATAATAGATGATAAAGGATTACAGATAAGATATAACAGATGTGAGACAATAAATCATATAAGATGTTATAGGATGGATTAAAATTTAAGTTTGCAAATATTTGTTGTTTCGGTAAATTTTTGTAATTTACATGAATTTATTTAGTCTTTAAAACAGTTCAATTTAGTGAGGAAATGACAAATTACAGATGATAAACAGTACATGACTATAAGTGATAGATGACAGTTGATAGATGATAATTTTTGATACGTGATAAGTAGTAAATGACTTATAGATGATGTTTGATTATTGACAAGTGATGTGTAATAAATAATAAATGTTAAATAAAATTTTTGAACAGAAATCCTTTTTTTAGTCTTTCAAATGATTGCAAGATTATAAGTGAGAGAAAAAGACAAGTTACAATGACAGATGAAAGATGACAAGTAATTGATAATATTTAACACGTCGTAAATAACAGAAAATATTTTGACAAATGACAGGTTACAAAAACCAGGTAATATTTAATAATAAATTACATACATCTAATGCCAGATGATAGATAACAGATGATAAATGACAAATGACAGAAGACAGATGACATGACAATTTGAAAAGTGACAAATTATTGATAACAGATGACAGCTGACAGATATATGTCAATTAATAAATGAGAACAAGTTTTATAAGACAAGTAATAAAAAGTAGAAGAAATAACAATAATAAATGACATATGACAAGTGTCACATTGCAATAGAAAGTGATATTAGTTACGGTATGACAGATCTATCATCAGGCATACCTTAACTAATATCATGACAGATGAAAGATGACATATAGAAGTTGACAGTTGATAGATGATAGAAGGCATATGATAGATGAAAAAGGATGACAGATGTGAAATGACAGATAATAAATAACACAGGATAGATAATACATCATATAGATAGATCTTTTAGGATGGTTTGAAATGCAAGATTTAAAATTTTTTGTTTCGGTAAAGGTTTCAATTTCTTTAAATTTTATTTAGTCTTTAAAACTGTTCAATTTAGTGACGAAATGACAAACAACAGATTTCAGATGATAAATAGTACATGGCCCTTAGTGATAGATAATAACTGTTGATACGTGATCATATTTAACACGTAGTAAATAACATCAAATATTTTGACAAATGACAGGTGTCAAAAAAATAGATGAGATTTAATAATAAATAATAGATGACATATATCGTATATGACAGATAACAAATGACAGATGACAAATAATGAGAACTGAGAAATGACAAATGACATATGACACATGACAGATCACAGATGACATCTGACAGACGACAAAAGTCAAATGACCAATAACAAGGTGACAGATGACAGATGACAGATAACATATAACAGACGAGAAATGACAAATGACAAATAACATATAATTTTAGTTATTATGTATGATATATATATATATATATATATATATATATATATATATATATATATATATATATATATTAATTAATTTTTTGTGCTAATGGCGTTGAAAAATTTTCAAACAATGTACCGATGTACAAGATCGGGAAAATTTTCCAACGCCATTAGCACAAAAAATTAATTAATACATATGTCAATACACGTCAATATATCAAATATTATATATATATATATATATATATATATATATATATATATATATATATATATATATCATACATAATAACTAAAATTATTTGTTTATTGGCAATTCTTCATTTTAACAAAAACTACACGTTCGGCAAAAATTGAATATCGCAGCCATCATAGAACTTAGAAGGCCGTGACTCTGCAATATTACTAATCATGAAATGTACTAACAAAGGCCGGACGGTCAAAGCCAAACCTATTATGTGTTAAAAGAAATCGCTACGCTAATTTAAAAAATTAAAAATTATGGGTAACTTGATTTTTTTTTAATGGAACAATCAATTGTTTTTGGTACGTCAAATGCAGTATTTTGTCCATCTTTTTCTTTTACAGATTTTTTTTATTTAAGAATTTCTAATATGTAATAAAAAGTATTTTTCAATTTTCAGGAATCCAAATACGCAATATTATTTAAAAAAATACGACATCTATATGAATCACCCTGTATAACAATTACAATTCAGTCGAAAAATATTTTGTAGCCTTAAGAGTCCTCCACCGTGTCCTGATGTTATTTATTTAATATTTTAAAAATGTACTTTAATAAAATAATTTAATAAAATTTAAACAATTGTTTTAGAATATTATTAAAAACCGATAAAACAAGATGAACATCATAAAAAAAAACTTTAAAATCAACTGTATCATAAATAACAAATTTTAAAAAAGCACGTAATAAAAATGTATACACAATAATGAAAGAGGAAAAAATCTTATAAAAAAGATCGAAAATCATAAAACAAAATTAAATTCACAAAAAGGGTTAAATTAGTTCAAAATGTAGGCAAAGAAATATAAATTAGAATAATAAAAAAAGAAAACAAAATACATAAAACTTATTAAAAAATTCTGATAAACAACGAAAATTAAAAATATTAAGAAGAATATCAACAAAAAAAATTAAAATCAATTCATAACAAAAATAAATCTTCAAATTATCAAAAACAATTGAAAATAAAAAAAAATCAATAAAAAAACAAGTTGAAAATCATTGATAACATCTGAGTGTTAAGAAAAATGAATCTCGGACAATTATTAACACACCCGGAAGATCCACTGTGAATCTCTTTCATCACTTCAGGTATTCTACTCTTTGGAATCATAATCGGCCTTCGTTCTTCGCGGCCTTCTGAATCTTTGAATTTGCGTTTAAGCAGTCCCTTGTCCAGTATTATAGAATCCCACTGAGCCAGGTATGGCTTCAATTCGGGCGAATATTTTGAGACTTTATCCCATGTTTATAGAACTGTTCTACTGATTTGACTACTGCAAGCAACTCTTTCCTCGTTACGCAGTAGTTCCGTTCCGGTTTGGATAATGTCTTGCTAAAATAGCTGATCACTTTTTTCTGTCCATCCTGTATTTGTGATAAAACCGCTTCAATTCCTACATTGCTTGCATCGGTATCCAACAACAACCTTCCCTCTGGCAAGGGATAACTTAGAACTGGTGTGCTGGTAAGTGCGTTTTTCAGTTTTTGGAACGCCTCCTCAATTCCCCGTTTCGGAACAACGGTTGTTTTCTTTCAGTGAGGCGGGTTAATGGTTTAGCGATGTTTGATAACCCTGCAACGTAACGACGGTAATACGTGCATAATCCAAGAAAACTCCGGAGTTGGTGTAAATCCTTTGGAACTGGCCATTCCCTCACCGTTGAGATCTTTTGGCAGTCGACTGCAATACTTTGGCTTGAAACAATGTGTCCTAGGTACTGCACTTCTTTCTTAAAAAGGTGAGTTTCAGTGTAGAATCCGTTAATCATCGGAACACATCTTCTAAGTTCTTCATGTGGTTTTCGAAGGATTTTCCCATTACGATTATATCGTCGAGGTAAACCACACATGTTTTCCAAGATAGTCCTGTTAGTACCGTCTCCATTAGTCTCTCGAACGTCGCGGGAGCTACTTCAACTTGCCAATATCCGCTTTTAAGATCCAGTGTGGAGAAAATAGGTGATCGAATGTGTCGTCAATTCGGGGTAAAGGATAACTGTCCTTTTTGGTCAAATTATTTAGTTGACGATAGTCAACACAGAAGCGAGTTTAGTTTAGTTAGTATTTATTATTCTAACTAATACATTGTTATCGGTGCAAACGAGTGTTTTTCCTATTGCTACTCCTCGTCTCAGTTTAGAGCAATATACTCGTCCAGACTACTAATAATTTTAAACATCTTTAGGTCATCCGCATATAATAAGCATTCAGAGCTTTGTATAACATTCACAATATCATTTATAAATAGCAGAAACAGAACTGGACAACAATGAGATACTTGCGGTAAATCGGAGGTCACATTAAAGTACGATTTTCTAGAAAAGAGCTTAACCACATCACAACACTATAATGAAAACCAAGCTCACTCAACTTCACCAGAAGTACCGAATGTTTAACTCTGTCGAATGCATTAGCAAAGTCGGTATATATAGCGTCAACTTGAAGATTTTGTTCTAAGGCTTTTGACAAAAATAACGGTACAATAATAAGTTTGTCACTGTTGACTTTCCCGACAAAAAATCATGTTGATTACCGGATATTATGTTTCGACACATCCAAAGAACTTTAAATAAAATAAAATAAACTTTGTTTATATCACACACTTTATTATTCTTAGTGACTATAGTTTCGACACAATTCAGATGGTCATTATCAAACTAGTTAGTTAGTTTGATAATGACCAGCTGAATTGTGTCGAAACTATAGTCACTAAGAATAATAAAGTGTGTGATATAAACAAAGTTTATTTTATTTTATTTAAAGTTATAAAATATGTATCACAAAGTTAAAGCCTCTACAATCAAGTACATCCAAAGAAGTTGATCAGCAATGGTTTCATCCAGAAGTTTCGGAATTATAGACTGCCGACACACTCCACAATAATTCTTGGATTCGCCTGCCTTGAAGTTGGGACGAACAAAACTTCTCTTCCATTTGTCAGGAAAAATATAGATATTAAACATAAGATATAAATTGGGTTGACTTAAGTAAAAGCACATTTTTGTAGTACACAACCAGGAATGTCATCGGGACCCATTGCATTATTTTGTTTTAGAAGTGCGGTAAGTAACCATTCACGATTAATATGAAGTCTGGACTGTTGTACTTGTTCTTCAGCAAATAGCACAGGTGTCTTAAGAATATGAGGAGGAACATAAACTGACGAAAAATACATTGCGAAAATTTCAGCAATGGCATTACCATTATACGCAGTCTCATCCATGTAATGCATTACACTCTCTAAATTTTTTTATCATCTTAGGAAGCTCACCTTCTTTGTCGAAATCGTGTACGTAAGTAAAAAATGTTTTCGGATTCAAACTTATTGCCGATTCTACATCTGTCAGGTAACGATAAAAAGTTCATTGTTAAGTTGTTTACATCTTGATCTCAGTTGATTGAAAGTCTGATAGTCTTCATAATTTCCACTAAGTTTATACTTTAAATGCGCTTCTTTTTTCCTTTTAATTAATATTTTAAGTTCTTTATTAACCTGAGATATTCATCATATTTATCAGGAACGTATTTGACTGGAATATATCGAGCCATGGTGGTATGAACTATTTCATAAAAGTACCGTAGCTGCATTCAAATCTATTTTTATAAATTATGAATTTCTAAGTGTTTTAAAATTTGGAAGCGAGAAGTTTTATAAACTCTAATAAATTAGAAATATCTAAAAAATCTAACATTCTGGAGTCCGACGTTTGTTTTGCTAAGTTATAAGACTTTTTGAAGTTAGAATTTATAATCTAAAATTTTTCTCCAATTGTAGGTTTTTTTAGAATTTTAGAGGCCTCAGAATTTTCTGAAGTTGCTTTCTTATATATTTCTTAGCAATCCCAAATCTTCTAGAAACTACCTATTATGTTGTAAAATATTTAATAATTCTACACTATTTTGAAGTACCAGAGTTTTAGAACCTTTCGAAATTTTAAATCCTCTAATAATTCTAAAGTTTTCTTAAATTATAATTAATTAAATTAATAGAGTTCCTAAAATCTTTAAAAGGCTCAGAACTGTAGAATTTCATAGAACTTTAGAATAATTGAAAATACTAGAATTTTAGTTAGCTAATGATCTCTAGAATTTTAGAAATATGAGAAACTATTAAAAATTCTAAAGTTATAAAGAGTTTGAAGTTCAAAAAACGAAAACTGGAAATTAAAGCTATATCAGAAATAAGAGAATTTTTTAAAAATTATTAAATTTAAGAAAATTCGAAATAGTTTCCGAATTCTTTAGTTCTAGGATAAACTCTGTAGAGTTAAAGAATATTTCATATCTTCCTAATAATATTATAATTTTAAGACTTCTATAGTTAGAACTCTCTAGAATTCTAGAATATTTCATATCTTTCTGATAATATAATATTATAGTTTTAGGACTTCTATAGTTAGAAGTTATATTTCATATATTCCTAATAATATTATAGTTTCAAGACTTCTGCAGTTAGAAGTCTTAAAACTATGATATTATTAAAAAGATATGAAATATACTAGAACTCTAGAGAGTTTGTCTAAGAATTGAAAAATACTTTAGAATTATAAAAACTCTAAAACAGAGAATTTTCTAGCTCCAGAAGACTTTGAAAATTATGAATCATTCAGAAAACTTTTTTTAATTAGGAATATTTGATGGATAGTGTTTATTTTTTTAGGCTTTATCCATACTGAATTCAATTTGTATTGGCCTTAATTTATTACCTATTGTACTACGATGATTTTTTCTTGTGTAAATGGAAATTTGATATAAAATATATTGTTCCATATGATCTGGTCCGATAGAATTTATGATAAAATATTCGGAACAAAAACTGATCGGCAACGAGTGTCCGTCGCAGTGTGGACAAAAAGTACTTTAATAAACTGTCCACTGTTTGCGTGCAAAGTGGGTCATCGCGATCATCAACATACGTAATGCTGCTGCGGGCTGAGAGCGAGAAATATCAAATACAGGGCCGTCGGTAAAAAGTGACCCGATTACTTTTTGTTACTTTATCGCTATACATCATCCAGGTTAACATTTATACAAAGCCAGATAAGTCATTTTCGTAATTAATCTTCGTCGGGATGTGCGCGCGGAAGAGAGGGAGGGGGTGGCGAGAAGGAGGGCGAGTTGACCTCATGTTGGGAGCGGACGTCTCTGTGATGTCTTCGCATCAGGACTTGCTGATTAAAGCGGACGGTCTAATCCCGCAGGACACTGATCCCCTTGCGAGTTAATGACTGAGGGGATAGGGACCAGCGTCCTTTATCCGAAGTCACCTGGTTAGATAAGAATTATTACTAGAGTCCGTACATTGCGCACGTCATGTGGGATAGAAATTTATTATTCCGTATGCGGGATTTAGAAAAAAAAAGAAGCGTTTCCGATTACCCCATCAACTGTAATTATAAATGAAATCGATGTTTAATTATTGAAACGAAATAATTTCCGCAGATTGATAATGGAAATAATTATCATAAAATGATTAACTCAATAACCTTGTATTTATTACTTATAGTCGAATAGTTTTATTGTAATTATAAAATTAATTATTTAAATCGTAATTATTTGTACACATTCGAATTACTAAAAACCTTTATTTCGCATCTTTTACAAACGCTAATTCCAATTACGTAACTGGTGAAAAATGCTGCACGGCGATTAACTTTTTCCCGCCGTTTATTTGCATACTGTTCCTCCTCTGTGCTCTTTTTTAAATTTTATTTTATTTCCCGCTCGAATTGAGCCCTATCAATTTTCGCTCAGTGGGCGGATCTAACAGGTAAGGCAGAAGAAGTTGCGGTAACGTGTGTAATTTGTCTGAAATTAGGGTAAGAAATGGGTTGAACTGCGGCGGGCAATAAAATCAATGTTAGGGCAGGGCGTAATGGCTTTTGCAATTATCCTTTAGGAGGATAAGTTTCATGTCGGGCGGTAACTCGTGATTTGCACGCTATCTTTAAATTTATATTAAGTCCTAAAACATATATATGTTGCGCGCAGATCAATGAACATTCGTTCTGTCTAATAGCCTGGTGAATTTACGCGTTACGAAATCTAACCAAAAGCTTTCAAGAAGTCAAGTATAGTGTATTTAATTGTGTCAAAAATTTGATTGCTTAATTATTACTAATAAAACGCAATTATATTTCAGGATTAATACTACCATTAATTTATCTATAGAGTGCCACAAAAGAATGTTCTTCAGCTTCCTGCGTGAAATCCAAAAGGTCTTTTATTTGGGAGTCTGGCTCTTGAAGCTTTCTAAATGAATACCCAGGACTCTACGAAGTAAAAAACACTTTTGTTATACTAGAAGAAATGTACGACGCCGAAAATTAAACCACGCACCTCCAACAATATGTGACTTTACCCGGCGCATCCACCATAATGGACGAGCAAACGTCGGTCCTAATTATTTTATCACAAGTTAATTAAAAATTATCTTGTTTTACATGAATCTAATCATGCTTTACTGTCGTTACCATTAGTTGACTTCATTAGAATGAAGATTATTAAGAAAACAGTTATTTGTATTTTCTGCAAATAATTAAAAAACTGTCTTTTACATCATTTTAAGTTTTATGGAATTTTTACTCGATTAAAGTTACTGAACGTTAGAACTAATTTTTTATCATCTCCTAGCAACATATCGCAATGGTGGTATTGATTATAGTTTTACAGATAGCGATGAAATAGGCCTCAATATGGGAACCAATACAATTAGCTTTTTTAAGGAATTTCATGATTTTCTAGTCAAAATTTTAATAAGTGATCCCCAAAAGAGGCATACGTGCGATAAATTGCTCAAGCAAAAGTTTATCAGTTGCACGTTAGAGTTGAATCCTAATAGAGATTTTATGTTGGGGTACAAAGCAGAGATTGCTGTAGAAGGGATTACAGATAAGGATGCTGATGACAATCTCGAATAGATGATGACTTGCGATCAGCGCCAAGCAATGAAATAGATCAAAAATCAAATGTTGTTACCAAAGTTTACCAAATTCAAGAAGGGAAGAAGTAGCAGAAAGCCAATTCAATATCAAGCAATGAAGGAGAACAGAAAAGAAATTGCCCTTAATAACCTCAATAGTAAAAGTAGGAATCGGGCGTCGTCATAACGACTATGATCAGCAAAATAATTTTCAGAGATGAGTAAGAGAGTGTATCCTGTAATCCTAACGCCGATCGTATATTTATTTATATATTTATTTGTTTTAATTATGTGCTCATAAAAAAGCTTAACACATACAAAAATATAAATAATATTAATTACATAATTTAGATTGCACGAGAACTGGACATTGAGTTCATCCTAGATTTCTTCTAATGACGCCCATGTCGAACTGGAACGCACCAGAAACCAATATTTAGATGTATTTTTGTCTCAAATCTAGGCATTTTTGTCCCTTATGTGGGAATTGTATGTCAATTTAATTGAAGTTTTGTACAAGGTTGTAGAATTATGTATACAGGAGCTCCGAGAATTGTGCTTGCAGAAGGAATAGTGGTAAGAGTTCCAAGACTTACCCAACATGGAAATTTAACAAGAGACATTGAGAGAGGCTGGCGCTGGATAGGATATTCAAGGGAAATTGCTAATGTTAAGTTTTTAACAAAAGTGACAGATAGAAAGACAAGCTGCAAAACAGGAATGTGTTTCAAAGCAGCTCCGAGAAGAGCTAAAGCAAGAAATTCGCATTTTTAAGATTAAAATTGAAAGGATGCCAAAAGACCAGAGATAGGATAAGTTGAAATTAAGAAAAGACAGACTGGTTGATTAGATACAGAACACTCTGAATGGGAAAACTAGTTCTCAGAAAAGCTGAACGAAAACCACGAGAGTTCACTGAGAAAGCTTAACCAACCGCATAGAAAAATAATAGCCCCGATAGATTGGCAATTTTTCAGCAGAAGCCGAAATTGACACTCTGGAAGATCAAGGAGGAACAGATTAATAAGAAAAAACAACTTAAGGACATATTCTTCTTACAACGTTACAAAATTCTTATAAGGTACGACAAGGAAATGAAGTAAGGAAGATGAGTGAGTGAAGAGGTAGTCGACTGAAAAAATTGAAAGGTTAAACTTAAACCACGTAAACAGAAATTGGAAGAAATGTTTTCCTTGCAATTGGAAGAACAGGAAAAAGTGTATAAATTAATATCCGATCTAATCTATTTGATTTTAGTTCAGAGGGCTTCTATGCGAGCCCTGGTTCCATTACATGTTTAATAATACCTGTATCATCAGATTACTGACCCATTTATAGAGGAAAATTTATAAAGTGACATACATTTAAGTACATTTAAGGATATATATTATTCTGATTCTAATAATATTTTGGAAAAAAAAGAGACTAGATTCCAAAACTTGGTACCTTTAGTGTAGGACATAAATAATAGCATCTCCACAATAAGTTGGCTTCTTTGTAAGCTATTGACATTTATTAAGGATTAAGAGTTTATTTGTTATAAAACCCAAAATTGAAGATTATTTTTAAATTATTTAAAATTCTTAATTAAAAATTACAAATTAATTTATTAAACTGGTTGGGGAATAGGATAATAATTATAATAATAATTTATTATCCACAAGTCTACAAAGTATAGGAACGTCAACAAAAAATACGCATAATATATCCAGACATAAAATACCTTGAAAACATTAAGAATCTAAGTAAGGGCAATTTAAGTACTCATCTAAACTATAGAATGCATGGTTAATAAAAATACCCTTCACCCTTATTTTAAATTGGTTGTAATTTAATTTGCGCATCATTTGGGGAAGCTTATTAAACATTTGTACGCTAAGAGTATTCCAGGACCTGTTACCATGTTCCAAATGGACTTTACGTTGAAGTAACAAATTTTTGTGTCGTATATGGTAAGTATGAGTTGCTCGGTTGTCTAGCTCAAGTATAGTAGCTACCTACTAATTTTCGTTACTTTTATGCCTATGATACTATAATAAACAAAATATATAAAGCATTAGTACAAGTTTCTTTAAGTCAAAGTTCCTTTATAAGAAGACCAAAAAAATCAAGCCTCATCTGCCACCATTGTTGTCGAGAAGAAGATAGCAAAATCAAAGGCAAAGTCGTCGTTCTTGTATAAACCAAATAGGTCCTACGAAAAAAAAAAAACAAGTCGAAAAGAGCGGAGGTCTCTCCAAAAACCATCTAAAAAAAAAGTAACCGAACACCATAATTTTTTTAATGTGACAGCGGTAGAACCTTGGCCAATGTCGCTCCCAAAAATGAATGAATATATTTTATCCCTAGAAACCGTTGTATAAACGATACATTTCAAAAAAGAAATTTAATTTAATTTCCCATTTCGATTTTTGCATTAATTTAGCGTACTCTTATCATACCACAATAAAGCTCATAAGCGTCCTCATTAAATGCATAGTTTATTCAGTTATGTCAAAAGAACACAGAGTAAATAGCAGGGTTATTTTGAATTAGAGAGAGTGTGATGTAGAAGGTTCATAGGAAAATATAGTAGATGATAAGTATACTAAGTCATATTTTTAAGGTAGGTAAGGGTTATACTAAATAAATATGCTAAATATTATAGGTTAAATTATTATATCTATAATTTTTTAGCTTATTTCTTTTTGTATTTAATTAGCGGTTTTTTACATATTTTTTCACTGAGGTGACTATTAAAATCAATTGAAGCCATTTTGTTAAGTTACAGATATTTCGTTTCTAATACTGGGACAATTATTTTTCAATCTCATTTAAGGTTTTTGTTTGTATTTGTGAGTGAAATCTGATTTATATTGTCACTCAAGTATTTTAAATGTTATTTAAAGCTATTTAACAGTTATTCACAGGTCTTTTCAAGGCTATGCTACATCAGTTATACAGCGGATATTTCAGGTGAGTATTCAATGACTCAAGGTCATCTAACATTCATTCAAAATATCTTAACGGCTTCAAAGTGAATTGAGAGCTCATTCGAGTATTCTGGTAAAATTATTGAGTTGATAATCTAATAACCCTTCTAGATAATACTGGGAAAGAGTTAATTGGGCACATTTCTTTCATATATTTTTCTAAATGACTATTAAGATTTTCTAATAATAACTACAGTATTACTGTTACTTCAAAGAATTATTCAACTTCCATTCATTAATTAATTTTGTCCAACTATGTCACAAATTACTTATTCCTGGTGCACGGTCCATGAATTCTTGGCTGGATTTGATTTCGTCCATATTTTAGCAACTAGAGTAGCAGTTCATTTAGCCAATTACATGTCAGGAATAATACGTTTCAATTTTTATTTATTAGTGTACTCCTAACCTACTACAATCAAGGATACATTAAATTTAGCAGATCCACGTTGCTAGTTATTAAATAGTTTATTAAGGTAGGTCAGAAAAACAAGTCAATAGCAGGGGTATAGAAGATTGATACAAAAAAGAAATTAATTAGAAATATAATATACGATATTTTTTGGGGGTAGGTAAGGGCTGCACTACACGGACATACTAGAAATGAAAGGATAAATTAAGGATAAAGATATCAATCAGGGAGACGTCTATTGTCTAAATGTTGCACTGATTTTCCTAATTGAGTAGACAACCCATCGACAATTAAGGAATCGATTTACTGTTTTTTGCCTACAACCACGAGTGAGACTCGTCTCTAAAAATTTAGGCAATTTACAATAAATACAAGCGTATCTCGTGCAAAACAAAGTGCATCTGTCCACTTTCTTCGCGATTGGTGTTAACTTGATTCTCGCGTATTTTGACAGGTTGCATCGCCCGTTTGTTTACAGTGTTTTTGTGTTCATTTCATTTGCAGGTTAATAGATCTATGATTAAGTAGAATTTGCAGAGTAACAATGTAAACTATTAGTTTTTTGCAACGCAAATACTCAACACAAACAAATTTATCCTCGGATTTTATACAACCAGAGTGAAATTTGCCCAGGGAAAGTCAGCACTTAATTTCTTCGTCACATACCAAAATAATATTTACTTGTATTGATTATTGTTGTATTCAATACATCACATTTGGAAAGAGAGCGACCAGCGTGAACGACCCCCATCTGCAAACGTGTTTGCTAATACCACTGGAATCAAATCTAAATCTAATTTAAAAGATTTGAAGTGTCACTTAAAGTCGTTAAATTATTCAAAATCATTTTAGGTAATTCAAGGTTATTCAACAGATACTGAAGCTTCTTAAGTATTATCTGTTAGTCATTTAGGATCATCACGTAATATACTATATGAATTTAAAGTCATGCAACGGCAAGGTCAGTATTCATCTGCATGTAAAGCTACTGTTTTGGAAAACATGTTGTAGTGTTCAACAATAAATGTATAACCCTCTCTCAAATGTGTTTTTTTCATTTCAAAAAAGTATATAAGCTCATCCAATTGTTAACCACCCATCATTCAAGGTCACTACAAATATTATTCAGGTCACCTACCAACATTTAAGGCACTCAAATAATAATTCTAGTTAACATGGTCAATGGCAGTAATTTATTTAAGTTATAAATTGCATTCCATTGATATTCCTTTAGTAATACTGGTGGAATTGTATTTTTTGCAATTATTCAAATTCATACAACGGCCTTCAAACGTCACACATAAGGTAATTCAAATCAAATTCAATGGATATTTAGGGTTTGATCTAAGAGTCCTTTAAGATTTGAAAGTAATTTAAGGTCATACAATGTCCATTTAAAATGATCTAAGGTCACCCAATGATTATTTATTACAATCAAATACTTTTTATTAGTATCTAGATCATTCGGAGTAATCTGAGGATGCTCCAAGGATTATTAGTTTCATCTAATGACATTCAAAATAATCTAAGAATCATTCTAAATAATTAATTAATTAAATAATTAATAGCTTTTATTACTGAAATATGTTTAAACAGACTTATAATATAAGTAAAACACACTTTTATCACTTGTTTAAACAAGTGAAAAAAGTGCCAAACTGTGTTTTACTTATATTAACATTTTCACGTACTCAAACAACCAAATTAAGACATATAATAGCCTATAAACTTAATTTGATGTAATTAAATAATCATTTAAGATAATCAGATGGTATTCGATAATTATTTACGTCCATTTAACAGCTATTCAAGGTTATAATCAATCAAGGTCATGTTTGAACATCTGAAAATCATTCAAGGTCATACAACGACCATTCAGTTTTATTTAATAATTATTAAAGAACATATAACATTAACTGAAGATTTCTTAATGCCACAGACGTTATTTGAGGTCATCTGAGAATCCTATAAAGATAATTAAGGTGACCTAAAGACATTCAATAATTCTACCCTGCTACAGTAAAAAAACCTCTATAACCGGAGATTTTTCACTATAATTTTAATATTTTTTAAGATCATATAGATTCGACTAAAACGTTATTGAAATTCGTTCAATAATTATGAATCATCGAAGCTGACATCTTTCAAGGTCACTTGACTTTGTCTGAAACGTTATTTAAAGTCGTCTAATTTTTTAAGATCATTTTAAGCCTTCAAGGCTATTCAAAACATATATAAGGTTGTTTAGTATTAAATGACAGTCATTTCTTATTACAACAACTAATAATACTTCAAGGTCATTAAAAAGTAATATAGACACCTAATGACTATTGAAGATTATCAATTAGTATCACTTAATGTCACTAATATCAATCAAGGTCATCCAAGGAAAATAAAAGTTACCTAACGAGTTAATATTATCAATTTGAGTTAAATTATATTTCTTTACTAATACTGCTGAAAGAATTATTAATTTGGGCTTTTAATTAATATTTAAAGCTATTTAACAATTCATTAAGATTTGAAGCCATCTGGTTGTCAATAGATTAATTCAATAGATATTTAAGTTAATGCAGTGTTATTTAAAATTACCTAAGATCATCAAATCAGAATTGAAAGTTACAGGTGATTTAAGGTTATCTAATGATCACTGATTTGTTAATATCTTCGAGGTCATTCGAGGTCATCCAAGGATAAGCTCAAGAAGTTGCTACGGTTAACAAAAAAAACACAAAGCGAGTGAAAGCTTTCCACTCAATATTGTAGTCTTAAATGATGATTATTCAAGTCGTTCTAACAGGATTTCGAGACATCTAAATGGCTTAAAAGTAAACTAGGGTCATGCAAATGTCCTACAAAGTTTATTGAGAATACCTAAGGACATTTTAGATGATCTAATAATCATTTTAAATATTACAATCAATTGAAGTTATAGAAATTAAGAAAATTATTTTAACTATATGATAACCTAGAAATTAAAAATATTTAAACACTAGATTTTGAAATAATCGAATTAAAATAATTTCTAAGAAATAATAACACTTTGCTAGTATCACGAATTTTTACACTTTTTATTGTGACTAGTTTCGTCCTATTCGGACATTATCAAACGAATACCGAATAGGACGAAACTAGTCACAATAAAAAGTGTAAAAATTCGTGACACTAGCAAAGTGTTATTATTTCTTAAACCTATTTCGTAATCAAGATGTATCACAAAGTCATGGCTTCAACAATCAATCAAATCAATCATAAAATAATTTCTGGTTTCAATGAAAATTTTCATTTTTTACGAGTGAAAAAACATTAACAAACAATCGCCATTTGCGTAAAATATACCACCAACATATGATTCTGAGATATTGTAATTAAAAATATTTAATAACTAGATTTTTAAATAATCAAATTAAAATAATTTCTGGTTTCAGTTAAAATTTTTGTTTTTACAAGTGAAAAAAAAATATATGAAAACAATCGCCACTGATGTAAAACGTGTACAAGTTATCAACACATCATTCTGAGATATCATAATCTAGAAATTAAAAATATTTAATCACAAGTTTTTTTACAATCACAATGATCGAATTAAAATAATTTATTTTTATAAATTTTTAAAGTGATGAAAACAATAGAAAACAGTTGCCAATAATGTAGAAATTATTTGAAACACAAACACATCTCTCTGACTTAACATAATCTAGAAATTAATAATATTTAATCAGTAGATTTTGAAATAATCAAATGAAAATAATTTTTGATTTCGATGAGAATTTTCATTATTTACAAATAAAAAAAAAATAGAAAAACAATTGCCACTAATGTAAAACGTACATAAATCAACAACACATAATTCTGAGACAGTATAACCTACAAATTAAAAATATTTAATCACTATAATTTGAAATAATCGAGTTAAAATAATTTCGGGATTCAATGAAAATTTTCAGTGAAAAAAAAGAAATAGAATAACTAACGCCACTCACGTAAAATGTATTCAAATTAACAACACATCATCCAGAAATACCATAACCTAGAAATTAAAAATATTTAATTACTAGGTTTTGAAATAACCAAATTAAAATATTTTTTGATTTGAATGAAAATTTTCATATTTTACAAGTGGCAAAAAAAATTGAATAACGTAAATCGCGTACAAATCACAAAAACGTCATTCTAAAATATCACAACCTAGAAATTTAAAATATTTAATCACTAGATTTTGAAATTTTGTAAAAATAATCCAATTAAAATAATTTTTGGTTTCAATGGAAATTTTCATTTTTTACAAGTGAGAAAATAAAATAGAAAAACAACCGCCACTAACGTCCAACATATATAAATCACCAACGCATCTACCTGAGGTATCATAACCTAGAAATTAAAAAAAAATAGCACTAGATTTTAAAATAATTGAATTAAAATAATTTCTTTGTTTAAAATTTCAGACTATTTCAAAACTAAAATTCAACAAGAATATTTGAATCAATTTTATTGTCAACAAGGCCAATCAACAGATATTTAAGTTATTACAGTGTCATCTGATAGTCGCTCAGATTTACCTCAGATCATCTAATACCAATTAAAAGTCATACAACAGATATTCAAGGTCATTGAAGGCTATCTGATGATCATTAATATCTGAATATTTTCTAGGTGATTTAAGGTCATTCAAGGATAAACAGGTAGCGTAAGAAGCTTATACAGTGAACTGAAAAATGACAAGTTAAGTGTAAGTTTCCAATCCTAATTGTAACCTTGAACAATGATTCATTTATTAATTTAATAACTGTTGTTGATAGGGTAATAATAAAACAATAATTTATTCTTATGTATTCTAACTGTCTTTTTTTTCAGATATTCAATCTTTGCAACGACCCCGAGCACCCATATTAACGCAGATATCCACCATTGAACAGTGATTGTTCTATTGGGCATTATTCGTGGCACAATGGCGCGACACAATGAATGACAATTTAAAAGCGTATATCACGTTTATAAGGTACCTCCCGGTGACATCTTGCATGTATACATTGAAATACCACTCTTCATTCTTTTTGTGTAAACACATAAAAGGGAATTAAATTACCTCCGGAGGATGGCGGTGGGGGACAAAGGGATGAGGCCCTGCGTTACGGATAGCCAACTTTTCGATGACAGATAAATAGATCCACGGTTTATTACGTTACAATGGAAGGATGGGGCGACTTTTAATTTCATCTCCCATTATGAACCGCCGTCGGGGACAAAGGGCGCCGAAATCTGGAACACATTAACGTCGCTTAAGGGCCTAGTTGCGGCCTTTAACGTTACGTAGACGGTGACGTGTTCTGCATCTGCTCGTGTCTAAAATCTGCATTATGCACCAACATCAACATCATCATCACCATGCATTATGAATCGGATGGTGGAGACCTTTGATGTTGCTATATTGCATGTTTGGATTAGGTTGTCTTGATGTGAGGTACAAATTACATACATAGGGTAAACTAAGTTTTAGATTATGATTATTAAGCGAAATAATAATTTAATGTATACCATTGTTATTGTCGATAGTTCTCTAATTGTTAGTAGTTTATCCACATAATTAGAGAAATCATTACAACGTTTAAACACGTTAATAGCGTCCCTATCTTAAAAAATATAAGTTTTTTATAAATAATTAATTATCAAGTAAATTCCACACCTCAAACAACCCTTTGATGTTACGGCTAATACAAAACCTACTGGCTACAGTCTAATTCACCCATCGATCCGTAAAATAACAAATTACACCTGCCTGGTAATTAATAACATTAACGTCCCATTTGTACGCATCTTATTGTACCGATTTAATAATTGGATTAGTTAACTAGTTGCGGTCGGAACGAAACACGTTAGTTCATCTTTCATCTAACAAGCCCTCGTGCCCCCCCTCAACCCTTCGTATACCGCATTCTGTTAAATTTGCGTGCGAGCACAGAAATCTATGACAATCACATCCGCCCAATTATTCAAAGTTATATTACTTCGGTACACGATTTAGGCGAAATAATTCATCGCCGCCGGCGCTAATTCCAGGTACTAAAAGACAAATTTCTGCATCCATCTCTCAAACGTTGTAAATTGCTCCTATGGCTTTGTGCTGAGACGTGTGTTCGATTTATTAGATTGTATATAAATCAATTTCTTAAATGAACTTAAAATGCAAATTAGCTTAAGTTACTTGATTACGTATAATAGTGTGAATAAAAAATCAAAATTGCCTTGATTGTGTAAACATAAAACATAATCTTAATATCGCATGATAAAGTTGTACTCTCGGGCAGTTTTAACATTCCGAATGCTCAAAATTTCTTTTGTAGTGGTATTATCGGAGATAAATATGTCCAAGAATTAGTTAATTTAGTGCAAGTGAATAATCTAACCGACACTTTCATAAGCAATAATAACGTTGAAAGTTATAATTTTAAAAAAGCGGATTTTGTTAAAGTTTATAATTTATTTATTGATAATGATTGGTCCGTTGTTTTAAATTGTAACGAAGCATGTTCTATTCTTTATAACACAATGTATTCCCTATCTGATAGATGTATCCCTAAAACAAAATTTAATGCTGTCGTAAAGAAATATCCCCCTTGGTTTAGTAAATACACAATTAGGTTAATTAAATCTAAAAATCACTACCGTAAAATGTTGCAAAAGACGAAATATAGTTACTACAAATTAAAATTTACTAATACACACATTCGCCGTTTAATATCTCAGGATTATAAAAACTACATTATAAAAATTGAAAATTCAATTAAGAATGATCCTAAAATGTTTTGGTCATTTACAAATTCAAAAAATGCACAATCTAGGATTCCAGGAACATTATCCTATGATGGTCATTCTTTAAATAATTCGTTGAAGGTTTTGCCAGTTTTTTCAGTTCAGTATTTAGAGATCCTCAAAATAACATGGTATTATCGAGTTCTCATGTATCCAATACTATTACTTTTAATCCTATAACCGATGATGATATCATCAAAGCCTCTCTTAGCATGAAAAAAAAGTTTACATCACGGCCCGATAAAGTGCCTGCATTTATAGTCGTTGATTGTATATATAGTTTAATCGTACCTTTGAAACACATCTTCAACCTCATTATAAAAAATTGTAACTTTCCAGAATTATAGAAAATTACACGTGTAACGCCCGTTTTTAAATCAGGGGATAAGGATAATATCTCTAATTATAGACCTATATGAATTCTGAACAATTTTTCCAAATTATTTGAAATTATTATTACTAATCAATTAAATTTCTTTCTTTATAATACTATTACAACAAGACAACATAGTTTTATGACGAAGAGGTCTACCACATCAAATTTAGTATATTTTACAGAATATATTTCTCGTGCGCTTGATAATCGATCTCAGGTTGATGTCACTCTTACAGACTTCAGTAAAACCTTTGACTCCATAAATCATTCCATTATTTTGCAAAAACTTCAAACCATGGGTTGTCATTATAATGTCACAAAATTGTTCAGAAGTTATCTCTCCAATCGTACCCAGTATGTAAAATATCAAGGATGTCGTTCTAAGATAATGAAGAATGCCAGCAGCGGGTTACCGCAAGGTTCAAACTTATTGTTTTTGTTTTTTATTAACGACATTACTGTTAATCTAACCTCTGAAATTTTAATATACGCTGATGATGTGAAGTTATTTAGAACTGTCACATTGAAAAAATATTGCGATATTCTTCATAATGACCTTCATAATATTAAAACTTGGTGCCTTAATAATGACCTTCCTCTAAATATCAAAAAATGTAAACAAATATCCTTTACATGAAAAGTATCGTTAATTAACTACAACTATAAAATAAATGATATTTCTTTACAGAAGTGCTCTTTTGTAAAGGACTTGGAGATTACTTTTGATAGGGAATTCAGCTTTTACATACATATTAATAATATTTGTGCTGAAAGTTACAAACTGCTTGGTAAACATGCGGTAAATACTTTTACTATATTTTGCATATGTAAGGAGCAAATTGGAATATGGTTCACTCATCTGGAGCCCCGCTTATCAGCAATACATAAATATAATTGAAAAAGTACAACGAAGATTTCTTAAATACCTTTATTTTTAAAAAATACAGACATTATCCAGATGATTCTGTTACATACGACAATTTGCTTTCAATTTTTAATTCTAACTCTCTAAGCAAGCGCAGATGTATAAATTCAGTTACTTATTTATACAAAATTGTTAATGGGGCAGTTGATGATCCAAACTTTCTACGTCTAATTAATATACACATCTCTCATTGTGGAAGTAGAAATCCTCAGATATTTTAATCTTTGAGAAGTCGTACAACGTTAAATCTAAACTCACCACTGTCTAACGTGATTTGATTATAGAATCAAATCCATCAATCAATTGATATTTTTGGGGATTCTATTACTACATTTAAAAGCAAACTTTGTGCACTGTTGTAATTATTTGTCATTTTCTTAAACCGTTCAGTTACTTTTTCAACCATAATTAAATATAGCGAAATTTTGTTATGTTACTATCACATCTATTTTCGTATTTTTGTTTTTCAATATAATTTAGATATATTTTATGTTTTAGATATTTTGTTTTGTATACTTAATTTTAATTATAATTTTTCTAGAATACTATACATTTTCCCTGTAAATAGAATTATTGTTTCTGTTGGGAAATAAATATATTATTATTATTATTTTTTTTAAATTTACAATATCCTCTTAATATTAATTATAAGAGATATACATTAATTACTACAAATAGTTAGATCACACTTAGAACTTGCGGGCGAAGTTCCACTCAGATTCCTTCTTCTACTTTAGATAATGAAATTCTCTGCCAATAAAGTATTTTTACCATTTAGGCAATATTTTGGCATTTTTCTGGCATATTTATGCCCATTTTGCCTGGAGTTTTTTAAATGATTGTCATACTTATTTAAATTCTTAAAAAAATGTATATTTAATGTTTTTTTGCTAATATTGTTTATTTTTAATGCAAATATTAATTAATTTAAAAAAAGAAATTTTCGTATTAAATATTCGATTTTGAAAACGTTTTTGCACCATTTTATAATAATTTTAAATTATTCGTGTTTTACAGATTCCCAATTGTATATTTTTTTTTACAAATTTCTAGCAATTAAGTGATATTAATTACATCTTAACAATTTTAAGTATTTGTTTTTGTTTATCCAGACAAAAAAGTAAAAACTAAAATTATTTTATCAATATCTAACATTTATTGACTGTCAATTTTATATTCTTCGCAAATTTTCAACAATTTAAATTATTTTCTGAAACGTCCTTCAATTACTGTCACATTTTGTGATTGTAAATTGTTATTGTTTTTGTATCCATTTATTTCAACCGTTTTTATTTTTCTGAAGTATTTTGCGGCATTTCTCAGTTTTAACTGTTTGTTAAAAAATATCGTGAATAATAATTAATATTGAACGCTTCTAATTGTCTTACCAAATTTTAGTAGATTTCTGTAGATGCATTCAATTGTCCTCTCACTTTTTTTGTGGTTTGTTTTTAATATAATATTTTTAATTATTCTCTTTCATTAAATATTTCTGTTAATATTTAATTGATACAATTGATAAACAATACTACTACAATTTTTAGTGTTCTCTTTTTCTTACGAATTTGTAAAAATTTCAAGTGTTTTTCCGGCTTGCCAAAACTTTATAAATATTTTTGTTTTGTTTTTGTTTATACAGAAAAAATTTGTTTTTCTTCCAAATTTAACTAGAACTATTATAAATAATTTTTAATTGTTTTCTTTCGTCAAGTTTTTTTACCTAGTAATCTGATTTCCACATTTTCAATTATTTTCTGAAGTGATATTTAATTGTAAAAGAATTAAGGGTTTTTATTTATCTTTTGTTTTATTGACTGTTAATTGTTTTTGTTTCTGTAATTCTTTTCCAATATACACTGTTTCGTTATGAGTTTCTTTTATTTAATTGTTTTGTTTTGATTTTATCGTTTGACAATTGTTTGTTGCAATTCAATTGTATTAGCGTTTTAATTTTTAAGAAATTTTGATAATTGTTTTCTCTAAATAATTATTTTAGCAAATTTTTCCATTTTAAACTTTTAATTTGTATAATTATTTTCAATTGTTTTCTTTTTATAAAATTTCGTTAATCATGTTTGTATTTCATATGAGTTTTGAATTGTTTATTTTAATATTTAAATACTTTTTTAAAATGTAATTTTCAATTAACTTTTAAAATATCTATTATTTTTAAAATAATTTTGATCAATATCTGGGGTTCTATTCAACTTTTATTTTTTGAAAATGATGGTAGCGACCGTTACTATGTGGTAGTTCATTTACCCTTTTTTTATAATTTTCATTTTTTGGAAATATTTCTTCTTTAACGTTAAACCGATATTATTTATTGTAAATTGTTTTTTGTTTTAATTTTTCATATTCTCCTCATTTTTGTATTATAATATTCCACACCTCATCATTTTCATTTGTTTTGATTCGCTAATTTTTTATAAATAAACTGATTTTATCTGTATTATTTTTGTAACAATTTCATTTTTGCAACAGTGATATTGTTTTGGCATTTTTATACAATAATCAGTAATTAAATTGTCAATTGTTTTTGTTTTTACAATAATCTACCAGTTTTAACTTTTTCATTTTTAGTTTCACCTGTTTTCTTTTGTAAATTTAATTTTAATTATTTTAGTTTTTAAAGTTACTTTTTAAATACTCAACTGATACTATGGTTTGTCATTTGCCTTTATAAATTTTATGTTTTCTCAAATGTAGGCTTTTTTAACGTGTTTGTTATTTCAAAAATTTCAAATTTTTCAAAGTGAATTTCGAACAATATTTCATTTTATAGAGGGTGACATTTAATTATTTTTGGGTATTTAAGAGTTTCAATTGTTTCTATAATATTGTTTATCGAAACAATGTTTTATTATCAATAAGTAATATTATTATAAATAAGTAATTTTCAATTGTTTTTAATTGTCCTTTGTAATTGTTTCCAAATGTCATTTTTTGCCAATAAAGTGATTATATTGATTTTAAATTATTTATTTTTAATTATTAGTTGTTTTTATTAAAAATTCAGTTGTACCTCAACAAACTATGCAATGACCTCTCGTACTCCTAACCCACCCAAATAAATTATACATTGAGGTAGGTCAGGGGTACGCTAGTTAAAGCGGGAAAATGTGCGCTAGGTTAACGCATAGTTTATTGATGTAGGTCAAGAGTACGCTTGGTTAATATATAATTTATTTATTTAGTTATAATTTCATTCATTTTGTGTAAAAAAATTAATCGTTTAAGCACTTCTTTTAATTATAACTGTTTTTATATATTATTCAATTGTTTTCTTATGTTAAATTGACATTTTGTTACTTTAGAGTTTTTAATTGTTTTTTTATAAATGTTTGGGTATATTGCTTGATAAGAAGTATTAAATGGGACCAAAGAAAGATCCAATCTCTTTACACATTCAGCGAAAAACGCATCCATAGTATGTTATAAAAGTTTTGGGAATGTGAGGAACCACCTAATCAATCTGAACGGACTTTGGAAGATAAACTCTGTGAGAAGTGGTATGTATACAACTACCAAGTGAACTGCATCGGTAAAATACACTGTGAAATTGCCCTTTTATCTTTCGGTAACCCCCTTAGGAAAAAGTCGTTCTTTAGCGTAAAGGAGGTATCGATTGTTAGAGCGTCGTCTCACAAAACACTCAAAGTTGATTTCCTTGTATAGAAAATTTATGACTGATTATTTGTAATAGAGACGATGAACCAAAGGAAGTAAAAGGAACATTTTATTATTCCACATCACATCTACCGGGATAGAGAGAGAAAATTTCGTGTTGTGTTTGATGCTTCGATGGTTTCACAAAATGGAATTTAGTTGAACAAGTCATCGTTCAAAGAATCAAAATAATAGCTAGATATTGTTGATATAATCCTTTATGTTTAACATGGCGACTGTGAGTGATGATTGTGATGTTGCGAGTGCAAAATTAAACTCGAAAAACAAAGAAATTAATAAGAAAAATGGTATATGTCAGCACTAATAAAGTGTAACTTGGTTTTTAGTTTAAAGAATTTGTTAAACTCAGATGACCAGGAAGCCATTTTAAACTATTCACAGTTTTATGTGATGTGATGTGTATCACTATAGAATTAAACACTTTGACAATTGGCTGCAAGAAAAAGAAGTGGACTCTACGCATATGAAATTTAACGGTTGGATCTCACTTCTCCAGAAAAAAAAATATATGCATGGAGGCGTCTTGCAATTATTTAAAAATAACATATCTTTCAAAACGTGCGAACATTCTAACACGCTATCACAAGAGAAGGAATATGAATTAGCAGCAACATTTCTACTACAGCACAATTTAATTTTAATTACAGTGTATCGTTTGCCCACTGGAAATTTTAATAATTTTATTCTAGGCTTAGGAAATCTATTGGATAGATTATACATTGAAAAATCCATAATTATTGTTGGGACTTTAATGTAAAATTTCATAGCGATGATTTTAGAGCAATACGCCTCTGTAATATTTTATCATCATTTGGATTATATATCAAAATCAACTTTACAAGAAAAGATAACTGTTTGGACAATATGTTTTCTAACGTAAGTCAAGATATGACAGAAAAACTGATGGTCGATAGCCCAAACGGACAGACTAACCCATTACACATCATTTGTAAAAGTTTTTAAAATGTATATATTTACATGTTCGAATAAAGATGTTATTCTCTCTCTGCTTTGAAAAAAGTAAACTTTTTGTTTTACTCTCTTTTAATGACATCTGAAATATTTGTTACTTGCGTGTTTGCAAATATATAATTTTCCTATTTATATAAATCTGTCAATTTCATGTCAAGGTTAAAACTGTATTAACTTAGAATTGATTAAATATAACTCAGAAAAAAAGTTCATAATCACAGATGATTAACGCCTAATACAGCGTACACATGTTTTGAAACTACTGCATTAAGCGGCACATTAAATTTGGCCCTTAGGCCGGCCGAATCGATAATTTCGTTAAGGCACTAAAACATTCCGTGAATTTAGTAGTCCATTAAATTGTCATGAAGTCCCGCGTTACGTTAGATATTGATCATGTTATGGCCGGAATAATCACGTTAAGTCCGGGGACACACTTTGATTTAATATTCCGCAAAATTTTTGCCGGACCCCTTTTGACCCGGGCTTGATCCTAATATCTAGGGTCAGATTATAATTACGTTAATGCACGAAATATCGTCAAATATTAAGTTCCGTTCCGCACCAATCGCGACATCTGCACAATAAATTAAACGTTAAATTATTCACTATAACGATATTATTATATTACTCATCTGACTTAATCCGTTATGAAATATTTTTATATTTAATTAAAATTTAGAATTCATTACGTAATTATTTTAACGTTTAAAACAAACAAGAAATTATGTTTGTTGGAAAGAAAAGTTTTTTGTTAACCTTATCTACTTTTATATTATTCTGATAGGAAGTATTAATGAAACGTTGTTTTTCCGGTCCGACCGCGCGCAAATTATATTCCCTTAACATCCCATTTAGATCCCCTTTGATAATTCCAAGAAAAGGAAGAAGGGAGTTCCGCTGAATCTTTACTTAGTTAAAAATCCATTACGATCTTTTTTTTCTGTCCCGCGGCCACCTATTCTACTTCAAAGTATACATAAAGATGAACGGCTTAAAAATAATGTCTCCCTTCAGCGCGCGCCAACTTTTTAATTTCTTTTACGATATCCGAGGGCCGTTATTTGCGTGCCCTAGCCGTAAACATTACAGTCAGCCACTTGAATTAAGGTCGGTTCGCGCCCCGCCGCCCGACGGCGGCTCCACCGCTGGCAGCGTGTACTTATCTATGTGGCGGAGGAAGAACGGTGCAAGTTCCAGGGCTCGCGGGACCTACTTCTTTTAACGATAGTGTGTGTTGATACTATTTATGGCGCAATAAAGAACAATGTTTTTAGTCTCGCTACCGCAAACTTATTATTTCCCCTTCGCCGTTTTTATCGCCGCCCCCACGATCGCATTTGATCAGCTCCATCGGGAACGTTATTAAGTCATGCGAGCCCTTATTTGACATGACTGGAACCTATGTACAAGTGAGGCAGCATCGCTTCTAGTCACGATCTTGTAAGTCGTGCACTTAAAAAAAATTTACAACCGATAGTAAAAAACATAATCATTTCATAAATTATAAAATAAATACCGTGTACATGCACATTTATCTTCAACAAGTTCAAACGATTTTCAACTATTTAAAATATTTCATAAACTCGTGTATGCTACCACTATAGGTTTTAAGCCTAAATTATTAAAATATACAGGGTGACTTTTTTTCTATGTTCTCTATGGGGATCTCGGAAACTATAAGAGATAGAGAAACGGTTAAATTGGAAAAGAAGTGTAGATTTACGAGACGAATAAAATTCCACTTTCAAAGTTTTCAAAAATTCAAGGGTAACTAGATATTTTGAAAAAAGTAAAAAGTGTCAATTTTTTCAAATCAATATATCTCGGTTATTATAACAGGTAGAAAAAAACTGTAAATGACAATGTATTAGATAATTTTATGCAGATTAATAAAAAATAATCAGAAAATTTTTATCGCCATTATTTTCCGAGATCTGACGCAAACTTACATTTTTTTTAATTTCGAAAGATGGCGACGAGAGAGACTGGTGTTCTATCACACTAGATAAACTCATTATAACTACCAATGACAATACCACATATTCGACATTTATCGATTGCATACAAGAAGTAGCTGACGTAGCTATTTCAAAGCCTAATCCTAGTAGACATAAACAATGTTGTTGGTGGAATAATGACTGTAATGAAGCGTGTCAAAAGAGAATAGAAGCATTAGCAAATTACAGAAAAAATGTTACCCAAAATAAATGACTTGAATTTAATACGTCAGATGCATTATTTAAGAAGAAAATCAATGACGCACGGAGGAAAAATTGGCAAGAATTCTGTTCATCCTTGAATAGAAGTACTCCTATTAAATCAATTTGGCAGAAAGGGAGGATTAAGTCATCCAAAAATCCAAGAAATGTTTTACCCATAAATGAATGGACTACGGGCTTCGTTAAGAAACTGTGCCCAGACTATGTCACACCGAAAATCCCCAAACTGCTAGACAGGAATGAAAATCCCGATAAGCTTCTTAGTGATGCTTTTTCATACCAGGAATTTAAACAATTCTTCAAAATCGTCATCAACTCAGCCCCAGGGTTGGACAATATTCACTATTCCGTGCTGTACAACATGTCACAGAAAGCTAAAGAACATATGTTGAAAGTATTCAATCACATATGGGACACCGGAATATTCCTCGACGAATGGAAAAAGTATAGAATTACCCCAATACCTAAATCCGGGAAACCTATGAATGATAGAAGCTATTTTCGACCAATAGCTCTTTCTAGCTCTGTAATGAAGACTTTTGAAAGGTTGGTTTAAAATATATTAGAGTGGTGGATGGAATCCCAAGAACTTATATCACCAACTCAATACGGATTCCGAAAAGGCCACTCAACGATGGATAGTTTTGGAAAATTTATTATAAGCATTTACAGCGCCTACTCCGAAAATAAACATTTAATAGCTTCTTTCCTAGACGTTAAAGGAGCGTATGACAACGTGCAACTAAATATCTTAGCAAATCGAATGGAAATGTTAGGCATCAATAGAAAATTCATTAATAACATTATAACACTATACTCAGAACGTGAAATATACTTGCGAGTAAACGGGCACATTTTAGAAAAGTGAAACACCTTTTTAGGGGTACCGCAAGGTGGAATTTTATCACAATTGTTATACAGGATGACTGACAAAAAACCTTTGGTGCTGTATCTCGCTTATTTTTTATCCGATTTTAACAAATAAAACATCAAATTAAATCATTTTTAATAGACTATAATATGAACTGAACTGATATTTTTTCTTGCATCCAGTTTTTGACAAAAGACGATCAACTTTGTTTATTCAAATTGAACTGAATATATATTTGGTATTGATCCGTAAGGAGATTTTTTTCGAATAAAAAATTGTAAATGATTTTATCCATTCATCAAACCAAAGTCGAGAAATTGAGGATTTTTTGAAAAAATTTAAAAAATCAAGTACCCATAGTAAATAATATACAAAACCTATTCCAAACGTCAAAAGAGACAGTGTCAGTCATTGGTACAATACTGCAATGATTTTTAATAAGTGCACCAATAAAATGAAAAAAGAAACATTCTATTAGTATTTATAATAGAGAATTTTCTTTCGAATGCATAATCATAAAGAACAACAAAAAATGTATTTTAAAAGGGAAGAAGAAACTAAAACAAATATTAAAAATCTAAATATATGTGGTGTAGCACCGTTCTGATGCAACCCGATTGTATTCAGTACTGCTGTTGCCAATTTATCCAGAAAATTATTTATTTCGTTTGTTAGGTAACAATAACATTTTTTATTAAGGCTGCCTTTAGTAAAAAGGGGCCCACTTCTCTGTCTCCTAATATAACGCACTACTCGTTAACACTAAATAGTTTTTAGAAAATATTTTCCACAACAACAATCATTAGGCACCAGTCTTCCTTCCAAATTTGTCGGCACATGGAATTACTCTATCAGAAAAGCGATTTCTGTAGGGTCACAAAATTCTAGTAGTACTGTGTTTGAAATCTTGCAACATTTTAATTATGAAATTATTAAAAATCGTTACAGTATTGTACCAATGGCTGACACTGTCACGTTTGACATTTAAAATAGGCACTGTATATTGTTTATTAAGGATACTTAATTTTTTATTTTTATTTTTAAATTTCTCGACTTTAGTTTGATGTATGGATAAAATTGTTTACAATTTTATATTCACAAAAAAATCTTCTTGCGGATCAATAAAAAATATATGTACAGTGCAATTTGAAAAAAAAGTTGATCGTCTTTTGTCAAAAACTGGACGCAAGAAAAAATATCAGTTCAGTTCATATGAAAGTCTTTTAAATATTTTTGAATTTAAATATTGGATTGATGCGGCAGTTACTTGTCGAAACTTCATAATAACTCTTATAAAAATACTGACACAGTATAGTGTTTCTGAATGTTTTAAATTTTGTACTAAAACAATGTTTCACCACACAGTGAAACACTGTCAGTAATTGCTGTTTAATTGTATATGCAGGGTGGGTGGGTGTCCACTATCCCACCGTCCAATTATCTTTAAGTTCACTCGAATCTAATCTTATAATCGTGTGAATATTGTTTCTATTTATTTTGAAAAATTTTAAACTAGGATTCTCTCTCTGATTTATATTTTTTTGCCACACCAACAATAATACTATTGTAGTTTTCAGAAATTTAAAACAGTGTCTATGGTTAAAGTAAAATTATATATGTAAGGTGGGTGGCCACTATCGTACCCTCCAATTTTCCTAATCTGAAAAATAAATTCCTAAAAGAAAATTCTATATAGAGCAAGATTTAAAAATCTTTGAAGAAAATCGTCATAATTTCGAAAATAAATTTCAGATTTAGAATTCTAGAATCTTCCTAATCTGGACAATAACTTCCTAAAAGAAAACTCTATATAAGGCAAGTTTCTAAATGTAAAAATCTTTGAAGAAAATCATCATAATTTCGAAAATAAATTTCAGGAACAATTTTAGTATCCTCGAAGAATATTATTGAAATTTTGTTGAGGACTTGCTAGAAATTTTTGAAGAGAACTCTGACAAAACACAAGAATTGCTAAATAATTCTCCAATCAAGGATTCAGAAAATTTGGAATCGTAATTAAAATAAGGATGAGTTCTAAATAAATGAAAGCATTCTAGAAAAATTGGAAGACAAAAATTTGCCGGAACATAACAATAAAGCAAAAAATACTGAAATATTCTCAAAAAACTGTGCTTGAAAATTCTACAAATTTAGAATTCTAGAATCCTCATAATCTGATAAAGAAATTCCTCAAATAAAATTTAAGAGAGGAATTTTAGAATGCTTATAACTTAGAAAAGAAATTCTTGAAAACAAAGTTCCAAATGTAAGAATCTTTGAAGAAAATTATCGTAATTTCAAAAATAAATCTCTGGAAAATATTAAAGATCAAGAAATTCGAAAAGAGCATTCTTAAAATTTATAGAAATCTGTAAACAAAATAATTGTCAAATTCCAGAAGGAAATTTGAAAACTGAATTCTAGAAAAATAACGTCTTTAGAAAGAATGGGAAACAATTGTCTGCAAATATCAATAAAGCTGAAAAATTCTGAGAAAAATATTCTTAAAAATTCTACAAATTTAGAATTCTAAAATCTTCCTAATCTGGACAATAAATTTCTAAAAGAAAATTCTATATAGAATAAGTTTCTAAATTTCAAAATCTTTGAACAAAATTGTCATAATTTTTAAGACAATTCTAGAATCCTTGAAGAATATTATTGAAATAATTTTTAAATTTACTCGAGGTTAACTTCGTGGTACATTTTCAATTTTAAAAAAATAAAGAAAACAACTTTTTATACCACTTTTTATTATAAATTTATATAAAATGGCAAAAAAAGTTATAATTTTTTAATTTAAATTTTGTTGAGGAATTGAATAATTCTCCAATCAAAGATTTAGAAAATTTGGAATCGTAACTAAAATGAGGATGCGTTCTAAACAAAAAAAAATGGAAGATTTCTAGGAAGAATGGAAGAACAAATTTGGCCTAAAAATAAAAATAAAGCAAAAAATACTGAAATATTCTCAAAAAACTGTGCTTGAAAATTCTACAAATTTAAAATTCTAGAATCCTCATAATCTGGAAAAAGAAATTCCTGAAATAAAATAAATAAAATATGGATTTTTTTAAAGAATTTTTATAAAGCAAGGAAATATATTCAAAAATTCTATAGATTTCGAAGAGAAGTTACGAGAAAATTCCATAATCCTCATTACACAGAGAAGAAATTCTTGATAAAAATTCCCATGAAATAAATCTAATTTTTAAAAGTAAGAATTTTTGAAAAAAATCTCATATTTTCAAAATTAAATTTTTAGCAATTGAATAAAGTTTGAAGTCAAAATCCTCAAAATTTACAAACATGCAGAAGCAAAATTCTAGAAAACTTTAGAAATTTTTCTATAAAGGATTTTGAAAAATTGGAATCATTATAAAAATATAGAAACAAAACATATACATTTTAACCTCAACTAGAAACTCTGATTTAATTTTTTGGTCACACCAACATTTATACTCGTCAATTTTAAGAAAACTAAATCAGTGTCAGTGGTTAAAGTAAAACTGTATATATAGGGTGGGTCAGTGGCCACTATCCCACTCTCCAATTCTTTTAAATTTCTTTCCAATTAAAAATTTTAAATTTAACTAAAATATAAAGTTATTATAATAAATATTGTATTTATCGATTAAAAACAATGTTTATATTATAAAATTGGAGGGTCTGATATTGGACACCCACCCACCCTACATATTTATTTAAAACTGCAACATGAAACTCTGATTTAATTTTTATTTTGGCCAGACTAATAGTAATACAGTTGTAGTTTTCAAGAAACTAAATCCGTGACACTGGTTGAAATTTCATTGTATATGTAGGGTGGGTGGGTGGCCTCTATTCCACCCTGCAATCCATGAAAGATTGCACAGGTTTTTTTATCATTACGTTCAATGCTATGCAGATGTGTAAATTTTCAACATTCAAATTTCGATGATTATTGTTTCTTAATTTCTAATTACGTTGAAGTAATTAATTTCGGAAATAACCTAAACAAACTCTGGTTTATAGTGTGGGATAGTGGCCACCCACCCACCCTACATATACAATGTAACTACAATTACTGACAGTGTTTTAGTTTCGAGCATTATAAGAATAAAATATGTTAATGGTGTTAATAAACTTAAGCTGTGTTTAAAATTATTTGTAAAGTTATATGCAGGATGGGTGGCGACTATGCGACCCTGCAATTACATTATCTAAATTACTGTTTTAATTTATGAATGACTAAAGAATAAGCGGTGAAAATTTGTAGAATTATTAAGCAAAAGTGCTGGAAAATACTTAAAAATCTTTAATAATTTGGAAGAGAAGAGATATCCGAAAATTCACTAGAAATCTAAATGAAAATTTGAAATTAAATTGCTTAAAAAATCGCAATAAATTAAAACAGAATTTTTGGAAAAATCAAGAAATCTCTAGAAAGTTTAAACAATTTGGAAGAGATGGGAAATTTCTGGAGAACAAAAATTAAAAATTTCTGTTTGAAGAAACTCCTAAAAAATAGGGATTAGATTTGCGAGAAATATTGAAAACGAGATAAATGGCTCTAAAATCCTAAATTCTTACAGGCAGTTTTCGAAATTTGGAAGAGAAATCCTAGAAAAATTCTAAAAATCCAGAATAAACATTGTTAGAAAAAATTGTTCTAAAAAATTTTATGAATCCAGGAATAATTGTTGAAGAATTCTAGAAACCCAGAAAAAAACTTGTAAGAGAATTGGCTAGAAAATTCTTACCAAAAGGAATTTGTAGAAATATTGAAAATAATTGCTAGAAAATTCTAGATATCTTGGGAAAAATTCTAACAATGTGAAAGAGGACAGAAATTAAAGGAAAATTTTTGATAAATTTAAAGTCCTAACAATTTAATTTTTAGAAAAATCAAGAAAATTTTATAAATTTTTATAAATATTGAAAAAAAAATTCTAGGAATTTCTAGAAATCATACCAAAAATTCTAATAATTTTAAATTTTGAAATAAAAATTGCTTTAAAATGCTAAACAAAATTGGAGACAACAAATGCTACAAATCCAGAAAAAAAATAGCGTCCTTAAAATAATAATCTTGCAATTTATAATTTTAAATTCTAAAGAATTCTATAAGTAAGGAAGAAGATTTAATAAAAATTCTAAAAATCTACAAAAAAAAAAAAAAAATGCTGAGAAATTCGTAACCAAATAAAGAGAAATTTCTGGAAATGTCCTCGCAATTTACTGAACATTTGTAGAAATTTTGAACCAAATTGCTGAAAAATGTTTAAAATCTAGAATAATTTTTGATAGAAAACAGAAATTCGAAAGAAGAATTGCTACAAATTGTTAAAAGAAATTTTAGAAATAGCTGAAAAAATTGTCAAAAGCAGAAAAGAAATTGTTAAAAAATTTAAAACCAACGATTTAAATCTTCAAAACTTGTTGGATTAATATTTTTTTTTAAATTCTAGAAACCTTTAAAAAAACTTCTAAAAAAAATTGCTTGAAATATGGAAGAAAGTTCTTGGAAATACATTTGTTTGATTTGATTGTTTTTTAAGCAGCAAAATTATCAACGATTCGTATTTAAAGTTAATATGAATATGCAGGGTGGGTGGGTGGCCTCTATCTCACCCGCAAATCAGTAAATCATAAGCGAGGGTTTTAATTAAAAGTTGTTAAATGTAGAGATACATAAGAAGTGCTTTCCTTACATTTTTCTCGAAAACTATGAGATTTATATTTTTAATTTTTAAATTTTTTTGCAAGTTAAGGACTTCAATAACATATTATAATAAAACTTGTTCAGTTTTTTAATTCCCTTTAAATTTTATTTGAAAAGTTATGTAATATTTTTGAAATTTCGAGTAAACATCAACTTTTGGTTTATGAATGTTCATTAAAAGCTTTTCAGTTTTAGGTTTTAACAAAAAAAACCTTATGTTTAAAGTTTCACCTCAAAAGGATAATTCGTTTTTGAGATACAGCACCCACAGACATTCTCATTCACGAAAACAATACTTTCCCTATATATTCAAATAGTGATCTGGCCATCATAGTACTTTACTATATTTTACTCAAAAACTATGAGGTTTGCAATTGCAACTGCAATTGTTTTACTTTCATCTTTTTCATGGCTACCCATTTTTTATTTATAATAAAACTTAAAATGACTATAACTTACTTATTTTTAGAAATAACTATGTCGTGTGTCATATTGGATTTAAGATAAAATTACCTTTTGAATGAGGCCATAGCAAACTATGGTTTCCATAAAAAAAATGTAAGTTTGCGTCATATCTCGGAAAATAATGGCGATACAAATTTTTTGATTATTATTTTATTAATCTACATAAAAATATATAAAACTTTGTTCTTAACAATTTTTTTTATCTGTTATAATAACCGAGATATATTGATTAGAAAAATTGACACTTTTTACTCTTTTCAAAATATCTAGTTACCCTTGACTTTTTTGAAAACTTTGAAAGTGGAATTTTATTCGTCTCGTAAATCAACACTTCTTTCCCCATTTAACCGTTTCTCTATCTCTTATAGTTTCCGAGATCCACATAGAGAACATTAAAAAAAACTCACCCTGTATAATAATTTTTCTCATCTTTTATCATTCAGTTTGTAAATATGCTGACTTTTTCTACTTCACTTATTTACTTTTTCTATACGCCATTGTCATCCAACTTCAGCATGTAATTACCTCGAAATTGTCCGGAAAAAAAGGGCAAAAACTCGTCATTCGTCACGCAGGACGAGGGGACGAAAACCGACAAGCAATTAGAAAAGGCCGTTAAGAGAATTGCAACTGCATAGAATAGGGGATTTTCTGGCAGAGAGGGGAGAACGACTGCAAGAAAGGAACTTACTTAATCCAGATGAGGAAAAAGTCGGGAAAACAATATAGCCTCGAATTAGATTTTTTCCTTTAATTTCATTTAATGGACGCGTGCAGTGCAATTTAGTTTTTCGCTATATAAAAAAAACGCAGAAGATATAGCTCCAATACGAATGGATGTGTTATAATTAAAGAAACAGGAAAAAAATATTCAAAAATGTAAAAGTTTTGCCAAATAACAACACTTAAAAAGGTTATAATATTAATTCTTCAAATGCACAAGTATAATTATTATAAGTACACACAAAAAATAAGATAAAATACGTTCAACCCGGCGCATCCACCATAATTGATTAATTTCAATGATAAAATTAATAATAAGAAAAATTGGTTTCTATGAGCGTTAGTGCAAAAAACTCATAGAAATCAATTTTTCATATTATAAATTTCATCATTAATACTGCACTATAAATTTAATATTAATGGTTTAATTGCATAGTCATTATTATTATAAGTAGGTACAGGAAATTATTAGAGTTGGCCCGGCGCCTCCACCATAAATAACATGACTCCAGAAGTATTCTTTTGTTGTTTTCTTAGAAAGGAGTACAAAGATATAAATAAATAATTTTTAATTAAAATAATAAAAATAAATCCTACACTTTATAAACTATTATTGTTTTGATTTAATATATGCACTGATTGTACGCTTTCTTTTTTTAATTTATCACAAATAAAATAATGATATTTTGCGAAAATTGTAGATCCAATTACTGTATTTTATTACGGGAGGGTAGAGGTACAGAGGCGGATATCAAAGGACGAATTTACTGGGAAACGATAATATTCTCCTTTCTGTTTGGCGTCCACGTGTTGATTCAGACGTACATCTTTACCTTCAGCTAAGTAAACGCACAAAGGATGATACAAGACGAGCGAGTGTAAACAGCACTTAACGTCAAGGCAAACACGGTTTGCTACTATTTAGATTGGAATAATTAGTAATAAAGCTTGCTTTTATGAAATGCTACGTCGGTGTATTATAGCGGTGATAATTAGATGTGCACTGCGACACGTTTAATGTTACATTTTATACAGTTACTACAGAGAAACATTATACGTATATATTCTAAACGTATCTAAAAAAATGATTTTGAGCAAAAAAAATTGTTTAGAATAAAGTTAGTCAAAATTATTTTGAGAAATTCGTTCCTTGTAAATATTTTATATCGATCCAGAATTTTTACAACTTTATAGACAATGAGGAGTAATACATAAACCGACGCCGACGATACTAATTTATCAATCAGATATCAATCAGAAAAAAGATTGACCTGGAACAAATTTGTAACAACCAGTTTGTCCAGTTGTTCAATACTATTTCCAATAGAATGTATAACGACAGCTACATGATCGTCATCAAAATAGAAAAAAATGTATTTGGAGAGTCTATACAATGCATCAACCGTAGAAAAGATTTACGTTAATTAAGTTAACGAGAAATTTTGTTAAATTACAGTGCTGTTTCTTCTATTAAACGAGTTTCAATTGAAAACCACAGTGTGGACAGTTGTTCAGGACATTTTGCATTATCGGAAGGTGTGCAAGCAGTGAGTTCCGAAGCAGCTCACCGACCATCAAAATAAACTGCGGAAACCTTTTTAGGTATCATGAACACTCCTCTTTCCTAAAGTGGATTATCATAGGTGATGAGAGCTGGTGCTATCACAAAGATCTAGAGAGAAAGCTCTCCTTAAAAAGTTTAAAGCCGTGGCATCAGCAGGCAATTACTTGTTGAATTTCCCGCGAAACTTACGCAGGTTCACCAACAACAAAAGACCAGGGCTACTCACGGAGGGCATGGTTCTGGCCAAGGCCATCAGCGCATTACTAGCCAAGTTCATATAGGAGTAGCATGACCATCCACATTACTGCCCCGATAAGTCATTTTGCAATTTCCATTTATTTAGTTTCCTGTAAAAAAAACATCTGAAAAGGCACTTTATAATTTTTATTTTCAAATTTTGGTATTTAATGGTTAACGAATAATAATATTAAGTTATTTATTACTTTCTAAATTTTTTATAACCGGCGACAGATAATATAGTAAAGATAAGAAATGATAATTGAAAATTGCCAAATAACAAGCGATGGAGAAATGGAACTGTTGACGGTTAATATTAATATCATAGATTATAAATACATATGGCATAAACCAGATAAAAGATGACAGATGATTACTTGACAAATGATACAGTACAGATAATAAATGATAATTGAAAATTTCCAGATACTAAATAAAATTCAGATCACAGATACATATGGCATATAACAGAAAAAAGATGACAGATGAAAGACGACAGATAACAGATGATAGATTATAGATGACAGATGACAGATGACAGATGACAGATGACAGATGACAGATGACGGATGACAATTGAAAGGCCATAGTTTTTATAGATGATAGATTGATTATTTATGTATTCAGAACTTTGGTCTTCTTTCATTAAATAATACACATTAAAATTATGAAAACTATGAACTCTCCTTTTTTAAATATTATTTATTCAAAACAAGTGGTTTGATTACAGATGGCAGATGATAGATGGCAGAGGATAAGTATCAAATGACAAATGATAGATGAATGAATGAATTTTTGTTTTTTGCAATTTTTTTCCCAATTTTTATACCATATGAAAGATGACAGATAATAGACGACTACTGGACAGATGACACAGTACAGATTATAAAAGATAATTAAAAATTGCAGGTGACAGATGATAGATACAGATACATATGGCATATAACAGATGACAGAGGACAGATGAAAGTTTATTGATGACAGATGACACACGACAGATTGATAATTGAAAACTAATTGTTTTTAGAGTTGATAGACTGATTGATAGAGAACAGTTTACAATTGACAGTTTTTGATATATAAGACATATCTTCATCTATCAAATGAAAACTATCAACTTTGCGTTCTTTGAAATATTATTTCTTCAGAATGAGTAGTTTGTAGATGACAGAGAAGAGATAACAGATAATTACTTGACAAATGTCATAGTACAGTCAATAAATGATCATTGAAAATTGATAGAGAATAGATGACAGATGACAGCTGACAATCACAGATCACAATTGTCAATTAGCAGATGATGGATAAGAGCTGATAGTTATAAATTTTAAAAAGAAGACAACTGACACTTAATAACACATGACAGTTGTCAATTAACCCATGATAGATGACAACTGATAGTTTTAGATTTTGAATATTGACAGATGAACGAATTTAGATAACAAGATAATAATTAGCTAAATAACTGATGTCATTTGTAATTTTATTTTTTTATTCATTTGTTATTTTATTTATTATTTACCAACTACTATATATATATTCTTTAATCTGTCAATTTTTAAAATAATGTAACTTTTATTTATCATCAATTTGTAGTTGTCAATTGAGAATTGTCATCTATCAGTTGTCAAAATCTGTTAAGAAGAATAAAACGCAAAGAGTTTGTGATGATTGAAGACTGATAACTAAAGACTAAAGTCTAAAAAATGACCATTTTATTTCTGTTTTTACGAACGAAAATATTGAAATAAAAAGAATAAAGATTAATGAAGTAAAAAAAGAGTATCAAGATTGAGTATTAAGACTAAAGATTCAAGAGTAAGAATTAAAATCTATATTTAAGACTAAGTACAAAAGGTAAAGATATTAAATTATAAAGAAAAACGTTAACACTTAAGAATCAAGATTTAAGAAATATGTTGATATTTGAAAAGTAAAGTTTTGAGACTAAACTCAATAATAAAAACTCAACACTTAAGATTGAAGACCCAAAACCAGACTAAAGTCTAAAGTATAGCTATCTTGCTTTTTTTACTATCAAAAATATTGAAATAAAAATAATAAAGATTCATGACGGAAATAAAAGAGAATAAACTAAACACTCAAGTGTCAAAATTGAAAAAAAGACTAAAGATTGAAGAGCAATCTTGAATTTCAAAATTTTAGAAAAAAATAGTAAAAATTCAAAATCAAATAGAAAAACGTTAGCACTCAAAAATCAAAATTTAAGACTAAAAACTTCAGTTTAAGGATTAACGATTGATATTTTGAAAACTAAAGTTTTGAGACTAAATTTAGGTATAAAAATTTAATAGTTAAACACTATTGTGATTGAAAACTCAAAACCAAAGACTAAAGTCTAAAGTATTACTAATTAAATAAATAATGAAATAAAAATAGTCAAGATTCATGAAAGAAACAAATAAGAGGGCATAAACCAAACAATTAAGTGTCAAATTTGGAAAATAAGACTGAAGATTGAAGAGCAACGTTCAAATATCGAATTTTAAAATTTAAGAAAAAAGAGTAAAAATTTAAAATCAAAGAGCAAAACGTTAACACTCAAAAATTAAGAATTAAGACTAAAAGCTTCAGTTTAAAGACTAAATATTAATATTTTGAAACTAAAGAGTTAAACACGATGATTACAGTCCTAAAACTAAATACTAAAGTTAAAAATTAACAATTTTATTTTACTTAAAAAAGATTTAAAAAATAGTAAAGATGCATAGAAGAAAAAATAAAAATAGAATAACTCAACACAAATGTATGAAGATTAAGAATGAAAACTAAAGATTGAAAAGTAAAAATTATAATCTAAAAATTTAAAATTTAAAAACGAAAAGTAAAGATTCAAAACCTAAAAACGAAATATCAACACTAAAGACTAAAAACTAAAATCTCACGAGTATAGAATAAAGACTTAAGACTAAAAGTTAAGGACTAAGTACCTAAGCCTGTAAACAGGAATTTTGTTTCTTTATATTTAATTTTTAATATTACTTACAATAAATTTAAACCAATATGATTAAAAATTAAAGAAAAAAAAAATAACACAGGAACCAAAACGTTAAAGGCTAAAAAATTAAAGACTAAATATTAAACTCTTAAGATACAAATCTTAAAACTTAAAACTAAAAATTTAAGATTTAAAAAACTTTAGATAGTAGACTGAAGATTTTAAACTCACGACTTTAGACTTAAACCTGAATATTGTTCAATAGTAATTCAAATTGTTTTCTTAATTAAATTCCCTAAAATCAGTACCTAGAGATATCACAATGTTATAAAAAGTTTATCATGGGATGAAGTATTTTTCGCTAAAAGTATAGACCATACTACAAATAAATTTATTGATATAATTAAGGAGGAAATAAATATATCCACATCAATTACAAAAATCAATCATAAAAATCGAAATAGAAAACCGTAGATGTTAATCAGTAAATTATAAAAAAGTAGCTCATATTTTGCAATGAAATAAAAACCAGAAAATTTAAAGACGAAATATCAATTGTATAGAAATAACAAAATAATATTATTGAAACATGAATTACAAACACGAAAATTGTTGAAAAACAATATGAGCATTAATATCTGAAGCAACAAATTCAACTAGGAAAAGTTAAATAGGTCAAGAATAATGAAATTGTACATGATAGCTGATATGTCTAATGATAAATGTATAAACGTAAGAACTGATTTAGTTTTAAAGATAACTCAAGATCCATAATCTAACAAAATATATCATCTTGAATTCATTTCACCTAGCAGAAACTAATAAATAGAAGTTATATATAATAAGAATAATAAATAAGCTGAAATATAAAAAGGCGGTCGGAGTTGTTTTACTACAAAAGTTTGCGATAAAACAAAATGAAAAGTCTCGATTCCCTGTCTCCAACTGCGCTACGCTTATGAGATCCAAAAAGACCGAAACCAGGTTCTAGGGGTAAATTTATTATTTATTGGCGGTAGGTTATGAGTTACTAAGTTTAATAACAAATTGAATTTATTATATTAGATTTGCTAAGTTTAAATTGTTTTTTTTTGTATTTATTAGAGTGTTTTGAATATGTTAGCTTTTTATGAGCACATCCTTACTTTAACTTTTTCCAAAACTATAAATTATTTAATTTGAAACTTATGCAAAATATTTTTTTTTATATTTCAATTAAATAAACGGTTCAAATTTGACAATAGTAATAAATGAACTTACTTTAAAAAAATTATTTTTTCTCAGTGCACAGTAAAATAGGGTTTATAATGTAGGTATTAATTGATATGTGGGGTGGGTTAGTGTGTGCCCATTAAATCATCCTTCAGTTATTTCGTCATTAACTTACTATTCCTCAATATCCTCAAATCGGAATAATTTGATCAAAATAAAAAAAATTGAAGAACAACCGATAGTTAATTCCTTTAGACATTAGCAGACAGAAAAAAAATAAATAAATTATTGTATAATATTGTATATTGTATAATATTGTAAACCAAATGTAAATTTTTTTCTTTTTTCTGTAAATAAAGATGTTTATTATTACTAAAAAATTACATGAAAACCCTTGCGATTATAAAATAAAATTACTGTATGTCGTTTTTATTCTTTATTTACTTAAGACTGAAACCAGTTTGATGATTAAATAATTGGAGGGAGTGATAATGGACACCCACCCTACATATGCACTTAAATCTAAACTAAAATCTTGTTTGAATCTAGTTGCATATATTATTTGTAATTCTGCTTGCATTTCGTCTGCAAATTAAATCATTGTTTGGAATTTATGATTTAATAAATATGTAGAATTGATATATACATATATATATATATATATATATATATATATATATATATATATATATATATCTCACTCTGTAATTATTTAGTCATCAACAGAATATTTTTCTTAAGAAAATTACGTTTAATTCAAATATTCTCCAATAAATTTAGAATTAGAAAAACACGAAATCATTTCGTATTGCCTAATTTTCTACAACGTAAAGGAATTTTTTATTAAATTAATTTATATTATTGAAAGACTCTTTTTAAGATATGGAGTGTGGGACAGTGGACACCCACCCACCCTAAATATTTATTTAAACTTAAACTAAAACCTTTTTTTAATGTTATTGTAAAAAAATATTTATGCTACTGTTCGTATTTTTTTATTGCACACTAAAACAGTGTTATGTATGGAGGGTGGGTCGATTGTCCACTAAGCCACCCTCCAATTAATTTATCATTAACATACAAATTTTTGTAAATAAGTTGAGTTAAATAAAAGATTTTTATGAAAAAATCTTAAAGGTTGTTTTTTTAATTTCAAGAAATAGAGGGTCAATTAGTAGACACCCACCCACCCTGCATATTAATTTATACAAACGAAAACGCTTATTTTGTTGACATTACACTTTATTTTTAAGTGACTGCAGTTATGATCATTAACTAAAAGCCTGTTTTAATGTTATTGCATAAATTATTTATAATTCTATTCGTATTTTTTTTATTTTCACACTAAAACAGTGTTTTGTAATTTATGTTCCAATAAATATGTAGGGTGGGTGGGTGGCCACTATCCCACCCTCCAATTATTTAATCATCAACATAGTATTTATCTTAGGTAAATTTGCTTTAAATCAAATATTTCTACGAAAAATTCTGCGCCTGTAAAATTATATTACTGAAGGACTTTAACAATCTTACACTGAATTGAAAAATTAACTATATTTTAACCACAATAAATTTATATATCGTTAAATTAAAAGATAATTAATTTTTCAATTCAGTGAAAGTATGGATTACCACGTAGTAACGGTCGCAACCAGTCTCTTAATTTCCAATGAAGTAGTTTCGAAGTTTTTTTATTCAACTTTGACGTATTTCTTACTATTATCGAGATAACTTTTTATAAGCGAAATTGCAGAGAACACAAACTCTAAATATTTTAAAACTGCTTAGAGAAATGAATAAATAACTGTATCAAAAGCAAACAAAAGAAATAAAAAATATTGAAATTTGGAAGATAAATCCCGGCTTAAATATAAATTTTTGGATATAGATACGCTGTGTCACATCATCATACTTTGAACTCATGGTACTGTCATTTCCCCACATTAACGGAACACCCTGTATATCATCGGTAATACTTAATAGGACCATCTCACAGTTGTAACCTTGCTTGAAACCTGATTGGCACGATGTTAGGATATTGTTAGCATTTTTAAAATTTTTCTCTAATAGTTTAGAAACGGTCGGTTAAATACTAATTGGACGTAGACTAACATGTTTAGACGGTCTATTAATTTTTGATAGATGTTACAATGGCTACTTTCTACAGATCTGGGAATGATGATTACAGAATGCAGACATTGATAATACTTGTATTTGTAAGTAACGAAAGATCGGTTAAACACATACGAAGCATTGTTATGTTGATTTCATCGAATTCAGTGCAATTAGAACGTATAGTAGAAGTAGATAAAACATTTTCAATTAAAAATGTGTTTGTATTTATTGGATTACTATATTTTAGAAATGTTTTTATGTGTTAACAGCATTTGCGTAAGAAAGTTGAAATTATTGTTAACGATGAGCTCTTAATATTTCTGTCCTGTGCATATGTGAGCATTGGCTAAGAAAAGAGGAGGTAAAGGCAGTTGTATTGAAAAGTGTCTACCGGAGGAGGAGTTTTAATAATGGTTAGGAATAACATAGAATATACTTCGTTAGATTTACAGAGTTTTAGCACTGAAAAAGATTGTGAGATTACTGGTATTAAAATTAATAATAATATATTACTAACAGGTTATAGGTCGCCTTGTGGAGATTTGAATGTCTTTCTAAATATTCTTTGTAAGGTAGTGGATATCATAAATATTTGCAATTAATATGTGTTTTAGGCAGCAGATTTTAATATAAGATTTAATTATGACTATTACAATAAAACATTTCTTATAGATTTCGTAAATAGCTATGGTTTAAAGTTTTTAGTTAATTTTCCTACTCGACTAAACAACTGTATTGATAATATTAGCACTAATTATCTTGAGTCTGATGTACAATCTCTTGAAACATGAATCTCGGATCATGGACGTATTTTATTTAATATCGTTATATTTGCTGCGAGCAAATTTGAATTTTGTCAACGTTTGTATAAGCAAGAATGGATTTTCATTGAAAATTCGTCGAATATAAATAAAATCTTCACTAAATTATTTTCTTGTCAAGACGACATAAGTCATATATTTGTGTAAATTCCTTTTGAGGATTTAAAATGCCGGGTTTGGCTAATACAAAGACGAAATATTCTAAGATAACGCTCTATTGTGAACTCTGCCATTTCCATATCTGATTGAAATGTTTGTTGACATTAATGGATATTATGTACAATTTTGGAAAATATGTAAAAATATTGGAATAAATAAATGATACTATAGTATAAATAAATTATACTACTTTTCTCGAGCACTACCATCAATCTTTTCAAGAAAAAGCGTGTTAGAACTAAAAACAAAACTAATAATATTAAATTATTTAACAGTAGATTATGCAGTATGAGGAATTCTTTAAATCTAACCTCTGGGTTATGTAATAAAACTAAAGATCCAATCATGAAAGAGATTCGAAATTAATATAGATTAAATTATAGACGGGCTATTGAGTCGAGTAAAAGAGACGCAAATAAAGTTTATCAGAGAAAATAATTTTAAATCTAAAGCTATGTGGAATATAATTAATACCGGAAGATCGTCAATTAGTAATAATAATAAAACGACAAACACATCGGCAGAAGAATTTAACGCATTCTTCTCTAAAATTGCAAACAATATTGTTAATTCATTACCCAAAGCCACCATTGATCCTATAATTTAAATGTGTAATAACCCTCCCAACTGTAAATTTAAACGTTATTTTAAATTTTATGAAGTTTCTACTATTATAGTTAGAGACATTATATGTAAATTAAGCAATACTAAGGGTAGAAACCCGTATGGGTTCCGCTGTGATATAATTAAATCGGTAGTAAATGATATCATATCTCCTTTGACTAAAATTTTGAATTTATGCATAAAAAAACAATTTTTCCCCGATGCTATAAAAAAGCTGTAGTTAGCCCAATTTTTAAAAAAGGCGATTGTGATGATCCTGGTAATTTCCGCCCTATATTATTACTTCCCACGTTTGCTAAATTCCTAGAATCCTAGAAAAGATTCTGCTAATACAATTGGCTAGATATTTTGGGCAAAACTATTAAAAAGCGAAAAGTTTGGATTTAGAAGGGGGAGATCCACTTCTGATGCGGTACTAAAACTAATTGAAATGGTGACTGATAGCTTCGAGGAGGGATCAGTTTCAATATCAAGTTTTCTCGACCTGTCGAAAGCTTTTGACTGTGTATTGCAAATAACTTTACTAAGTAAACTTTATTGCTACAATATTCATCCCAAAAGTTGCAAGCTAATTATGTCCTACTTGTCAGGAAGAACTCAACGCGTAAAAGATAACGGATATTTTTCGAAACACGGGGTTCCACATGGCTCTACCTTAGGACCTCTTTTATTCTTGATTTATGTAAATGATCTACTGGACTCTACTGCTAACGCAAATTTAATATTATATGCTGATTATACTACACTTATGAATACATCCAAAAATTTGGAAGTAATATCAAAGATTAACAGAAAACCATATAACTATTTTATACAACTTTTTATTTTTATACAACACTTCGTGACTAGGTTCGAATTACACAGTAATCATTATCTTAAGTCTTAAGACTTAGTTTTTTATTTCTTTAAAGTACTGGTAAAATTTCGAAGGGAATTTTCTCAGTACCATGGATTCTTAGTGGGTATATACGTTGCTTTTGCCTTATCAAGTAGTATCATAAAATTATTGTTGCTTCTAAGTTGCAGATCCATTATGTCACAGTCATTATTGTCTGCAAGGCTACGGATATATTTTCAAATGAGCTCACATATACAGACAGTACGTTGATTTTCGCTTCTATTTGCTAATCAGAGCTTTATAGTATCCTTTCGACGATACGTTATATAAGTGCTTCATCCTTATTAGTATTTTGACGTGTGATAATTCCCGCCGACATTTTCACTTAATTAAATAAATTAAACTATAAGATGATGAACGCAGCAACACAAAACACATTTACTCAATCGTAGTGCAAATGAACAAAATTGGATATGAAAGCATGCAGAAATCAAATATATGGCCAATCAATACTTGAATAAAACCTTTGTTTCATGATGAAAACAACGGTAATAGAGATTTTATACCTCAACACCCAATCAATTAGAAACAAAATAAATGAATCACTCAAGTGTTTAATAAATCCTAATCAATTTATTTCAAAATCATGTCTTGTTAAATATTGGTTAAATGCTGTATATTAAAAATAAATACTCTGTATCTGCGGTTTCCTAATGAATATAATTATCGTTATGTATTAAATAATGTTACCCAGGCATCGATTCTTGGAACACTAAATTAATTGGTCTATAAATTGATTAATTAAAAGTTGCTATTAATGTTTCCATGGACTATAATAAGCATGGATATTATTAAATGTACGTGTGCTCTTTCTAAAAATTATAAATTCTAAACTCTTGTTTAATTTATGAATAATTGAATGGAGCAAGAGCAAAATGATAAGTATAAAGAAAAATGTATTATGACTAAACCACCATTTTTCATATATTGTAGAGTCATGATTAGCATTAAATTTTTAAAAGAGCACTCGACAGCACCTTTATGTAAACAACCCGGCGTAATAATTAAAGTGAAATAATCAACGTGGCTCGTCTTAATTACTTCGCCAGCGTCACGCTGCGAGTGAATCGGGCCGGAGTCACCTGGAGGAGAAGAAGAAGAGGAGTCGGAGGAGTCGTCCGCGTCTACTCGTTGATCAACTCGAAATTGCCGACGGGACAATTATTTGATAACAATAATTAAACGCGCGAGAAGGAAAGAAGCTTGATGGAAACAAGACGGTGCGCCGAGCAACGATAATTAAGATGCAGTGTCGGATGTGATAAATTTAATAATAAGTCTGGGCCGTGATGGGCGGCTTCGAATACTTAACATTGTGCAAGTTGTGCACCGGGCGTGGTGATTAACGAAAGTCATTTTATTAAGGGGCGATAAACGCCACAACACACCACACGACTTTCAGATTTTTGCCAGTCATTACATCCCGTACATTATTTCTCATCTCTAGTTTTAATCACGCTTGTAATTATACAAGGTAATAGACTTATTTAATAACTATAAAAGATTTTACTTATTAAGAAATTTTTACATTCTTTCAGTAGCTCTTAATTAGTTAATTTTTTTTAACTAAAAAATTACATTCACTAAATCAACTCTTAAGTGAGTAATTCTATGTCAATATTATAACTCAACAGTCTTTTGTTATGTAATAATAAAACATAGTAAACGCGGTCTCAAATATCATACCTATAAGCGACGTCTCCGTTCATTCGTGGCCGGTAAAAAGGTGGAAATTATGAAAAATGTGTCCTTTTTCCGCGGGATTACTCCTTAAGATCGCCCACGCCCCCGAACTACTACCCTCGCGATGAACTAGCGACGGGCCGCTATCAAAGATAGCCGACGGAGCGGCGGCCTGAATGTTTTCAGCACGGAACGTATTTGCGGTTCGTCGGGATAAAAATCAATACCAAGACGAAGACGAGGCGGAAGCGGAAAGTGAGAACGGGAACACATTACACTTTGTTGTTATTTTTAACTGTAATTGCTTTCGGCTCATTTAAATAAATCACCGAATACATCAACGCCGGCGCGGGCTGTAAAAATTTTAATAAGGACTTTTATCCCCCTCACTGTAAAGTCATTACCAAAAAAAAAAACCTCTTTGTATATAATTACAAAAAACTCAAATTCCACATGTTCCTAATGTCTTCGCATGCATATTCATACCAGCTATTTTTTTTCACTTATCAATTAAACTTTAACAAAATCCCCGATAGCCAAACTAATTTACACGATTTTAATACGCCGTGGCGGAAAATGGAATTTTCCTCGGGTTTTGTCCTCGCTCCTGTTATCAACATTTACTGGTTTTAATAAACGCGAACTTTTCATTTCCATATTTTTAAATTACGATTTTAATGAAAGTTTTTGATTCCCGGACGCCGGAGGCTAATGGCGCGCACGAGGATGGTACCTTTATTGTTGTGTTTAATGGTTTCCAGGATTTTCGTGATTAGAGGGACGGATTTTAACAGGTAATTTACAGAAATATATAGTTTCATTACAAAGAAATCGTTTTGTTTCAGATTTCTAGTTACGTACATCATGTACGATGAAATTATATATAAATGTGTTTTTGAGTTACGTGAAGGTGCGATTAAAACTTGATTAAAATACTAACACTTTCTTCACAATTAATTTTAATTTCGCTAGATGTACATTCTGTTAGATTTAAGCCATTGATACGGAGTACATAGTACCCTAAATGTACATCCGGCGAAATAAAAATTAATTGTGAAGAAAGTGTTAGTGTTTTAATCAAGTTTTACGATGAAATTACATCGTTTCTATATTTAGTTTTTTAATAATAAAATGAAAAGTTCACTTTTTAACCACCTAACAAAAATAAGTACTAATTTTAATAATATTTAAGTTATCTAATATTTATAAATAATGCTTCATTTTCTCTACTGAGGGACCGCTCCTTCAGATTTAACTCTACTTAAATTAAGCTGAATATTCTGAAGGGTAAGAAAATATATTTAGCTCCGGTACTAAAGTTATAAAGAATATTGAATTTGAGTTTTATCGGTGGGTAACTCAAGTTATTTCACCACTATGATCATAATAATCTGATACACAAAAGAGACAGACGACAGATGACAAATGACAGATGACATGTGACAGATAACAGATAACAGTTGACAGGTGATAGATGACAGAGTGTAGATGACAGATGACAGATGATAAATGACAAGTGAAAGATGACAAAGAAACAGATGTCAGATGATAGATGAAAGATGACCAATGACCGATGACCGATGATAGAAGACAGATGACAGATGAGACATGACAGATGAGAGATGATATATGTACGAGTAATTTAATGGTTAGTTGATGACTTATTTTTCCTATTTTATTTTCCAGACAAGATGATAAGAATATGATTACGTGTATCATATAAGACAGATGACAGATGTCAGATAAAAAATTAAACATATGGTAAATAGTATCTGGGAAATTATTAGAAACAGATAAATGACAGATAGATTTATGGCAAACACAAATAACAGATGACGAGTGACAATTGACCGATAATAGACGATATAATTTGATGTAAGTAATATATTATACATAACAACTTACAATTAACAGATGACAGATGATAAATGACAGATGATAGATGACAGATGACAGATGAGAGTTGACAATTGGCAGATGTGAGATGACTGATGACAGATAATAAATGACATATGAGAGGCTGCTATAATAATTGATATTTTATGACATATGAAAAATCTTGCGAGCAAATGACAGTTACCGATGACAAATTAAACCAGATGACAGATTATTGATGTTATTAATATCAGAAAATATATTAAAAAACAGATGACGAATTGTAACTGATAGATTAGATGACAATAAAATGAAATTGTAGATTAGATATACCAGATATATTAGAAACAGGCATTAGGAAACAATTGACAGGTGAGTAGAAAGGGATCAGATTGATGATCTAATATTTGACATCTAACAGATAAAATTGACAGATAAAGGATGTCAGGTTAAAGGTTATAGATGCAGGCAGTTAACAAATTACAGATTTTGTAGTATGTTTTTAGTTAACTGTTGTCAGTTGATAGGAAAATACTGATTGTAAGATAACAAATGACACATAGGAGATTAAATGTGACTGATGACAAATAACAGGTGAGAGACGATAGATGACAGATCACATAAGTAAGATATTAAAGTCATATGGGAGATGACAAGTAGCTGATGACATATAACAGATGGCAGATGACAGAAGGCAGATGGCAGATGAGCGACGATAGATGACAAATGTAAAATAATAAATGACACATGGGAGTTGACAAGTGACTGATAAGAGATGACAGATGACAAATGTAAAATAAAAAATGACACAAAGAGATGACAAGTGACAGATGATATATGACAAATGACAGATGACAGTTGACAGACGATAGATGACTAATGTAAAATAACAAATAGAAGATGTAAGATGACAAGTGATGGAGGATAGATAAGAAGAGATGACAGATGGCAAATTAGATATGATATACGACAGATGACAAATGTGATATGATATATGACAGATGATAGATGACAAACGTAAGATAACAAATGACACATGGAAGATGATAAATAACCGATGACAGCTGACAGCAATTGAATTTAGATGATATATATGTTAAGTAAAGACTTATAGATGCAGGTAATTAACAAATTACAGATTTTAGAGTATTTTTTTAGTTAACCGTTCTCAGTTGTTAGGAAAATACTGATTGTAAGATAAAAATGACACATAGGAGATGAAATGTGACTGATGGCATAAAACAGATAACAAATAACAGGTGAGAGATGATAGATGGCAGATCACATATGTAAGATAAGAAATGTCACATGGAAGATGACAAGTAACAGATGACATATAACAGATGACAGATGACAGACGGCAGGTAGCAGATGAGCGACAATAGATGACAGATGTAAAATAACAAATGACTCATGGGAGATGACAAGTCACTGATGACAGATAAGAGATGACAAATAAAATATGACCTAAGTAAAATAACAAATGACACATAGAGATGAAAAGTGATAGATAATAGATGACAAATGACAGATGACAGATGACAGATGACAGACGATATATGACTAATGTAAAATAACAAATAAAACATGGGAGATGACAAGTGACGGATGACAGATAAGAGATGGCAGATGGAAAATGAGATATGATATATGACAGATGACAAATGTAAGATAATAAATGACACATAGGAGTTGACAAATAACCGATGACAGATGACAACAATTGAATATAGATGATATATGTTTGATTATTAATTTCACACAAGAAAAATGAAAAATGATCGTGTGAAATCAAGAAGGCGGCTTGCAAATAAGAAATGACACATGACAGATTATCGATTGTCTTTATAATATGCATTAGGTAACAGCCATCTAAACTTCAGTGATGATAGGTAACGGTAACAGATTAAAAATAAATAATATCAGATGTAACGGTTCTCAAATTACAATGTGACAGATCACAATTGATTGATGATTTAAGGAGTTCAAAAAACTGACAACAGACGACAGATGACAAAGAAGAGATAACAAATAACAACATTCGAGATGACAAGTAACAGATGACAGATAGCAGATGACAGATGACTGATGACAGGTGATAGATGACAGTTGACGAATAACAGATGACAGATGACAGATGATAGATGATAGATGATAAATGAAAGACAGCTATTCAAACCTGAGGGATGAATTCAAAAGAATTTAAATGATTTATATACGAAGTGACGTTTTTCAATTGACATATGCCAAATGACAGATTACAGATGACAGATGACAGATGACAGATGACATATGAGAAATGGCAGATGAGAGATAACAAATATAAGATAACTATGCACACACGGGAAACGACAAGTGACTGATGATAGATAACAGATGACAAATGTTAGATAAAAAATGACACATGGCAGATGAGAACTGACAGTTGACAGATAACAGATGACAGATGACAGATGACAGATGACAGATGACAGATGACAGATGACAGATGACAGATGACAGATGACAGATGACAGATGACAGATGATAGATGACAGATGATAGATGATAGATGAAAGACAGCAATTCAAACCTGAAGGATGAATTCAAAAGAATTTAAATGATTTATATACGATGTGACGTTTTTCAATTGACAAATGTCAAATGACAGACGACAGATGACAGATGACATTTGAGAGATGGCAGATGAGAGATAACAAATATAAGATAACTAAGGACACACGAGAAACGACAAGTGACTGATGACAGATAACAGATGACAAATGTTAGACAACAAATGACACATGGCAGATGAGAACTGACAGTTGACAGATAACAGATGACAGATGAAAGATGATAGATGATAGATGAAAGATGATAGACGAAAGACAGCTATTCAAACCTGAGGGATGAATTCAAAAGAACTTAAATGATTTATATACGAAGTGACGTTTTTCAATTGACAAATGCCAAATGACAGATGACAGATGACATATGAGAGATGGCAGATGAGAGCTAAGAAATATAAGATAACTATGCACACACGGGAAACGACAAGTGACTAATGAGAGATAACAGATGACAAATGTTAGATAACAAATGACACATGGCAGAGGAGAACTGACAGTTGACAGATAACAGATGACAGATGACAGATGATGGATGACAGATGATAGATGATAGATGATAGATCGAAGACAGCTATTCAAACCTGAGGGATGAATTCAAAAGAATTTAAATGATTTATATACGAATTGACGTTTTTCAATTAACAAATGCCAAATGACAGATGACAGATGACATATGAGAGATAGCAGATGAGAGATAACAAATATAAGATAACTAAGGACACACAGGAAATGACAAGTGACTGATGACAGATAACAGATGACAAATGTAAGATAACAAATGACACATGGCAGATGAGAACTGACAGAAAACAGATAACAGATGACGCAGATGAAAAATGACAAATAATGGTGTAAAATCAATCGATGTTATAAATAAAAAATGACACATGACACATTAAAGATTTGGAAAGAATGTCGTTTTAATATGTCGTAAGTGACAGCTATTAAAACTTGAGGGATGAGAGGTAACAGTTTTAAAATGATTAATATCAAATGTGACTGGTATCAAAAAACTAGCAACAGATGACAAACGTAAGATAACAAATCACAATATGGGAGACGAAAAGTGACAGATGACAGATAACATATAACAGTCGACAGATGACTGATGACAGATAATAGATGACAGATGACAGATGACAGATATCAGATGACAAATTTGAAATGACAGATGGCAAAAGTAACATAAAAAATGACACATGAAAAATGAAAATTGACAGGTGAATGATGAAAAATGACAGCAGTTTAATTTTGGATGTTCAATTTATAATTACAAAGATAAAAAATGACAAAGGATTGAATTAATTAATTAATTGATTAAAATCAAGTAATGTCAAATTTCAAGTAAAGGAATTCGGGCTATAAATCAGATATGACACATGACAAATTATAGATTGTGTTTAGGTGACAGCTATAAAAACTTGAGGCATGACAGGTAACAGAATGAATAGTTGAGTGATGATTTAGCAAGTATCAAAAACTGGTAACAAATTAGGGGAGCGATGACAAATGTAAGATATAAAATGACACCAGGGTGATGACAAGTGATAGATGACGGATAACAGATGACCCGTTGGAGGTGACAGATGACAGATAACAGATAACAAATGGGAGATGACACATGACAGATTATAGATTGTGTTTAGGTGACAGCCATTAAAACTTGAGAGATGACAGCTAACAGAATAAATAGTTGAGTGATAATTTAGCAAGTATCAAAAACTGGTAACAAAGGAGGCAATTGTAAAATATAAAATGACACAATGGTGATGACAAGTGACAGATGACGGATAACAGATGACACATGGGAGATGAGAGATGTCAGAAAACAGATGACAACTGGGAGATGACAAGTAACAGATAATAGATGACAGATGACAGAAGACAGATGACAGATTACAGATGACAGATGACAGATGATGATACATGGGAGATGACAAGTGACAGATGATAGATGACACTAATTGAATTTGGATGATATCGATATGATTTATACTGACACAGTTAAAACATGACAAATAAATTGCAAATAAATGAAGACGGGTTAAAAATAAGAAATGACACATGACACATTACCAACTGTCGTTATAATATGTGTTAGGTGTCAACTATTAAAACTTAGGTGATGATAAATAACAGGTATAAAATGATTATAACCAGATGTGATGGTTTTCAAACTAAAATTAACAGATATCAGTTGATTGATGATTGAAAACTTATGACAAATAATGTCAAAACAATAAGAAATTAACTAATGCTAGATGGATAGATTAAAAATTTAAAAAACAAAAACTAGTAGAAGTTTGTAGATGACATATTTTAAATAAATAAGTCGTGGACAAGGTGACAAATGAAAGATGACAAAGAGGTCACATGTTACAAAAGTCAAATGACAGATTACAGATATTGAGTTATAGATGATGCGACATGTCTCACGTGAAACAAAATGACATTGAAAGAAAATTAACTTTCATATTAGATAGATTACAAGTGATGCCACACAGGTGACAGTTAACAGATGACACATAAAAGCCCGATGACAATCATTTACGCTAGATTATAGATACAATTAACAGTTAAACAATGACAAAGAATCATTTGTAGATCATTAATACTGGATATGATAGTTGTCTAAAAATTTAACAGATAACCTAAATTAAAGTCGACGATGATAAGCAATAAAAGGTTTATTGTATTTGAGAGATAACTTATGACAATTGATAGACTACTTATATAAAAAAAATCTAGAAAATAGTCAATAAAACACATGATGCTCGCAGCTGATGTATTACATATTGTTAGGATAAAAATAAAGATCAGATAGTAGATAGATAGATGACAGATGACAGATGACAGATGACAGATGACAGATAAAAGACAACAAATCACAAATGATAAGTGACAATTCACGAATGATAGATATTAAAGAAAGGTTATAAAAGACAAGTGACAGTATCCAAATAGTTCATGGCAGATTTACGAAAATCTACATGCTTGATGACTGTTAACAATTGAAAATTTTATAGATGATTTATACCACATATTAAAGATTGCAAATTACAATTAACAAATAACAGTTGATAGATGACTGGTATTAACTTATGGCAAAAAGTACATGACAGATATTAAATGCTACCAACTAATTAACTGTCAATAGATGGTAATAATTTGCAATTGACAAATGATACATGAGAATTGATAGTTAACACGTAATATAAAAGTTTAATAATGACACATGACATGTAACTTATGATCAATGGCAAAAAAATGACAGATGACAGATGATAGATTACAGATGACAGATGGCAGATGGTAGATTGTAGTTGACAGTTGACAGAAGACAGATGGCAGATGATAGATGGTAGATTACAGTTGAGAGATGTAAATGGTAGATGGCAGATGGCAGATGGTAGATGACTGATGACAGATGACAGATGGAAGATGATAGATGACAGGTGATAGATGACAGGTCATAATTGGCAGATGGCTGACTTATAAACAATAACAGATAACAAATTACAAATTATCGATCAAATGAAACTAATTTTGAATATATTGCAAGTAAGGGAAGACAGTTGATAGTTGATAAATTATGGAATTACGTTCTACCAAGTTTAAGGAGCCTAGCAAAAGGCAAGATTGCGGTACAACAGAAGGATAGAGGAATGAAAGTAAAATACGAAAGATGTATATATTTAGAACGGAAAGTGGAAGACAGTATTAAGGATATATTGATTTATGAAAATTATCGGACGAATGTTTATGCGGGAATAAAATAAATCACGTTAATTAAACGGCCGAGAAGGAATCGTTAAATCAAGCATCGCCTGCCCGTAAAATGAGCACGTATAAACCTATATAGAAAACATAAAAAAAGGTCGGTTCGCGGTCCTGAATAAAAAAGAGGCGATCTTATGCCTGGAATAATCTGGATGGTCCTTGAACCGTCGATTTATCCTCGACCTTATTAAGGCCCGTTCGGAAAAGAGCTTACCACCGCGGATAACGAGACCAACTATGGCGACGGGTGGGGGACGAGAGGGGCGAGGGGACGCCGTAAAATGAATGAAGATGAAAGAAAATTTGTGTTTCGCGGAGCGCGTGATAACCTCAAGTAGTGGGGTGGAGAGAGGGTGTGTGCGGTGGTTATCCCCAGTCTGGCTGCATCTATCATTACTGGATTTATTACCCGTGTACCCATTTGTATTCCAAAGACAACCACTTGGGAAATATACACTGTGCCAAATTAGAACGCACCAGAACCCGGCTAACTGGAGGGCAGGCCCCTCGCCGCCGCCGTGGAGGGAAACGGATGAATTTTGATCGTGGGGGATTCTTACCTGATTTTAAATTGTATCTAAGGGAATGTTCGGCGATGCATATTTAAAATCGTCGGCAATTACATAGATGGGGGAGGGATGTACGTTCTTAGTAATCATTAATTTCGTTCAAAGTAAAAAATTTACTACAATTGTACGCTTGTAAGAATTAAAAATTAAGTTTTACGGATCTCACCATACTACAATTTATTTATTTATCATAACTTTTAAAATATATGTAGGTTTAGTATGTTTATGATTACTGAGCCGTCCAAAATTATTACGATATTAGAAATGCTGCTGTTCGTCGTAATTTGGTAAGCGGCCAAGTTGCTGCTTGTATGCCATCCCCTCCTCCCCTTTCCCCCCAAGCCACTTGATGTAGTGCAGTGCAAGTTCATGAACGTATTAAATGTAGCATAAGAATGGCCATATTCAGCTCGAAAGAGTCGCCATAAACTTAAATAAGCATTTGCAATTGTACAGTAGATGTCAGCGTTTTCATCATAGTCAGTGATGATATTTTAAAAATAAATAATCCTTTACATAATTAATGATGATATTGTTGTTAAACCATTGAGGCTTCATTGAAATTACCAAATTTAGTAATAGAAATACGAAAGTTGTACAATATTATTTATTAACAGTAAAATATTTTAAGTGCTCCCGGCGCATCCACCATTTATGTTTAAATTTATTTTAATGTTTTTAGTTTTGTTTAAAACTAAGTAATAATATTCTGAGGGCGGACTTATAAAGGGTAAATCGATAAGTTAAAAGCTGTAGTTAACATTTGATTTAACGAGTATCAGGAGCGTGAGGATGCGGTGCAAACTACACGATCATAATAACGGCTCGTGATTATGAGTATCTTTTCCATTATAAGTAGTGGTGGAGCACGGAGAAGGGCGAGTGCTCAACTTGGGAATAGATTTAGGGGAGTGCTTAGGAGCCGCCGAAGTCGAAGCCGAGAACTACTCCACGCCTAAGAATGGAAGAATGCTGGAGAGGGCGACTAATGCAAGTGCGCTCCGAATAAACCGTACGAATTTATCGGCGCTTTGCGGCGAAATCCAAGACAATCGACGATAACTTTATGGATCGGTCACAGGATCGAGTGCAAGCGGGTGTAGATTCCTTCGAACTAGCATGTAAATTAGGGGTAACCGCCCCTATGCGGTTCCGTGCTTCTCTATAGATGCTACAAGTTTATCACCGCTGGCAAGATGGAAATGGTACATTTGCAAGTTAAAAGGATTTTCCTTATATAAATGATTATTTATTTTACACAAAAACTATATTTTTGTATAATTTTAAATACTTAATTTGTATTTTAGTGTTTCTATAAATATATATCTTTGAATTTTAATTTTAAATCAAATGTGAAAAAGTCCAATCTCTTCAAATGATACAATAACATCGGAACTCCGTTTTTCCGATCGGAATTGAAACGTGCACGCGAAGGAGATGAATAAAAATAAAAGAAAAAAAAACTATTAAAACCGAATCCGCGGGCTGAACTCGGCGATGCTATAAATATGCATTATGATAATAGAGCGAGGGAGAGAAGTAGAAATGATTTTTATTCAAATTGAATGAAATAAGTGAATTGTGAAACTAACTATCGGCGCATGCAAATGATGGGAAGCCGCAAGTGCACTCTGGTGCTGGTGAGGTGAAATGGGAATAAAGTGGGGGGGGGAGGAAGGGAAATACATTACACATGCCCAATAATAACGCAAATTGGAAAAGAAGTGAAAATTCAATAATGCAAATGTTTGGATATGTATGTAGGGACACGAGCGGCTCTTAATAGGAAAAGTTGGGTGGATTGGCCTATCTGTATTCCGATGGGACGTACCAAGACTGAAGTAATCAGCAATGTCGCCGTTTGTGTTACGCTACGACGGTCACAAATATAATTTTTGATCAATTTGGTCGAGGTTATGGTGAAAACTTTTTTTATTCCGGCACGGCGCTGTGATGACGGAATGCAATTGTTTTCGGATGCGCAGAAGGTATTTCTGTTCTTTTGTGTTAAAAAATCACATTATATTATATTATTTACGGAATCTCTTCTTACAATAAATTTATCTGATTATACATAAATAAATTATTAACAAGATAAATTAATTATAATTAATTATATTATTAATTTATTTTGTTATAATTAATATAATACGCAATATTTATCCCGGCGCATCCACCATATTTTCTACTGGAAAATCTGTGCGCAAGTTACACATCTTATACAATAATAAATATATATAAATAAACAAACAATAATTGCAATTTTTAGAGGTAAGAACAGCAAGAAAACTGCTAATGGAAAATGTCTGAACCTAAGGAGATATTTTTTGCCATTTCAATCAATAATAAATATTACTAAAAAACCGAAAGTATGAAAATTTTAGAAATCTGCAATAGAAATTAATAAAAATTCTAGAAAGGCGTGAAAGGCTAGAAGATAGCAAGAAAATTACCACTGAAAAATTTTAGAATCCTTGCCGAAAATTATTGCAACTCTGAAGAAAAATTTCAATGAGACAGAGGGAAAATAAATATTGTTAAATAAATATTTTAAATCTGAGAGGAAATACTTAAATTTTTGAGAAAAATTTTTGGAATAGAAAATGGAACTGCCATTAGAAAATTTTAGAATTCTTCGATAAAGTTTTCGCAAAAGAAATTTCGACTAGATAACTTTTCTCTAGAAAACCATCAGTGAAAAATTTTATAGTTTGAAAAAATAAATATAAGCTGCTGGAAAATTTTTGGAGGTAAATTTTTCTGTTTAATCTTAGATAAAAATGACTTCAAAATTTTAAAAAGAACATTTTAAAAACTGGAAACGAAAATGCTGAAAAAATAGCAAGAAAATTACCGCCGGAAAATTTTAAAATCCGTGGAAAAATGTGTTTCAACTAGGAAGAGAAATATTTTAGAAATCTAGAACAATTTCATAAAAATTATAAAACTTTAATTGAAAAATCTTGCAATCAAAAAAAAAAATCTAAAAACCTGTAAGAATATAATCTAATTTTTTTGTATAATTGTATATAATAGAAGACAAATTGCTGTTTTTTTTTAAAATTAAATCTTGGCTAAAAATTGCTTAAAAATTTGAAATCCTACAAATCTGAAATATTTAATAGAATTTAATAGATTTTGTCTACGATGTAATTTTATCACCACACACATACACAAATTAAAATGTAATAAATTCGAATGAATTTAATTATTACCCCACGCTTAATGCCTTTTTTAAATCAATTTAAACCTTAAAATAAATTTAATTTATTACATTTTATATTTATTAAGTTTTGTGTAGGATATTATCATTATTATTCTTATTGATTTTATTTTGGATAAAATCAAGAAGGATTTATTTTGTTTCCCTACGTTTAATGTCTTTTTTTTCAAATAAATCTTTGTAATAAAATGTAATGTAATTCAAATTATAATTTGTAAATCATTCTCATTTTAATTGATGAATTATTCAGGTAAATTTTATAATGTTATGGTGATTGAAGGGTATGATAGTGGACACCTACCCACCCCACATTTTCATATTTTTTAATCAAGTGCACAGTGATGATTTTAATTTGATATGCATTTATAAAAATTTGGTTTAAATTTCTGGAAACAGAACGACTGTTTTTGATTAATGTAGAAAAATATATGTAGGGTGGGTGGGTGGCCACTATCCTACCCTCCAACCAAATAATATTAACGAGGGTTTAATTTAAAATCCAATTATTTCAAAGCTTTAAATTTAAATAATTATGAAATATTTAAATTAAAAATGGTTGATCACTTTTGATTTAATTAATGAATTATTTAGATAATGGCTTGAGATGTTGTCGTGATTGGAGGGTGAAATAGAGGCCACCCACCCACCCCACATATATTTTTGTACATAAACCATAAACAGTCGTTTTGTTTCTAAAAATTCAAAACTAAATTTTAATATTTACTGAAATAAAATCACTGCAATGTTTTTTTTTAATATATATATATATATGTAGGGTGGGTGGGTGGCCACTATCACACTATCTAATCAAAGCAGCATCAACTAGATTTTGAATTATAACCCAATTATATTATCCTAAATAAGAACGTTTAAAAATAATAATTTAGAGAATTAAATGTTATCATTTTGATACTTTAAATCATTTTTAACTAATTTAATTATTTTTTAGATAGTCTAGAGACTATTATAGTAAAGAAGGGTGTGATAATGGACACCCACTCACCTTATATAATATTTTTTTTCATCAACTACTTTAGAGATTTTATTTTATTGAATTTGATTTGAATTCCTAGACACAAAACAACTGTTTGTAATTTATGTGCAGAAATATATGTAGGGTGGGTGGGTGCCCTTCATTCCATCCTCCAATCAGTAAAACATAAGCGATGGTTTTAATTAAAAGTTGTAAAATATAAATAAACACAAAATAATTGCAATTTTTATATACATCAGCAACAATTAGCATTTGAAATTATCATACTAAAATTTTATTCTATTGTATTATTGTCTTAAAAATCACGTTGTTGTGTTAGAGTTATATCAGCTTAAATATTATTAAAGAAAATCTTCATTATCTTTACTACAAACAATATGGCGTTAGTTTGAATATTTTTGTTTCTTATGAGCTAAGTTATTGGGTGATAAAAACTCTTCTAAAAGTTTTATTTGTAAAGATACTGCGTTGAAAATCACTGCGTTGTGTGACAGCTATATCGGCTTAAAGATTCTTAAAGAAAATCTCCATTATCTTCACCACAAACAAAATGGCGACGTTTTAAATGAAATATTTGCTTCGAGTAAATGTAATAAATGACAAAAACACTTCTAAAAATTTTATTTGTTGTGGTAGGTTGTTAAAAAATTCTAGAATGAAAGAAAATTATAAAACTATAAAAGAAAATGCTAAATAGCAGCGAATACATAAGCACTAGAAAGTTTTAAAACCTTTGAAAAAAATTGTAACTAGGAAATGAAATTCCTGGAATATTTCGAGAAACATTTTTGAAATATTACATAAATCTTGGAGAAATATTTCATAAAAAAATTTAATAACAATTTCAGAAATTAGAGAAATTCAGTTCTAGAAATCTGTAAGAGAAATTGCTAAATTATAATCATCTAATTTTTATTTGTCGTAAAATATAGAGAAGAAATTGCAGACAAAACTACCATAAGGAATTTTTAGAATTTCTGGAAAATGTCGATAATATTTTCTTTATTAAAAACACTACAAATTGAAAATTGTTGCTGAAAAAACACAGGCAATACTAGAACTAAATAAACCTAGTAATTCCAGAAATCTAAATTTGGAATTGCTGAAAAATTCTAGAATGATAATTTTTAAAACTAGAAAACTAGAACCACAATACTGATAGTAGAAGACCTTACCAGTTGATAAAAAGAGATTTTTCCCATACAGAAAGCGACTGTTGAAGAGTGTGCTAACAACCCAAAGTCTGAATTTGAAATTGGTTTTTTGACTTAGTATTATAATTTTACTTTAAATTTAACTATAGACTTTGGCTTGTGAGTTCTAATTTTGTACTTAACATTAGATTTAAACTTTGATTTTGTTTTTAATCTTTGACTCTTTTCATAATAGTTTTGTTGTTAAAATTTTACTTTAAATTTAACTGTAGACTTTAGCTTTTGACAGTGACACTAGATCTAAATTTTGACTCTGTTTTTAATCTTTAACTTTTGACTTTAGACTTTCACCTACGACTGTAACTCTAGAATTTGATTTTAAACTTTGATCTGACACCTTAACTTTAGAATAACAGAAAAACGTTTAACTTTTTTATACTACTTTTTATCTTGACTTTAGATTTTGACCCTCTACTGTGACTTTAGATTTTGACTTTACACTTTGCCTTTAGACTTTGACTTGATTACAGGAATAGCATTTTCATAATAGTTTGAGAAAAAAATTTAAAAAATGTACTTTAGCATCAGAATCTCTGAATTTGGAATTAGTTTTTTGACTGGGTCTTTAGAATTTGACTTAAACTTTGCCTTAATACTTTGACTTTAGATTTTTACTATCGGTTCTGACTTTAGACTTTGAGTTTAGACTTTGACTTTACACTTTGACCCTCGACTGTGACTTTAGACTTTCTCTTTACACTTTGACTTGAGATTTTAACTTTAAACCTTGACTTGATTGCAGGACTAGTATGTTCATAATAGTTTTAAAAAGATGTACTTTAGCATCACAATCTGAATTTGGGATTATTTTGTTGACTGGGTATTTAGTATTTGACTTTAAACTTTGACCTAATACTTTGACTTTAGATTTTGACCATCGGCTATGACTTTAGACATTGAGTTTATACTTTGTCTTTAGACTTTCACTTTAGACTTTGACTTTAGACTTTGTCTTTAGATTTCAACTTTAGACTTTGACTTGATTACAGAAAAAAAGACTTTGACTTTTTAATTTTACTTTTTAAAGCAAATTTTTCATTCATGTAGTTTTAGATCTAAACCTTGACTCTGTTTTTAATCTTTGACTTTTGACTTTGATCTGACGTTTTGACTTTCACCTATGACTGTAACTGTAGAATTTTACTTTAAACTTTGACGTGACATCTTAACTTTACAATGACAGGTTAACGTTTAACTTTTTTATACTACTTTTTACCTTGACTTTAGATTTTGAGCCTCTACTGTGATTTTAGTTTTTGACTTTAGACTTTGACTTAATTACAGGAATAGCATTTTCATAATAGTTTGAGAAAAAAATTTAAAAAATTTAATTTAGCATCAGAATCTCTGAATTTGGAATTAGATTTTTGACTGAGTATATAGAATATTTGACTTTAAACTTTGACCTTATACTTTGACTTTAGATTTTTACTATTGGCTTCGACTTTAGAAACTGACCTTCGACTGTGACTTTAGACTTTCTCTTTACACTTTGACTTGAGACTTTAACTTTAAACTTTGACTTGATTGTAGGAATAGTATTTTCATAAAAGTTTTAAAAAGAAAAAAATTTACTTTAGCATCATAATCTGAATTTGGAATTAGTTTTTTTACGGGGTATTTAGAATTTGACCTAATACTTTGACTTTAGATCTTGACAATCGGCTGTGACTTTAGACTTTGACTTTAACCTTCGACTGTGACTTTAGACTTTGTTATTACACTTTGATTTGAGACTTTGATTTTAGACTTTGTTATTACACTTTGATTTGAGACTTTGACTTTAGACTTTGACTTTAGACTTTGACTTTAGACTTTGACTTTAGACTTTGACTTTAGACTTTGACTTTAGACTTTAACTTTAAACTTCGACTTGATTGCAGGAGTAGTATTTTCATAATAGTTTTAAAAAGAAAAAAAATGTATTTTAGTATCATAATCTGAATTTGAAATTAGTTTTTTGACTAGGTATTCAGAATTTGACTTTAATCTTTGACCTAATACTTTGACTTTAGATTTTGACCATCGGCTGTGACTTTAGACTTTGAGTTTAGACTTTGACTTTACACTTTAATCTTTGACTGTGACTTTAGACTTTGTTATTACACTTTGACTTGAGACTTTCTCTTTAAACTTTGTTATTAAACTTTGACTTGAGACTTTGACTTTAGGCTTTAACTTTAGACTTTGACCTTAGACTTTGAATTTAGACATTGACTTTAGACTTTGACTTTAGACTTTGACTTTAGACTTTGACTTTAGACTTTGACTTTAGACTTTGACTTTAGACTTTGACTTTAGACTTTGATTTTAGACTTTGATTTTAGACTTTGACTTTAGACTTTGACTTTAGACTTTGACTTTAGACTTTGACTTTATACTTTGACTTTAGACTTTGACTTTTGACTTTGACCTTCGACTGTGACTTTAGACTTTCTCTTTACACTTTGACTTGAGACTTTAACTTTAAACTTCGACTTAATTGCAGGAATAGTATTTTCATACAAGTTTCAAAAAAAATGTATTTTAGCATCATAATCTGAATTTGGAATTAGTTTTTGACTGGGTATTTAGAATTTGACTTTAAACTTTGACCTATTACTTTGACTTTAGATTTTGACCATCGGCTGTGACTTTAGACTTTGAGTTTAGACTTTGGCTTTACACTTTGACCTTCGACTGTGACTTTAGACTTTCTCTTTACACTTTGACTTGAGACTTTAAACTTTGACTTGATTGCAGCACTAGTGTATTCATAATAGTTTTAAAAAGAAAAAAATGTACTTTAGCATCATAATCTGAATTTGGAATTCGTTTTTTGACTGGGTATTTAGTATTTGACTTTAAACTTTGACCTAATACTTTGACTTTAGATTTTGACCATCGGCTATGATTTTAGACATTAAGTTTAGACTTTCACTTTAGACTTTGACTTTAGACTTTGTCTTTAGATTTTGACTTTAGACTTTGACTTGATTACAGAAAAAAGTCTTTGACCTTTTAATTTTACTTTTTAAAGCTAATTTTTCATTCATGTAGTTTTACATCAAAGTCTGAATTTGAAATTAGTTTTTTGACTTAGTATTATAATTTTAGTTTAAATTTAACTATAGACTTTGGCTTGTGAGTTTTAATTTTGACTGTGACATTGACTCTGTTTTTAATCTTTGAATTTTGATTTTCATCTGACACTTTGACTTTCACCTACGATTGTAACTGTAGAATTTGACTTTAAACTTTGACGTGACATCTTAACTTTACAATAACAGGATAACGTTTAACTTTTTTATACTACTTTTTACCTTGACTTTAGATTTTGACCCTCTACTGTGATTTTAGATTTTGACTTTAGACTTTTAATTAATTACAGGAATAGCATTTTCATAATAGTTTGAGAAAAAAATTTAAAAAATTTAATTTAGCATCAGAATCTCTGAATTTGGAATTAGATTTTTGACTGAGTATATAGAATATTTGATTTTAAACTTTGACCTTATACTTTGACTTTAGATTTTTACTATTGGTTTTGACTTTAGACTTTGACCTTCGACTGTGACTTTAGACTTTCTCTTTATAATTTGCTTTGAGACTTTAACTTTAAACTTTGACTTAATTGCGGGACTAGTATTTTCATAATAGTTTTAAAAAGAAAAAAAATGTACTTTAGCATCATAATCTAAATTTGAAATTAGTTTTTTGACTGGGTATTTAGTATTTGACTTTAGACTTTGATCTAATACTTTGACTTTAGATTTTGACTATCGGCTGTGACTTTAGACTTTGACTTTACACTTTGACATTCGACTGTGACTTTAGACTTTGTTATTACACTTTGACTTGAGACTTTGACTTTAGACTTTGACTTGATTGCAATTGTTATTAATCTTTGACTTGAGACTTTAACTTTATACTTTGACTTTAGACCTTGACTTTACACTTTGACCTTGGCTGTGACTTTAGACTTTATCTTTACACTTTGACTTGAGACTTTAACTTTAAACTTTGACTTGATTGTAGGAATAGTATTTTCATAAAAGTTTTAAAAAGAAAAAAAATGTACTTTACCATCATTATCTAAATTTGGAATTAGTTTTTTTACTGGGTATTTAGAATTTGACTTTAAACTTTGACCTAATACTTTGACTTTAGATTTTGACTATCGGCTGTGACTTTAGACTTTGACTTTACACTTTGACATTCGACTGTGACTTTAGACTTTGTTATTACACTTTGACTTGAGACTTTGACTTTAGACTTTGACTTTAGACTTTGACTTGATTGCAATTGTTATTAAACTTTGACTTGAGACTTTAACTTTATACTTTGACTTTAGACCTTGACTTTACACTTTGACCTTCGACTGTGACTTTAGACTTTATCTTTACACTTTGACTTGAGACCTTAACTTTAAACTTTGACTTGATTGTAGAAATAGTATTTTCATAAAAGTTTTAAAAAGAAAAAAATTTACTTTAGCACCATAATCTGAATTTGGAATTAGTTTTTTTACGGGGTATTTAGAATTTGACCTAATACTTTGACTTTAGATTTTGACCATCGGCTGTGACTTTAGACTTTGACTTTACACTTTAACCTTCGACTGTGACTTTAGACTTTGTTATTACACTTTGACTTGAGACTTTGACTTTAGACTTTGACTTTAGACTTTAACTTTAAACTTTGACATGATTGCAGGAGTAGTATTTTCATAATAGTTTTAAAAAGAAAAAAAAATGTATTTTAGTATCATAATATGAATTTGGAATTAGTTTTTTGACTGGGTATTTAGAATTTGACTTTAATCTTTGACCTAATACTTTGACTTTAGATTTGATCATCGGCTGTGACTTTAGACTTTGACTTTACACTTTGACCTTCGACTGTGACTTTAGACTTTGTTATAGTATTTTTATATTTTAAAAGAGAAAAAAATGTATTTTAGCATCAGAATCTGAATTTGGAATTATTTTTTTGAATGGATATTTAGAATTTTACTTTAAACCTTGACCTGATAGTTTGACTTTAGATTTTGACCATCAGCTGTGACTTTATACTTTAAGTTTAATCTTTGCCTTTACACTTTAACCTTTGACTGTGATTTTAGACTTTATTACACTTTGACTTGAGACTTTGTCTTTAAACTTTGTTATTAAACTTTGACTTGAGACTTTGACTTTAGACTTTGACTTTAGACTTTGATTTTAGACTTTGACTTTAGACTTTGACTTTAGACTTTGACTTTGGACTTTGACTTTAGACTTTGACTTTAGACCTTGACTTTAGACTTTGACTTTAGACTTTGATTTTAGACTTTGACTTTAGACTTTGACTTTAGACTTTGACTTTAGACTTTGACTTTAGACTTTGATTTTAGACTTTGATTTTAGACTTTGACTTTAGACTTTTACTTTAGACTTTGACTTTAGACTTTGACTTTAGACTTTGACTTTAGACTTTGACTTTAGACTTTGACTTTAGACTTTGACTTTAGACTTTGACTTTAGACTTTGATTTTAGACTTTGACTTTAGACATTGACTTTAGACATTGACTTTAGACTTTGACTTTAGACTTTGACTTTAGACTTTGACTTTAGACTTTGACTTTAGACTTTGACTTTAGACTTTGACTTTAGACTTTGACTTTAGACTTTGACTTTAGACTTTGACTTTAGACTTTGTCTATAGACTTTGATTTTAGACTTTGATTTTAGACTTTGACTTTAGACTTTGACTTTAGACTTTTAGACTTTGACACTTTGACTTTAGACTTTCACCTACGACTGTAACTGCAGAATTTGACTTTAAACTTTGACCTGACACATTAACTTTAGAATAATAGAAAAACGTTTAACTTTTCTATACTACTTTTTATCTTGACTTTAGATTTTGACCCTCTACTGTGACTTTAGATTTTGACTTTACACTTTGCCTTTAGACTTTGACTTGATTACAGGAGTAGCATTTTCAAATAGTTTGAGAAAAAAAATTAAAACAATGCACTTTGACCTTCCATTGTGACTTTAGACTTTCTCTTTACACTTTGACTTCAGTCTTTAACTTTAAACTTTGTGTTGATTACAGGACTAGTATTTTCATAATAGTTTTAAAAAGAAAAAAATGTACTTTAGCATTATAATCTGAATTTGGAATTAGTTTTTCGACTGGGTGTTTAGAATTTGACTTTAATACTTTGACTTTAGATTTTGACCATCGGCTGCGACTTTAGACTTTGAGTTTAGACTTTGACCTTCGACTGTGACTTATTACACTTTGACTTGAGACTTTGACTTTAGAATTTATTTTAGACTTTGACTTGATTCCAGGAATAGCATTTTCATAATAGTTTGAGAAAAAAAATTAAAAAATGTACTTTAGCATCAGAATCTCTGAATTTGGAATTAGGTTTTTGACTGGGTGTTTAGAATTTGACTTCAAACATTGACCTACTACTTTGACTTTAGATTTTGACCATCGGCTGTGACTTTAGACTTTGACTTTACATTTTGACCTTCGACTGTGACTTTAGACTTTGTTATTACACTTTGAATTTAGACTTTAACTTGATTACAGGACTAGTATTTTCATAAAGTTCACACTTTCTCTGCTACACACTTGATGGAAAAGTATAATAGGAACATTTAAATTAAAACACTTGTTATTTTCCATTTTAATATATTCAGTTTCCTGACTGAAACTGAATATATTAATATGGAAAATAACAAGTGTTTTAATTCAAATGTTTCTAGTATTTTCATATTAAGAATAAATGTATTTTAGCATCAGAATCTGAATTTGGAATTAGTCTTTTGACTGGGTATTTAGAATTTTACTTTAAACATTGAACTAATACTGTAAATTTAGATTTTGATTATTGGTTGTAACTTTAGACTTTGAGTTTAGACTTTGTCTTTAGAATTTGACTTTAAACTTTGACTTTAGACTTTGACTTTAGACTTTGACTTTAGTCTTTGACTTTACACTTTGATCTTCAACTGTGACTTTAGACTTTGTTATTGCACTTTGACTTGAGACTTTGACTTGATTGCAAGACTAGTATGCCATATTTTAAATAAGAAAAAAATGTACTTAAGCATCAGAATCTGAATTTAGAATTAGTTTTTTTTTTACTTTAAAGACTTTGAGTTTAGAATTTGACTTTAGACTTTGTCTTTAGATTTTGACTTTAGACTTTGACTTGAGTACAGAAAAAAAGTAAAAAAAATTCTTACCTAATTTTACATTAAATTTAGCTATAGACTTTGACTTTTTAATTTTACTTTTGATATTCTGATCTAAACTTTAACCTTTTTAGTCTTTAATCTTTAACTTTAGGCGTTGACTTTACACTTTGTTTTTAGACTTTGACCTTTGACTGTGACTTTAGAATTTGACTTTAACCTTTTGTCTGACACTTTGACTAGATTTTAATAGATCTGTTAGGTCTAACCTAAGGCTAACATACCTCACTAGGACCCTATTTAACGTATAACCTAGAAATTTTGACCTTCGACTATGACTTTAGGCTTTGGCTTGATTACAGGAACAGCGTTTCTATTACTTTATTTGTTTATTTAAATAAATAAATAATAACTTGCTTTATTCAAAAAAATAATTAACTTAAATGGAGTTCGATAATAATTTGAAAGCGTCACAAACAAGAAAGGAATACTAAATTTAAATAGTATTTGACATTTATTTTTTCTTTAGTTAAAATAATTTATTTTTTGTTAAATAAATATTTTTTTTGCTAAACAAAATTTCAATTTTTAAACTGGAATATATTTGCAATTCTTTTTTATTTGAATATTTTTTGAGAAGGTTCAAAGTTTACAAATGTTTTTCATTTTTTTAATAAACATTCAATTAATTTAATTTTTAAATACAAATGTTTTTTTTAAATAAATTTTAAAAAGTTCTTTCTAATTTAATGCATTTTTTTATCTTTTTGTTAGAAGTAAATTTTTCATTTGACACATTTCAATTTTTTCTTTGGTTAAAATAATTTGTTTTTTGTTAAATAAATAATCTTTTTGCTAAACAAATTTTTAATTTTTAAACAAGAATATATTTGTTTTTCTTTTGAATTTGAACTTATTTTGAGAAAGTTTAAAGTTTACAAATAATTTTCACTTTTTTTTTAAATAAAAATTCAATTGTTTTCATTTTTAAATACAACTGTTTTTTTAACTAGTTTCAAATTGTTCCTTTTAAGTTGATGCTCTTTTTTCCTTCTGTTTAAAGAAAAATGTTCTTTTTTTTATTCGAAATATTAGTCGAGATAAACTTAAAACTCTTAAAAATCATGCTAATCAAGTTAAATTTTTAATTCCAAAAAGTTATAACGAAATTAATAGTATCAATATTTGGACTATTATATTATGTTGTATTGTATTAATTATTGTTTGTTACTTTATTTATTGTTATGTAATTTACCCTTATATTAAGAAAAAAAAACAAGTAAATGCGACACAATTGTAGCACAGTACATATTTCTATCCTTTTATGTTGCTACCATTGAAAATGATTGTAAATACTTTAATAAATTTTAAAACGTAGCTGTTATATTTAAATATAAACACTTGCGCGTCCCCGATCACACTGAAGTGTCATTGTTTAGAAAGCATAACAAGTGGAGAACGGGGGCGAATTTCTCAGGGGTGCCGTCTATTTAGCGGAGGCGTCCCGTTATCAGGCGATCTTTATATCCACCAGGGCGGCCATTCCCTTTTTTCTATAAAAATATTCGATTACCGTTATGATCCCGGATACAATGACGTTTTTACTAAAAGTTTCCTTATCAGATTCCGCGCGGGACTCAAGGAACGTTCCGCATTTCCAGCGCACAATGCGGCCACGACTATTTTCCGGGATGACGTCGTTCCTGTTATGGCATACAATTTTGCATAATACTCGTCCTGTTTGTTGTTTCTAAAAGGATTCCCGGGGACGAGATAAGGAAAAACCGGTTAATAAAGAATGCACTTGCCTCCTAATATAAGCGCGAACGTTGTTCTCTCGCTGCTCGGTCCTCTTTTGCGTAAATAAAAAATTCAGCTAATTCCGCTAAGGGTAATTTTTGTCCGCGTCCGGACGGGGATCACCTCGTAACGGGAAGCGGGGAGGTATAAAGCTTCGCGTCTAAAGTGGAGATAAGTAAATAAGGCAAATAAAGGATGCACTTAGTCTTTGTGTAAGTGCCGGGGAGTCTTTTAACCGTTTTTCTCCCGCATAAGTTAAAAATTAAGCAAATCCTCTGGATGATACACAGCCGACCATCAAAAATTCTAATGCGTTTACGGTTCTCCCGTCTCGTCTCGCGTCATTTGAACGGATAATGTACCTTACATTTAAGCGTCCTGTGAATAATATAACAGGGTAAGCTCTGAGTACACTCACTTTTTGAAATTATATTACCTTTCTCCCACCGGAAAATAAAGTACATTTATTAATATATTTAGTGCTTTCTTAATTTCAAAAATATAATAATATTATCTAAGTACTTATTGGAAATTATATGTACCCTCATCCACCATACAACCTACAATCCATCATCCATAGTCATTTCTTCTACTGATCATCTCATAATTTCATATAACATATTTACTGCTTCATTCCTGCACAGTTATCTAAAATAATTCAATTTAAAAATTCGAGTTGTTTTCGCTTTTTAAAATAATTTTTTACTCATTCCTGTCTAATAACATATTATACCCTCACATAATTGGAGGGTGGATTAAAGACAATCAGCCCGACCTATGAATAAATTTTAATTTTATACAAAACCGAGTTCTGAAAAACCGCAATTTTATCAAACATAATTTTTTGAAAAATCTTGATTAGAAATTAAAAACAGTTGGTTTGTTTCACAGAATATATATTATAACAAACCAAGTGTTTTTAATTTCTATTCAAGATTTTTCAAATATGTTTCACCACAGGTTAAGTGAGCAATTAATTAAATATAATTTTTTGAAAACCTTAAAAATGTTTTAATTCCATCCAAAGCAGAGTTCTGATATACTGCAATATTATCAACTGTATTTTTTTGAAAATCTCAAGAATGTTTTTGTTAAGGTTGATATGTTTATGTAGGATGGGTGGGCTGCTTCTACTTACCTTTGAATTAGTAAAACATCAGATAAGATTTCCTCGAGAGATTCTCAAAAATGTTCATGTCTTAAAATTTCAAACACTTCAAACAGTCGTTTTCAGAGAAATTATAGATTTTTAGCGAAACACCCCTAACGAATTAAAATCAAATTTAACGACAATAATCTATAAATTCAAAATAACGCACATAAACCACCTTAGAAATAAAATTACAATCGATTATTTTAAACTGAAGGAATGAAAACTTTCATTACAGTGTTTAAGAAATTCTTGAAAAACTGCAGCAAGAATTGAATACAATTTTTAGTAATGTATTAAGAAATAACTTAGTTATATATTTGTACTAAAACAATTGATAAACAGAACCGAGAAATTATATAACAATTGATTATGTTTAAACTGAATTTTTACGAAAACGCATTTCAGGCTTTAAAAATTCCTAAAACAATAACTTAAGCAAGAATTGGGTTTAAATTATCAAAATCTATTTAACTGTAGTGAGGATATAAAATTTTATTAAAACAATTGACATACGTTACCTATAAACAAACGTACATTGTGTTTAATATGAAGAAATATAAAATTTTATTTTTGGGTTTATGTATGCTTAAAACAATAACTAAAGCAGAAATTAGGTTTAAATTATCAGAATCTATTTAATTATAGTAAGGTTATTAGAATTATATCAAAACGATTGGCGTACATTACCTATTAACAAAATTACAATGCCTAAACTGAAGGATTGTAAAAATTGCATTCCAGAGTGTAAAACTTTCTAGAAAAGTAACTAGAGCAGGAATTTATTTTAAATTTTTAGAATCTATTAATAACTAGTAAGGTTATATAGTTTTATTAAAACAATGTCCGCACATTACATAGAAACAAAACTACTATCGATTATTTTTAAATTTATGGAATTTCATTACAGATATAAAAAATTTCTAGTAAAATAACTATAGCAGGAACTTAGTTCAAATTTTCAAAATCGATTAACAAATAGTAAGGTTATGTAGCTGTATTAAAATAATACACGTACGTTACCTAAAAACAAAACCACCATCGATTATTTTAAAATTTATGAAATCGAAAATTTCATTACAGAGTTTGAAAAATTCTAGAAAAATAACTATAGCAGGAATTAGGATTAAATTTTCAGAATCGATCAATAAATAACAAGGTTATAAATTTCTACTAAAACAGTACACATTCATTACCTGGAAACAAAAATGCCATCAATTGTTTTTGGATTTATGGAATAGAAAAATTTTATTATAGTGTTTAAAAAATTCTTAAAAAATAACTACAGGAGGAATTAGGTTTCAGTTTTTAAAATCTATTACCTAATAATAAGGCTATAAATCTATACTAAAACAATTATCGTATATTTCGTGATAAGAAAATTAGAATGCATTATGTAAAATTGAAGATATGGAAAATTGCATTTTTTCAGAGTGTTGTTTCGTTTTTTTTTCAATAACTATAATAGAACCTAGGTTTATATTTTTAGGATATGACAAATAACAAGGTTATTCATTTTTACTACAAAATTGTCGTGCGTTTCCAAAAAAGAAACAAAATAATCCATTTTGTTTAAACAGGACATAGAAAATTGAATTCCAAGGTTTAATAAATTTGTAGAAAGTAACTGTAGAAGAGATTTTATTTAAGTTGTCAAAAGAAAGAAAGGATGGAAAGTTGCATTTCATTATTAAAAAAATTCTTAAGAAATAACTAAAGCACGAATTGAATATACATTTTTTAATATAATAAGAAATAACGTTTAACTAAAACAATTGATATACATCACCTAGAAATAGAATTAAAATTGATTATGTTTAAACTTAAGAAAAATATATTTAATTTTTGGTTGAAAAATTCCTGAAGCAATAACTAAAGCAGAAATTTGGTTTATATTCTCAATATTTATTGAAAAATGGCAAAGTTATAGAATATTATTAAAAAAATTGCCTACATTCCCTATAACAATATTACAATGCATTATGTTTAAACTGAGGGCATGTAAAATTCACATTCCAAAGTTTAAAAAATTCCAGAAAAATAACTAAGCAGGAAATAGGTTCTAATTTTTAGAATCTATTAATCAACAGTAAGGCTGTAAATTTCTACTAAAGCAATGCATATACTTTAAAATAAATCCACCATCGATTTTAATTTATGAAATAGAAAAATGAATTAAAGAGATAAAAATAACTACTGCAGGAATTGGATGTTAAAATTATAAAAATCTATTTCACAATAATAGAGATTCAAATCTCAACAACAAATTGTCGTACATTGCGAAAAAACAAAATTACAATTCATTATATCATGAATGGAAAATTGCATTTCAGGGTTTAAGTTTTTTTTTAAAAACAAACACTTTAGTAACTAGGTTTAAAGCTAATAAATATTAGTGAGCTAATTAATTTTTACTAAAACAAATGTCGTTGGTTCCCTAAAAACAAAATAACAATCCATCATGTTTAAACTGAAGAAATATAAAATTGCATTCCAAGGTGTACAGAATCGTAGAAAAATAACTGTAGCAGGAAATATGTTTAAATTTTCAGAATATATCAAAAAAGTGAGGTTATAAATTTCTACTAAAAGAATGCATATACATTACCAATAAATAAAATTACAATCAATTATGTTTAAACTTAAGATATATAAAATTGTATGGTAGGGTTTAATGATTCTTTAAACAATAACTAAAGTAGAAATTGGATTTAGGTTACCCAAATTTATTAAATATTAGTAAGGTTATAGAATTTCATTAAAACAATTGACGTACGTTGCCTAAAAAGAAAATTGCAATGCATTGTGTTTAAGCTGGAGGAATGTAAAATTAAATTACCGAGATTAATTTTTTTTATAAAGTAACTACAGCAGGAATTGGATTTATATTTTCAGAGTATATTTTTAAATTATGAAATTACAAGATATTATTAAAATAATTAACATACGTTGCCTGCAAACAAAATTACAATTTATGAGGTTAAAACTGAAGCAATGAAAAATTACATTTTAGGGTTTTAAAATAATTTGAACAGAAATCTCGTTCAAATTTATTTAAATTAATAAGATTTACTAAAGTATTTGCTTAGAAACAAAATTACAATCGATTATATTTAAAGTAAAGAAAATACACATTGCAGCGTTTAAAAATTTCTAATTACATATGAAACGTAACAAACAGGTATTTAATTAGTTGGGTTATAAGCCAGCTACATATTTATCCTACGTATACAATATTTAATTAAATAATTTACACAAAACAGTATTGATCAAAAATAGCATATTCTTGAAACCTAATATAAACAATAGTATTTTTAAATTTATTATATAGAATGACTTTATTTTCCCTCCTTATACGGTCATCAATTTTGCTAATAATATTTAAATTTAAGTTCACCTTAAGACTGTTTAACTTGTCTTCTAATTGGGTGAGACTATTTTTAAGAGTGAACGGTTCATTTTGTAAGATCTGATTATCATTTTTGAATTCAGTTTTGCCAAATATTAGGGCACTAAGCTGGATGTTATTCTCCGCTAACCTATCACATTTACTTGTTAATTGACTAAACGACTCCTTGAGCTTTTTAACCGTATTTACAAGATCAAATAAAATATTGTAAGTTTTTGCAAATGCAATATCCTTTTCTAAATTAATAAAATTATTCAATAAACTAATGTATACTAAAACTTAAGATGGCAAAAATAACATTTGTAACATTTTTTCAAACAATCGTTCAAAAAACCAAATTATCTATCATTTTCATCTGTCGTTACTTATTTTTGATTTGTTAACTGTTATTTTTCATCTGTCATTTTAATCTGCCATCTATAATCTGTCATCTGTCATTTTCCATCTGCAACGTTTCACTTTTAGACTGTGACCTGTTATCTATCACATGTCCTTTATCTTTAGGCCCTTGCCATTTGCTCTTTCTCCTTTGAATTTTGTCATTTGCCGTTTAGTCATCTGTCATCTGTCAAAATTTATGTGTACTAGCAATTGTTCACAAAACCAAATCTATTATTTTTCATCTGTCATTTCTTATATGTCATTGACCAACTGTTTTAATTATCTGTCATTTGTCATTTGTTATATGTCATTTGTCACTGTCATTTATTACCTGTAATCTGCCATCTTATCATCTATCAAAGGCCTAACTCATTTGGCCTTTGAGGGATGATGATTGAGATGATTTTTGTCTTTTTGTGATATGTCATATGTCAACTGTTATCTGTTGTCTTCTACCATCGGTCATCTGCTATTTGCTATCTGTTACCTGTCACTTGTTAACAGTCACCTGTCATCTATCATTTGTCCTTTGTCCTTAGGTCCTTGCCCTTTGCTTTTTGTTCTTTGTTATTTGACTTTTGTAACTTATTATCAGAATTTATTTTACTAGCAATTGTTCACAAAACATTATCTTCTATCATTTTTCATCTATCATTTCTTATATGTTATTTGCTAACTATCTTTCATTTATTACTTTTCATTATCTGTGATTTGTCATTTATTATTTTCATTTGTTATCTGTCATCTGTCACCTGTCTTCTGCCATCTTGTCATCTTTCATTTTTCATGTGTCACCTATCATATGTCATTTATCATCATCTGTAATTTGTCATTTGTCACTTGTCATCTGTCATCTGTTATTTCTCCTTAGTCCCTTGCGGTTTGCTCTTTATCCTTTGTCTTTAGTCATTTGTCATTTGTCGTTTCTAATTTGTTATTTGTTATTAATCATATGACATTTATTATTAGTCATCTGTCTTTTATTTTGTCATCTGCCATCTGGCAAACGCTATATGTAATTTATTTTCTAATGTATAAAATTATTTTATAGATCATCTGTCAACTATTATTTATCATCTCTCTAAGGCCAAATGAGGGAATTTTTGTCAATTTTCATTTCTAATTTGTTAGTTGTCATCTGTCACCTGTCACCTTTATTATCTGCGGTCTGGCAAATTCAATACATATTTTTAAATAAATAAAATTATTCAATTATTTTATTTATTAATTAGTTAAGAATTTTTTTAAATTTCAAAATCATTGTAATTTGGAAGAAAAATTCGGGAAAAAATTTGTATAAAACAAAAAAATTGATATTTGAAAAATAATTTTCTAAAAAACTGCTCAACACCTAGACCAAAATTGTAGAAGTTTCAATGAACATTCTTACAATCAAGAATGGAAATTTCAAGAAAAAAAAAACGGTGTCAAATTTTAGATTTCTCGAGGAAAATTCTCATAACATAGAAGAGATATTTCGATGCAATAAAAAACATATTGGAAAATTCTAGAAATCTGGAAGAAAGTTGCTCTAAAGAAAAGTTTTGTGATTAAAAAGAAATATTTTTGGAACCAAAATCGTTTTCAAATTTTGGAATTTTCAATGAACGTTCTTACAATCCAGAATGGAAATTTCAAGAAAATTAGATATATGGATACAAAGACCTAAGATGGAAAAAGTGAGATCTGTTTAATTACGAAAATCCTACTCATGTACTAAATGATATAATTTAAGTTATAATCGTTAAAAATAAATATAACAATAAATACTACACACCTAAAAATTCACAAAATTATTAAAAATTTAATTTACTTTATGATATTATTTAAAGTTTTATGAGCTATCTCCAAAATTTTGAAAAATAATCTTGATAATTCAATTCATGTTCTAGTTGAAATTGTCCAAGTTACAGTCGCTGAAATTGAATGTAAAAACAAATGCCACGCACTTAAAAATTGGTTCAATAATTGATAATTTACTCTAGTTTATAGCGCAATTAAAAATTTTAAAATAAATCAACAGAATTTTGAAATATTAATTTGAAAATTCAACTCATGTCCTAGATGAAATCGTCCAAATTACAATCGCTAAAAATAAATATAAAAACAAATGCGACATACTTAAAAATTCACAAATTTATTAAGAATTAAATCAGCTTCATGATATAATTTAAATTCTTTTAAATTATTCTCTAAATTTCGAAAACTAAACTTGATAATTCAACCCATGTTTTAGTTGAACTTTTCCAAGTTACAGTCGCTGAAACTGAAGGTAAATAAAAATGCCACACACTTAAAAATTCTTAGAATTTCAAAAATTGTCTTCTACTTTATGCCACAATTAATTTAAAAAAAAATCTTCAGAATTACGAGAAATGCGTTTGAAAATCCAACTCATGCCTTAGATGAAGGTAGAAGATAATAACATAATAATTGAAAGATTAAAAAAGTTTATATAAATATTTGTTAAAAATTTCTATACCACCTAAGTCACAGGTAGGTATTTAATTAGTTGGTAAGGTTCAACGTTAATTACTATTATATTATATATAACTATATGTATTGCTTTTTGGCATGAGCAACAATCTTTCAAAAATATTGAATGGTGTACTTTACTAGCAATTTTAAATAAAATCGTTAGAATTTTTACGCTGTATATGTCAACTATATAACTTTATTAAAGCATGGCAACTTAGTTTGTTAATTTATTAATTGCTTAACAACTACAGTGTGTCTATCAAAGCTGGATGAACTAATTACTTTTACTTACTAAATATATTTTTAATTGATGTATGCATTACGTAATAAAATAGTTATATCTATAGCTAACTATTGACAATAAAAATATTTATAACAATATGCTTAGTAATGTATGCAAAATTAACCATTCTCGATAAAGAAATCTAATGAAGACGAAGGGGTGCGTGTTTGTCGTGTGTAAAAGTTATGCGGTCCCGTCAGCGTGCGAGCAGTACATTTTCCAAGGGGAAAATAAAGTTCGGCCGCTATATATTTTACACGGGCGTAAGAAAAAGTTGTTCAGAGTTTTCAAGACCCCGCAATAAATATTCATTGTGCGGTAATACGACTGTGGTTTTTGGTCTTTTACGGCAATAAACCGCACCGCCGAAATGTAATAATACGGCTTTTTTGTCGAGATGGAAATAATCAGCAAATGTCGCGTACGACGCTGCTGTATATTAAAAAAAGGGGGGGCACCGATCCCTAATAAACTGCACCTGCTATCAACAGCTTTACGCCATTTATTTCTTTCATATTTTTGTCCAATAGTAATAATATAAATTTCTTTATATTATAAATTTATCGAATTTCTAGTTGTTTCATAAGTGATTAGTTTTGTAGTCTTAATAAAAGGCATCATTATAAATTTACGACATTAAAAGAAAGATTTGTGCGTAAAAAGAATTTTAAAAATCCTACCGACTGCGCCAAAATGAACAAGAGGCTGTTTGCTACAAAACTAAAGGCACATTATTTATCCTATAATTAGAAACAGTAATAAAATTCAGATAAACAAATTAAATAATTTCAAAATAAAAAAATAAAACAATTAATTTGCTGGTAACACTTTTTTATTTACACTTGTAACTATAGTTACGACCACTTCAGAATGATGATGATCATTCGCCAATGAGGAGATGATGACTATTTCCTAACAAATTTTCTACAAATTTATATGTTTCTTATAGAAATAAACATAAGAATTTACCAAAGAGCAAAATCTACATAAAAACCCTTTCCATTTCTAACCGCTTAATTAAAGATCTCAGCGCTGCGCGCACAAAAAAAAAGCAACGTTCGCCCCGGAAAGATAAAAATTTTAATTAAAATTATTTGCGAAAAAAAAAATACACACGTTCGCCGTTCGGGCGTTGTTTTAATTAAATAAATAAATACTCAATTGAAATTCAGCGCGGCAAAAATAGGCGAAATGAAATTTTTTTAATCGAATATTCCAACGCGCCCCGACGGCGATAAACAACGTACTTTAATTACTCCTCGAATTACCATTAGCCTAATTAGGATTAGGCGCCCGTCCCCCCCGTCCCTGTAAATTCCCACTGAAAGTGTGTAAGATATACATCTGAAAATCATAATTTCGTCGCGTAAAAAAAATAATTTTTAGATCACCCCGGGGAATACATTACGGAATTAAGGCAGGATTTTCTGTTTATAAATTTTATTTTAATGTTAATTATATAAATGAGGCATTTTTTATGTTTAAGTTAATTCTGATGATTTACGTTTATTAAGTACTGGTGTAATTAACGTAAGGCATCGCGAATCGCATTTTTCAATTAGAATTACGTTTTAATGGACTTAATTCGTTGAAAAAGCCGACGTAATTTTTATAAAGAGTTTTTAATAAATATTAAAAAGAAATGAAAATAAAATTGATTCGATACTAATAGAGCAACATAATTGAAATTATTATAAATTTCTTTAAAAAAAAAAACAATAGACAATTGATTAATAAAACTAGTTAAATATAAATAGTTCATAAAACTTTAAAAAAATCTAGTATTTTGGAAAAAAATTCAGAAAATTAAAACAAAATTGCAGAGAAGAAATTCTTCAAATATGTATCCAGAAATATAAGAAAAACTTTGTTAGATTTCTTTTAGAAAACTTGCTGTAAAGTTTTATAATATTCTCAATGTGAAAGAAAAAAAATTATAAATGAAAAGTGCTTGAAAAATCTAAAATCTTCCAAATTTCTCAGCATTTTTCATTCATATTTTTTGCAGAATTTTTTAGATTTTCTTGCAGAAAATTTTACAGAAATCTAAAAAAGAGTTGAAAAATTCTAAAACTATAAATATATATTTTAAAACTTCGGAGAGAAATTTTTAGGGCAAAAATTATTGGAAAATTCTGAAGGGCTCGCAATTTGGAATATAAATTCCTAAGGAATTCCAGAAAATAAAATTGTTTCAAAATCCCCCAATCATCAAAGAGCATTCCTAATTTCGAAAATATAATCTTTAAAAGTTTCAGAAAACAGGAATTTAAAAATCCCTGCAATTTTGAAGAGAAATTCCAAGAAAATTTTAGAAATCTAAAAGATAAATTGCTACAAATCTTTCCAAATTACGAAAGAGACATTAATACAAAAACTGAGAAAAAACATTGCTGAAAGTCATCGGAATTTCGAAAAGAAAATTCTGGAAAAAGGAGAATTATTTTTAGAAAATTCAAAATCTTCACTATTTAAAAGAATAATTTTAGAAAGATTCTGGAAATCTACAACAAAAATTGTATTTTCCAGAACCATTATAAAATAACTGGAAACTGAATTATGAAAATGGAAATTAAACAATTTTAAAATTGTATAAAATATTCTGAAATTCCAGAAAATAATGAAATATGGATTTTTATAAAACCATTTTGAAAATTCTATTCTAGATTATACGATAACTCAAATTATAATCAGAGAAACTATAAGAATTACACAAGATTTAATTTTTTGAAACTCTAGAATGTAAATAAATATTCAGAATTTTTAACTTGCAATTTTAAAGAGAAATTCCAAGAAAATTTTGGAAATCTAAAAGAAAAATTGCTACAAATTACTAAACTGAGAAAAAACATTGCTGAAAATTTTAGAACCTTTAAAAAATCATCGGAATTTGTAAGAGAAAATTCTGGAAAACTAGGAGAATTATTTTTAGAAGATTCTAAATCTTCTCGATTTAAAAGAATAATTATAAAATAACTGGAAACTGAATCATGGAAGTGAAAATTTAACAATTTTAAAACTGTAGAACATTCAGAATTTTTCAGAATTTAAAAATTCTAAAATTCCAGAAAATAATGAAATATGAATTTTTATAAAACTATTTTTGAAAATTCTATTCTAGATTGTACGATAACTCATATTATAATCAAAGGAACTATAAAAATTACAAAATATTTAATTTTGGAAAATCTAGAATGTAAATAATTAAATATTAAAATTTTTTTAAATTGAAGACCAAATGTTAAAAATTATAAAATTATAGATATTTAAATAATCCAAAGGTTGTTTACAGTTGTATGCTCTGGAGTTTTTGAAAATTAGAAACTCATAATTTCTAGAACCTTGAAACTTTAGAATTAGGTAGAATTTTCTATTTAAAATGTCTCTAATCTAGCAGAACCACTTTTTCGACAAGAATTTCAGAACACTGTAGATCTTTCAAAAATTCTAAAACTTTAGAAAGGCAGAAATTTAGAAATCCTATAGCTTTTAGTATAAGAAAAGAAAACGTAACTAAAATCATGATTATAATATATATAATCTATAAAACTTTCAGAAATTTGGAAACTAGAATTTAAAAAAATTGAGAATACAGTATTTTATGTAGAAATTTTGGAAAATTTCACAAAACTGAAAGAAAAATTAATAAAAAGTTTAGAATCAATTTAAAAAATAAATTATGGAAAAATCTAATTTGCGAAAGTAATTCCTCAAAAATTTTGGAAAACTGGACGATAAATTAGTAGAAAATGGAAAACTATAAAAAAAGGTGTATGAAGTATTCTAAAACTATCAAATTTCTAGAAATTCTAAAATACTATTTTAATGTGAAATTCTTACATATTTTTTAAAAATCTGAAAGTAAAATCTTGGTAAAAAAAAATAATAATTTGAAAGAAAACTTGCTGGTAATTCTGGAAACTAGAAAAATACATCACAATCTAGAAGATAATTCAAAAAACGTGAAAAAAGAAATTGTTAGAAATTTCTAGAGCAATCAAAAATAAAAATATAATTATTGAGATAAAGTTCTAGAAAATTTCAGAATTCGAAAAAAAATTGTTAGAAAATTTTAAAAACCTTATACTTCCTCGGAATTTGTAAAAGTAATGCAAAAAATAGTTCTAGAAATCGGGAAAAATTATTTTTGAGAAATTCTAAAACATCAAAATTTGTAAAAAATCAAGAATATTGGAGAAAGAATATAAGTTCTTAAAAAATATAGAAAAATTGTTACCAAATTTTAGAATAATCAAAAATATAATCTAGACACTGAAAATAAATCCTTTAAAGTTAACAAATACTCATAAATGAGAATGTAAATTCGTAAGTAATTCTAGTACCACCAGAAAAAAGCAATTGCGAAAAGAAATTTTTAGAGAACAAAAATCCTAAAACTGTTAAATTTGGAAGAAAAATTCTTAGAAATTCACAGGAATGTAGAAACAAAATTATTAGAACAATATTTTATTTTGTATCTTCTCATAATTTCGAAAAGAAAATTTCGGTAAACTAGACTAGAGTGTGTTAAAAATTTTTGAAACTTTAGCAATTTGTAATTGAAATTCTCAGAAATACATTTTACCATCCTAGAAAAAAATCTCAAAATTTGAAAGATTCTGTTTTCTTTTATTCTTTGTAAGTCTTACTTAAAAAAATAAATTGAAATATATGCATTAAAAAAAATATTTGAAAATTACTTTTTAGGGAATCTCAAGAAAATTGGAATAAAAATTTCCGGAATTGCAGACTTTTAATTTAAAAGAATAGTTCGAAAATAGTTTCAGAAATTTGAAAGAAAAAAAAAACATTTAGACACAAATTTCTGTCTCATTTTTACCAGAATTTAATAAAAAAAATTACTGCTAAATTTAAATATACTAGCAATTTGGAATACAAATTTCTATAAAATTATAAAATCATCAAAAAGAAATTATAATTTGAATGTAGAAATCTCCAACGAATATTTGGTAAAAAAATTGTAAAAGAATCAAAGATGAGAATTACACATTTTGGAAGAGATTTTACTAAACACTTCTAGAAATCTTGCTTTATTTTAAATTCTTAAACCTTGAAAAAAACATTCTAAGAATTAGTGAATAGCTGAATGAAAATGTAGATAAATTGTTGGAAACCTTTAGAATTTAAAAAGAAACATTGCTAAAACACCCCTTAATATTTATAAATTGAAAGAAATATTGCTAAAAAAAGTCTAATATTCTTACGGCCAATTCTGTAACCTACAAAAAATATCACAATTTAGGAAATAATTACAGAAACATAAATAAACATTGTTTGAAATAGGTAGAGCTATCAAAAATACAAATCTAATTGGTGAGAGAAAATCTCAAAAAAATTTCAGAAAGGTGAACGAAACGTTTTTTCGTTTTTTGTATTTTTTCAAGTATTTAGAATTTAAAAATCTTCAAAAAAGGCTATTTCGAAAAAAAGATTTCTAAAAAAACTGTTAAAAATATTGCCGAACTGTTTCAGAATAATATTAAATTGGAAAGTAAATTCTTACAACTAAATTTAAAAAAAAATCATGAAAGGATAATTAAGAAAATGCTTGTAAGTTGTAATATTGAATCTAAAATGTTTTAGAAATTTAGAAAACACATTTCTGAATAATTGTTACAGAGAAAGTTCTAAAAGAAAATCAAGAAATATGGAAAAGAATTCTGAAGAATTAAATAATATTTAATATAATAAATATAAAATATAAGTTCTTAGGAAATTTTAATAAATATAATTAAAAAAATTGTTGCGAAATTTTAGAATCTTCTAGGAAACATTGACAATTTGGAAAATAAATTCCTGAACATTTTCAGAACTAAAACAGACATTTTAATATCCTTGCAATTTGGAAGTCAAATTATGTATGACGAGTTTAAGAACTTAATGTTTGTAGCACAATACAATTCTATTATAAATCCTTTTTTCAGAGATCTGAAAGAAAAATTGTCAAAGAATAATTTGAAAGGAGCATCTATGAAAATTCTAGTAATCTGATAGCAAATTTCCTCGAATTTCTATAGTCTTTGAAGGCTGTAAGAAATTTTTTTTTATTAGATTTTAAAATCCCTATAAAGATTATGAATAATTGCTAGAAACATCAAAAAATATTTTTGTAATTTAAAAAAGAGAAATTCTTAAACAATTTCAGAAATGTTATAGAAAATTTGCTAGAAATGTCTTAATCATAAAAAAAATCCAATTTTGGACGATATAATTGATAAAAAATTCTAAAACTCTCTTAATTTATAAATTAAATTCTTAGAAATTTAGAACGGAAACAAGTCCTGAAAATTTTAAAATGTTTTATATAAACTTGTTGGAAAGTTTTAGAACATACCTCAAAAATTATGAATGAAAATTACTGAAAAAAACTAAAATCTCTACATTTTGGATAAGTGGTTTCAGAAATGTTTTAGAAATCTCGACAAAAGTTTTCTGAAAAGTTCTAAAACCATCTGAAAATATTTAAATATTATCAATTTTGCAGAAAAACTTCTGGAAACAATTAAGAAAACTTAAATAAATTTCTAACAAATTAAAAAAAAATGTTAGAAAATTCTAGATTAATTGAAGGAACAATGAACAAATTTTGAGAAAACAGAAAGTAAATTCCCACAAATATAAACATAAATTTGGGAATGACATATCTTTTTAAGAAATCTGGACGAAAAACCTTCTCAATTTTGAAGAGATATTCGTAAAAAATAATAATTCGTAAATAGTAATCTGAAAAATCTTTATACTTTTTTTTCTAAATACTTTTCTTTTTATACAAAAACACATAGATAATTTATTATGTTACTTTAATCTAAACCCCATTTTTGATTCTCTTCGAATAGAATAATAAATATTATTTATTATAGGATAATTCGCAATTCCCGGTACACACAAATGGTATTTGCGCAATTTATAACATTTCCATGTTTAAATAATTTATCGGAAAGCACTTTTAAACTTGAGGACTCTTTATGGCACTTATTCTTCGAGTGGGTCTGCAAACTTGGAGACGCTAAGGCCGACTTTATGATCACTTTCCGGATGATCTTTAAATATCGGAAACTTCTGCGGGCATTTCAGTTTTAAATTAAAACCGATGGCGATTTCACAACACACAAACTCGCGACGAGATTATAAAATATATAAAATATGCATGGATTCTCATATTAATATTTTTTTTTCGAGGCCTGTTTGCAAAACGTAATGTACATACGAAAGATCGTCGTAGACGGAGCTAAATCTAATAATCCAAAGATAATATTTATTTCAAATATTCGCTTATGTAAAGTCAAATATTTCAATTACTCGGGGCGGAATAAGGGGTTTTCGGATCGCACGGTTGGGGAGGGGGGTGAACTGTGATATAATAAAAGCATTCTTGAGGGTCCCAATTGCAATTAAGTATTTATGCAATCAAACGGAGTCGTTTTAGGGGTCGTAATTATAATTGCTATTGCCCTTCCCCCTTCTACGGAATTCCTGACTCGTGTCCCTTTGCCAATAGTGCGGGTTTGACTCTCCTTTTTTTTAATTATACTTAATACCCCGTAAAATAAATACGCGGGACGTTTCGAATTCTTGGAATTGCTCCCTGTTGAAACAATCGCTATTATCTGCATAAGTTTATTGTACAAGCCTAAATGATTCATTTAATTTTATGTGTATTAAAAAATTGCAAAACCTTAAGCATATATAGTCATACACTATTAAAAAAAAGTTAGTGTAAAGAAAACTCCATTGAAAATAAATATGCTTGTTGGTTATAACCTTTTTTTTGTAAAATTTCTGTATGAATAAGACTAGTTTGTCAAAACAGGAATAAATATTTATTTACCTACTTACTTACTTACTAAAGAAAAACTCTATTAAGCTATTAATGAAAAAGATTAAGAGTAGATGAGACCTTCCACTAAAAAAGCTCTGAAAAAAATTTGTAAAGGTATAAAAAAACAACGTAAGAATCTTATTTTAGTTCTTAAAACCTAAAGAAACATTATTCTTTTTTAAACAGTAATAATAAAAAAAAGTAAACAATATCCTACCGACTGCGCCAGTTTAATTAGAAAGTTATTACTGAACTTTTGTATTTAAAATAACTAAAAAAAAACTATGCAAGTTTCTAAAGTTGACGATGAACATTGTGTGTATGAAATACAAATTAGATAATTTGAACATTTCAAATCAAATCAAATTTATTGACGCTATTATAATAGTTCCACTAAAGACAAAGCTGTTAGGAAACAAAATATGAAAGGTATAATTTCTAAACCATATTATTCTTATTTGAACAGTAATCATGTCTTAATTCATGTCATCATATATTTTCTGAGATCTTCTAGAATCATTATTACTGTTGTTGATAGTCATTTCAAACGCTTTTAATGCTACACAAATATAGATGTAAATAAATAAACTGTTATTAAAGAATGTAAAAAATTCAAAATATCCCTAAAAATACAGTTCCTTTCTAAAAAGTTTGGCAAATATTTTTTACAGATTAAAAGAGCTTTGTTTGTAACAGAAAATTGTGTTTAAAAAAATGTAAAACTAATTGTTAAAAATATCAAACATTCAAAATTGTAAAAATTCCTAAAAATTTTTAGGAAAATTGCTAAAAAGTTTCAAAATACTCTTAATTTAGAAGATAAATTTATAGAAACATCATATAATTTCAGGAAAGTTTGAATGAAAATTGCTGAAAAATTTGAAATCCTAACAATTTTATAAAAGTTTTATAAATCTTGAAGAAGAGTTTAAATATACTCTTAATTTAGAAGATATATTCATAGATAAATTAAATAATTTCAGGAAAGTTTGAATGAAAATTACTGGAAAATTTGAAATCCTAACAATTTTAAAGAGCAATTTTAAAAAAGATTTATAAATCTTGAAGAACAATTTTAAAAAAATTATCAAACCATCAAAAAATATTTCGAAATTTATTAGAGAAAAACTGAACAACCGACAAACAAACAAGAAAAAATAAATTTATAAAAAGTTTTTGAATTATCGTAAACATTGACAACGTTACGTTACATGACCTAAAAATTTTAATAGAACAGAAATTTTGGCATTTTTAAAATTCTATAAATCTAAAAAAACTTGCTAGAAATTAAAAGAAAACATCACAATTTGAGATAGTTCCAGAAAATTTAATACAAAATTTCTAAAATGTAATGTAAAACAATTTGAATAATTTCAGATTAGATAAATTGGTAGAAATTTGCTACAAAGAAATTCCAAAAAAAAAAGAAAACTAAATGCGGAAGAAAGAAAAATTCCAGAAATGTAAGCGATAATATATTAAAAATTTCTAAAACCATCGAAATAAATTCCTAATGCATAAAAGACTTATTTAAATTTCAGAAAACTCCACGAAAAATGTTTAGAACATTTTCAACCTTTGAAAAAGTGATAAAAAAATATTTAGAACTATAGAAAAATTCCTTGCAAATCCTAAAATCCATACAATTTGAAACAGTAGTTCTAGAAAAATAATTTATAAATATCCTAATGAATAAATGATTTTTTTTATTTCAAAAAAGCGCACGAGAAATGTTAAAAACTTTGCAAGAGTGATAGAAAATATTTAAAACTAAAGAAACATTTCTTGCAAATCCTAACATCTGTACAATTTAAAACAATAGTTCCAGAAAAATGATTTAGAAATATCAAAGAAAAATTGCTAAAAATTTCGAACTTAGCAGAAGTATTTTGTAATTTGAAAAAAATCTCAAATATTTAAAAAAAAAATTGAAGGAAAAATTGCTGAAGAAAGAAATTTCTATAAAATTTCATAACACCATAACGAAAATTTATGAATATAAATCCTGAAACATTTCATTAAACTAGAAAAACAAATTTCAGAACATTTCAAGAAACTGTAAAAAACGTTAATTCAAAGCTTTAAAATCATTTTAATTAGAATAGAAAACTTTCAAGAAAACCGGAATAACAATTGCCAAAATGTCTATAACCTGAAAAATTTGGATGGGAAATTCTTAATAAATTACAGAAAACTATAAATATAATTTCATAAGAATTCCCAGAAGTAAATTTACAAGTAAATTATTTATAAAACTAGACTAGAATTGCTATTTTTTTTTTTCTAAAATTCTAAGGTTTCTAATTATTGTCTTTGAGTAGTTAGCAGTTGGATTTTGCAGATTTTCACAGAAGCATAATTCTACATATATTGTTTATAAATTATGTAAGTTTAGAGTGGATAGCGTTTGTTTTCTTTTTTTGTGGGTAAATCATTAATTTTTTTTTTCTAAAATTCATCTGATATTTTCTAAATATTATTTTTCGGCAATTAGCAGTCAGATTTTGCAAATTTTTACAGGAGCATAATCCTATTTTCTATAAATTATGTGAGTTTTGAGTCGATGAAATTTGTGATTGTTACTCTTTTTCGTCCTAAACCTTTAATTGAATTTTCTCTTAAATTCATCTAAGGTTTTCTAAATACTGATTTTCAAGAATTGGCAATTGAATTTTGCAGATTTTTGCAGAATCATGATCCTAGATGTATTGTTATTAAATTGGGTTAGTGAGATTCAAAGGGATTTGTTTTTATTTGTCTTTTGTTAATTGAAGTTTTCATAAATTTCATCTAAGCTTTTCCAAATATTGGTTTTCAGGAATTAACAGTTGGATTTTGCAGATTTTTGCAGAAGCACAATCCTACATATATTGTTCATAAATTATATAAGTTTTGATCCGAGAGAGTTTGTTTCCTTTTGTTCTTTTGGCTAAATTTTTATTCGATTTTTTTTTTAAATTTCATCTAAGGTTTTCCAAATATTGGTTTTCAGAAATTAACAGTTAGATTTTGCAGATTTTTGCACAATCATAAACCTACATATATTGTTTATAAATTATGTAAGTTTCGAGTCGATGGCGTTTGTTTTCTTTTGCTTTTTTTCTGGCTAAATTCTTAATTGGAGTTTGCAGATTTTTGCAGAAAACTTCTATAAATTCCTAGTGATATTGAAATAACAAACTATTTTACATAAAAGCATCCTAATAAATTTGAGTAAACTAAATGAAAAGTTTAAAAAAAAAATCTAAAGCTTTAAAAATAAAAAAAAACATTAAGAAATTTGATTTAAGTGAAACATTTTCAGACACTTTTCAAAAAACTGTTAAAAAGTATGTTACAGTTAAACTCCTAGAATCATCTAACACGGTCTTCTATTTGAAAAAAAGTTTATAACATATTCTAAAAATCTTTAAAATAATTTCTAGAAATTCATTAGTAATATGAAAGAAATAGTCCAAATAATCAATTAATTCTTTCTAATAGTTAGGAATACTTTGTATTATTGTATTCAAATCTGTATTGCTATAGTTTTGGAAGTAATCCGTGTTTACAGCTAGTTGCACACGGATAGAGGCCGTGGTTGTAGTCGCCCCAAAAGCGGCTGATTGTCTACTTGTGTGCACCAACCACTTCTGATATTAATAGATATAACAACAATTAGTTTGGCCGCAAGTGCCCTCCCGCCGCCGCCTCACTGCGAATAGTTTATGCAATTCAGCAACACTCGATTCCTGGCCTTATTGCGTGGAAAGGTGTCGGAAACTTTAATAATTATATATTTCAAACAATAACACTAGTTAAACTGTTTTGTTGTTATCAGGAGTTTCAAGTTTTCAAATTTTATGTATGTGCCCATAAACTTGTATTCTGAATATATATATATATATATATATATATATATATATATATATATATATATATATATATATATATATATATATACATATATATATAAATTAATGTAGTTTTAATCATTTCAGTTATTATATCCGTGTTTAATTAATGATTAATATATATGAACCTTAATAGCTATTTACTCAAACAATTTTTAAATTCTATGTGCCCGGCGCATCCACCAGAAATTTAAGATTTTCGACACATTTTAGTTCAAATTTTTTGTTGACTTTTTATAGGTTTAGAAGAAAAAATTATTTTCAATTTGCAAGAATTAAAGAAAACATGCTATAAAATGTTAAAATCTTCAAAGAAAATCTAAACAAAAATATTCTTATAATTTTAAAGAAATTATTTTATAAAACAGTATTATTTTTAAAAAAATGACAGAAATTTAGAGACAAATTGTCAAAATTTGGAAGAGATTATTACTTCGAAAATTGTAGAATAAGTTTTCTAGAAAATTTTTAAAACCCCGCAATTTAAGAGTAATTCCAGTAATGTTCGAAAAATCTGGAAAAAACATTGTTGAAAGATTCTAGAACCAACGACATTTTGGAACAATTTCAAGAAAATTTGAAAGTGAAATACTTAAATATTTAGTAATTTAAACAAAAAATCGCTTAAAAGAAAGGTATCATCATAAATTGAAAGAAATATTCCAAAAAAAAAAATAGCTATCTGAATGAAAACTTGTTGGCAATACCAAAATTCTTCGGAATATGAAACATCGCAACTTGGGAGAAAAATTCTTGACAAACAGAACGAATTTTTTTAGAAAAATCTAAACTTCTTACAATTTAGAAACATAAATTTCATCGAACAAAAACTGCTAGGAACTTTTTAAAATTATCCAAAATAAATTCCTGTAATTCAAAGAAATTTAAAAAAACTCAAAGAAAAGAAACTATCTCAGAAAATTCCAAAAATGTGAAAGAAAATTTTGTAAAAATTTCTGGAACCATTGAAATTAAATTAAGAAAACTAGACAAAAAATTGCAAGGTTATTTAAAAACTTTTGCAATTTATAGAAATTTAGAATTTTAGGACCTTTGAGAAATGCTGGAAATAAAACGTCTAGGAATTCTTAGAAAACGCTAAGAAAAAATGACAGAACAGGAAAAATCACTTTCTTGAAATTACCTACAATCTTCAAAAAATTGCTGAAAAACAAGAAATTCGTATTCGTTCCAAAATATAAAGAAAAATAAAATGCATGAAACTTCTGAAAGAGAATCCTGAAAAATTTTAAAAATGAAACTCAAAATTCTCCAGAAAAATTTTAAATGCTTCAGAATATTAAGAGAGTTGAAAATAAGAAAAATGTTGGAAAGTTTTTGAAAAGTTTTAAAACTATTCTGGAAAATTTTGGAAACCTGGAAGAAGAATTCCTAGGTTATTTAAAAACTTTTGCAATTTGGAATTAAAATTTTTAGAAATTAGGGACTGTAGGACTTTCGCAAATTGTCAGATGTAAAAATCCTAGAAAATTATTGAACACTGTAAAGAAACATGACGGATAGCTTTAAATTTTTTTGAATTTGAAAGATAACTTTCTAGATTATAGATAAATCTGAATATTGAGATAACGCAATTGTTTGATTTTCAAATATTAGTTTATTAAACACTATATATGTTTCGCCGCACTGTGGCTTCTTCAGGTGAAGTAAATATAGATGGACAAATCTTTTAAAAAATGCTGAAGAAAAGGAAATTTGTAAAAGGTTAAAAAAAAGTAAAGAAAAAAATATTAAAAATGTCTAGAATAATGTTAAATTTGAAAAAAGTGGGCAAAATATTCTTAGAAAATTCTAAAGCCCCAAAATATGAAAAATATAAGAGCCTTGAAAGCAAGTTTGGCATTTTTGATGAAAATTTTGTGAAAAGCCCATAACCATCCTGGAAAATTTCAGAAAACTGGACGAAATATTGCTAGGATATTCGAAAACTACTTAAAATACAAATTCTAAGAAATTTATAGATCTAAGATTCTCAAAAAAAGTTGGAACTAAAACTCCTAGGACATCTTGGAAAACTGTAAAAATGCTGGATTTTGAATTTGACAATTAACTTTCTATAAATTATCTATAACCTTTAATAAAAACGCTGAAAAAAAAAAGGAATTTGTAGAACGTTCCAAAGAAGTAAAGAAAAATTCAAGAATTACCGAAAAAAAACTTTGTGAGATAAACTCCTTGAAAATTTCAGTAGAGTGAAGAAAATATTGTTAAAAAATATATATAATATAAGCTTTCAAAATTTTAAGAGCTTTGAAAATAAGTTTCGTAATTTGGTATGAAAATTTCTAAAGTTTTAAAAGTTCTAAAATCATCCTAAATAATTTCACGAAATTGCATACTTTAAATTAAAACTTTAAGAAATTTAGAACTTAAGGATCCTCAAAAGAACATTGGAAGTAAAAAATTTTGAAAATATTTTGAAAACTGCAAGTAAACATGCTGGATAGTATTATAATTCTCTGTGTTTGAAATATAACTTTCTACAAATTATCTAGAATCATCAATAAAAATTACTAAAAAAAAATTATTAAAAGTTTAAAAAAAATAAATAAAGGAAATTACTTCTAGAAATATCAGAAACAAACTTTGTGTAATAGAATCCTAAAAAAAACAATAAATGTTGACAAAAAGTTGCTAGAAAATTCTAAAACGCTTCAAAATTTTAAGATCCTTGAAAATGAATTTCAACTTTAAAGTCTTAGAAAAGGCCTTAAACCGTCCTTGAAAATTTCAGAAAACTGGACAAAAAATTGCTGAGCTATTCTATAACTTTTTTGTAATTTCAAAAAATTAAGAACTTTAGGACCGTCGAAAACAGTTGGAAGTAAAAATTCTATAAAATTATTTAAAAAAATTCTGGATAAATTTTAAAGAGATCTTTATTGAAATTCTCTAAAATTCTGAGAATTTTAAAGGCCTTGAAAATAAGTGTCATAATTTGCTGAAAATTCTTAGAAAAGTTCCTTTATGGAAAATTTCTAAGTTTTCTGAAAACTAGTCTAATAATTGGTAGGTTATTTACAAAACTATTGCAATTTGGAATTAAAATTTTTAAAACTTTAGAACATTGGTGATGACCATCCTGTTCATGGCTGCTCTAAATAACTCGGTGGTACTTTTTGAGAATCATATTCTGAAGTTTTTAAGCCATAATATTCTTCTTCTTCTTCTTAGTCTTTTTTTACTATAAACTTTCCCTTAAAGAACAGATTTTAGAAGGCGGAATTTGGTTTCGTTTCTCGTATTCTACGTATTTGAATTTTCTTATCTTGATTGTTTTCACTACTTATAAGTTCCTTCTTTTTTTGCTCTATCACTGCATTGTTGGTCACTCTGTCTGCCCAAGAGATCCTCACTAGTCTCCTGTATAGCTACATTTCGAAAGCCTTGAGTCTTCTTTATGTTGCTTCGGTTATTGTGCATGACTCCATTCCATAGAAAAGTATCAAAAAATATAGCATCAAAGAAGTCTGGTTTTGAAATCGTTGCTGAGGATGTGACTTTTTAACAGTTTAGCCATTTGGTTAAAGGCAGCTCTTGGTTTCTCGATTCTGAAAATAAGTTGGATTTAAAAATCTTAGAAAACTGTAAAAACAAAGCTGGATTATATTACTCTGAATTTGAAAGATTATTTTGTATAAATCATGTATAATCTAGCAAAAGAATCATGAAGCAACAAGATAATTTGTAAAAGTTTCCAAAAATTTAAAGAATAAAATAATAGAAGTTTCTAGAATGGTCGAAAAAAAAATTGTGGGAGAGAATCCTCACAATGTCAGAAGAGTGGACAAAATGTTTCTAGAAAATTCTAAAGCCTATCAGAATTTTAAGAGCCTTGAACATAATTTTAGCAATTTGCTAGAATGTTTATATAAAGTTCGAAAATCTTTGAAAACTATTTTTCAATTTCAATAAAATTAAATTATTATAAAATACTAGTTATTTTAAATATAAATTGCTAAAAAGTTCGAGAAAGATTGTTGGAACATTCTAGAATTGAAAAAAAAAACATTCACAACTTGTAAACGAAATTCCTACAAATTACAGAAAAGTCTCAGTAATCTGAAAGAAAACAATTGCAGTTTAGATGATAAATTCTTTGAAACTGTACGAAAATTTTCTAAAAAGAGAAAAATAATCAATTAGGAAAATTCCATAAATTTCAAAAAAAAAAAAAAAATTGGAAATTCTAGAGGCATCACAAGAAATTTTAGACAATTTCTTCGTTTGAAAGAGAAATTCTAGAAAAGTTCTAGAAATCTAGAAAAAAATCCTGATGTAAAAGTCGAAAATATTTCGGAATTACGATGAGAAATTTCTTAAAAATAAAATCAAGAAAACTGGAAACTTCTAAAATGCTCGCAATTTGAAATCTAAATTTCAAATTTTAGAAAACGGAAAGAAAATTGTTAAAAAAACTTTTAAAATCCTCGCAATTTTGATGTCAGCTTTCTAAAAACTACTAAAAAAATATCTAAATTCTTGTAATTTGCAGAGATATACTTAAAATAATCTGAAAGTAATTTATAAGAAAATTTGCTGAAATTTCAGGAAGTTTTGAAAAAAAAACAGTGCTGTTTACGAGAGAAATTTCTGAAATTTGGAAGAATTTTTTCTGAGAAATTCTAAAATCTTCACAAATTAAAAGAACCATTTTTGAAGAAGTTTAAAAATTTCCAATGAAATTGAAATTTTCCTGAATCATCAAAAAAAAAATTCTTGTAATTTAGAAAAAAAAATCCTAAACACTGAAAGAAAGATAGCTAAAGAAATTTTTTAGAATATTCAAGAAATTTGAAAAATGGCTAGACGTTTTAGCTAGCCTAGCTATTTCAAGTAAATTGCTAGTTTGTGAGAGTAACTCCTCGAAAAATTGTAAAAACCAAATGAAAAATTGGTAGAAAATTCTAAAACCCTTTGAAGTCTAATTCTTAGAAATTCAGAACTCTCAAATAAGACTCGCAATTTAGAAAAGGCTTAAGAAAATTGTAGAAATAATTGCTGGAAAGTTTTGAAATATTTTTAATTTAAAAGATACATTATTATAAAACTCCAAAATAAAAAAAAGGACAGAAAGAAAGGCTTAAGATCGATAGCCCAAATGGGCAGACTAATCCATATGGTTTATCAGTTGTATATGTTTCTTCAAGTTGTATATATGTTGTAATTCGAATAAAGATGTTATTTTTTCACTCCAAAAAAAAAGTTAGGATAAAAATTTCTTGAAGAATCTAAAATCTGAAAATGTAATTTCAGGAAAATTCTATAAATCTCAAAACAAGAAATCCTTAATAATTTAGGAATCATTAAAAAATGTTTTCCAAAATTTGAGAAAAATCCTTGGAAAAAGATTACTGAGAAATTCTAAAATACTCGCAATTTGAAAAATTCTTTTAGTGAGAATCCGAAACATTTTCACAAATTTAAAAAATATTTTAAACCTTGTAATTTGTAATCAAAATATTCTAGCAATTAAAAAAAACCTGGTAGAAATTCAGGAACCTTAAAAACATTTCTAAAAATTGGATTAAAATTTTCTACACAAAAATAATTTGAGAAGAATTTAGAAATCTCATATAAAATTTGCTAGACATTTTTTAGAATAAAAAAGTTTTAAAAAAAACCTATAGAATTTCAAAAAACTGGAAAAATAATTAAGAAAATTTTAAAACTATTGACTAATTTCAAAAACTCGAACGAAAACAGGGTAGGTTATTTTAAAACTCTTGTAATTTGGAAATTAAATTTTTAACAATTTAGTATTTTCATAAATTCAGAAATTTTCACTTTTCAAAAACATTTTTGGAAAATTTTAGAAAAATATAATAACAAAAACCATTTGGAACACTCTAAGAAAATGTAAATGTAAATACCTAAAATAAAATCTAAAATCCTTTCAATTTGGAAGAAACTTTCTATAAAAAATACTTATAACTTCTAGAAGCATCTAATTGAAATTTCGGGTAATTTACAGAAAATTAAAGAAAGAAATTTAGAAGAATTGTCATAAAAAATCTAAAAATATTCTGAAAAGCTGGAAAAGAATTCTTATATATATATATTTCCATTAAAATTAATATTAGAATAAAAAATACGGCCGCAATTACGAATAAAGCTTTATTTTAAGTTTTCCAAAAGATCCTACCGACTGCGCCATATTTTATTGACTCGACATCATGAAGCGCATTAAGAAATTAATTCATTTTTCCTACTCGTTGTTTTTGTTCATAAAACTGCAGTCAGTTTAAACAGTGTACCTCGTTATTACCAGATAATTATTATATAGTCGTCAGATTCTTAAATTTAAATTTTGGATTAATTTAAATACTATATAGATATATTTTGTCGTACTGTGGCTTCTTCAGGTGTAGAAAATACTTGAGAAAAACACTAGTGTTTCCAATAAATCGACTTTGTAAATCTGACAATCGTCATGACTTAATATTAGGTTATTAAACGCATTAAATATTTTGTTTGTACTAGTTTAAAATTGTACTTCAATGTGTTATTATTTAAAAAAATATATATATATAAGCATTTTTTTAAGAAGGAATTTGCAGAAATTAAACTTTTTCCCCTTTTTTTCCTCCACGTTCGCATAGCTAGTAAAGTTTTAATTGACTTTTCTAATTCGGCAGTGAGATGTTCGTAATCCGGACTTAACGCGGCGATCGATTTTCATTAAGAATACCAATTTAACATGGTACATCCGACGTGAGCCAGATAACAATTTCACTTTAACAATCGGTCCGGGCAATAAACTGATTCACTTGCAGCCTTTTCGGTGTCAATTCGACGTTATATTTTACTACAAAACACCACTCGAATACGAATTAACCGCCGCGAAAAGGAGGTACGGCTACAAGTCGGGCGGCGAGGGTCGATCCGATAGGGGTTGAGGGTGATTTACATTACTTTTACATTGTAACTGTTTTCTCGAATTACGTACACGTTTTGTTTATTTATTTTAGCGAAAACCTTTGAATTTCTTATGCGAATGTGTGAACTTTTTCAATTGAAATTAATTAAAAAATTCTACATACAATAAAACAGCAACGCAATTTGTATACACATTTTTTTTTTTTCGGTGAGCATTAACCTTTTTTTATCACGTCACACGATATGGCAACAAAACGTTCGAATTGACATGAAAAATATACATTTTAATGCATTTTTACATAAAACATTAATTTTCAAAACTTGGGGCCACCCCACTCGAATCCGGGGGTATATATCTGTCCCATCACGTCGACATAACGGATTTGATTAATTTTTCAGGCGGCCCCTAAACGAGAAGGTTCCGCCCGTATATATTCCGGGTTCGACGTGTAAATATTTTATTCGGCCGGCATTAATTTCCGATGAAAAGCCATTACGCTGTCAGCGTGTGCAAATTTTTCGAGGATTAAAGTTATCCGACGCGTCGTATTTTCTTTATGTATGAATATATTTATATGCGTCGTTGCCGTTTTCAAACACACTTATTAGAGAGAAAATATATATTTTTTTTAATTAGCTTTGTGAATTAGAGTTTAGAAAATACGGCGCAGTCGGTAGGATCTTTTATTATAGTTTAAATAAACTTATTTTACTTTCCGGGTATGAAATATGGAAAAGTATTACCGTCTTATTTTTTTTAAATCTAAATTTTTAAAAAATATAGATTTTGAATTGAAACATCAAACTTATTTTTATTTATTATGAAAAGAACTGAAAAATTTTTGGCAAAAATTCGTACGCTATAAGTGAGGGTTTATGTATATTTTTTAGATTTCTGTACTTGCAATTCTATTGGATATTTTAAGCTATAACTAATTTTCTGAGAATTTTTCTTTCAAACTTTAGTGATTTTAGAAAGTTCTTACTAACTTTTCATTTTCTGGTGTTACTAGAATTTCTTTAAAATTTTCCTTCTAAATTGTGAGGATTTTAGAATTTTCTAGAAAATTTTCATCCAGTTTTTGTAGGAATTTTGCTCCCAAGTTGCGATGTTTTTTTTTTGTAGAAGATTGATTTTTCTTTGAATTAGTCAAATTTCTTTAGCAATATCTCTTCCAATTTACGATTATTTAAACTTACATATAGTTTTCTCAAATTTCACAGAATGCCTTTATACAAAACAGTTTTTTTCGATATCTTAGAAAGATTTTGTCTCATTTTTAGAATTATCAATTATTTTTTCTTATGAAGCAAAACAGCTTTTCAACAATTTTTCTTTCAGCTTTCAGAAATTTTCCACGTATATTTTAGGAGAGTTCCTATCAATTTTTTTTAGAGATTTCTAAAATTTTTCTAAAACTCTTTATGAGAATATTTCAAAAATGTTTAGCAATCTTTATTGTAGTTTTCTAATAAGATTTATTTTTATTTATCACAGAAGGATCTTAAAGTTCTAATTTTCTAAATTCAAAATTGCAACGCTAAAATTTCTTTGTTTTCTAAAATTATCTGTGATTTTCAATCATAAAAAAGAATTTTCTTTAAAGATTCTAGAATTTTTTTGCTTATCTTTCACATTTCTGGAATTGTTAAGAACTTTTTATATATCAACTTTTCTTTGAAATTTTTATAATTTTTCTAATTATTTCTAATTAATTAATTAACATTACTTTTAAATATTCAGCAGAATGTTCTTCAAGTTTTCCAAAGTTTTTTTTGTTCAAAATTGCAATGATTTTAGGAATTTCCAGTACATTCTTTTGGTTTGGTTTGGTTCTAGAAATTTTAAGCAGTGTCCTCTTTTAGGAAGGTTTCTTCAAAACTCCGAGGATTTTGAATTTTTTGATCAAGTAATTTTTGCGATGAATTTTGTATTTAGTTAATAAAGGATGTGATTTAAATATTACAGTTTCTTAAAAATTATTTCTTCCATATTTCAGGATTAATTCTCACAAATTTTCTTTCACATTTATGAAATTCTATAGAATTCTTCCTTTCAGCAATTTTCCTTTCGGTTTTATAAAATTTTTGAGACTTTCTCTTCAAAATTATAATGATTCTTTGGCTTAGTTCTAGAAAATTTGTAATAATTTACTTTAAGATTTCTAGAATTATTCTAATATTATTTTTCAATATTTTAGGATTTGATAGAAAATTTCTTCACAGTTTTTTTACAAAGGTTTAATAATTTTCTAATTAATTTCTGTGCAGTTTTTCTTACAAAAATTTAGTAAATTATCTTTCCAATTTTTGGAATTCTTTAGGAATTTTATCGCCATCTATTTTTCAGTTTTCTGAAATTTTATTCTAGTAAGTAATATTTTGTATTGCATTTAAATGGATTTCCGTAAATAAATAAATAAACAACTGTTTAAATTAAATTTCTAGCAATTTCTCTTTTAGAATTTTAGAGTTTTTCTATCGTAAAATTCTTCACGTAATTAGAATTTTCTAGAAAATATATATTTTCAGTATTTTAGGACGTTTAAATTTCAGGAATTTGTTTTCCAAATTATCTATGTTTATGATGATTCTAGAACAGTTTTTCTGTTTGTTTCTTAGGAATTTATATTCTAAATTACAACAATATTCCAGCTCTTCTCCAGGAATTTCTCTACGAAGTTACGAAATATTTTTTGATTATTTTAGAAGTTTTCAGAAAATTCTAGAATTCTAAACATTTTTGAAATTACTTTTCAAAATTGTTAGAGTTCTAAAACATTTTAACAATTTTTCGTACAGTTTTCAATTTTTTTCTTTCAATATCGAACTTTCTAAGTGTCTAAAGAATTTACGTCCAAATGTAATGTTTTCAATATTTTAGAATTTTGTAGCAATTTTTATATAGTTTTCTGCAATTTTTAGGATTTTAAATAATAATAATATATTTCCAACAAGTAATATCTTAGACATATTTTGTCCACTCTTCTCAAATTTTTCAGGAGTTTCTCTCACAAAGTTTTTTTTCGATAATTCTAGAAGTTTTCTTTACTTTTTTGGAATGTTTTACAAGATTGCTTTTCTTCGGCTTTTTTTTAAGGATCATAGATAATTTCTAGAAAGATATTTTTCAACTTCAAAAATTTTTAAAGATATCCGTCATGGTGTTTTACAGTTTTCAATTATTTTACTTCCAACAATTTTTGAGGGTTCTGAAGTTCAACAATTTTTCTTAGTTTTCAATGTTTTTTTTAATATCAAATTTTCTAAGTGTCTAAAGAATTTACGTCCAAATGTAATGATTTAACTATTTTAGAATTTTGTAGCAATTTTTGTATTAGATTTTTATAGGAGTTTCTCTCACAAAGTTTTTTTTCGACAATTCTAGAAGTTTTCTTTACTTTTTGGAATGTTTTACAATATTGCTTTTCTTCGGCTTTTTTTTAGGGATTACAGATAATTTCTAGAAAGTTATTTTTCAAATTCAAAAATTTCTAAAGATATCCGTCATTGTGTTTTACAGTTTTCAATTATTTTACTTCCAACAATTTTCGAGGGTCCTGAAGTTTTTAATTTCTAAAAATTTCAATTCCAAATAGATAATTATATATTATTATAGATAATTTCTAGAAATTTCAAATTAAAAAAAAAATTAAGCTATCCGTAATGATTTTTGCAGTTTTAAATATTTTATTTTTATTTTTACTTCACACCATTTTCGAGGGTCTTAAATTTCTTAATTTTTGAAAATTATAATTCCGAATTGCAAAAGTTTTACGAGTATAATAACCTAGACATTTTTCGTCCACTTTTCTGAAATTTTTCTGAATGGTTTTAAAACTTTTCAGACTTTCCAACATTTTTTCTTTTAATTTAAGCAACTTATTTTCAAGGCTCTTGCGATTCTGAAGCGTTTTTAAAATATTCTAGCGATTTTTTGTACTATTTTTTTAAACTTTCTTTTTCCAGCAATTTTTTCTTCATATTTTTCGAATGAATACAAATTTCTTTTTCTTCTGCCATTTTTTGTAGATTATAGATCATTTCCAGAAAGTTCTTTCTCATGTTCTGGTTTCTCAGCGTTTTCTAAGATTTTGTAGGAGTTTTACTTCTAGCTTTTTTCAAGGGTTCTAAAATTCGAAATGTTTTTGAATTTTTGAATAACATGGCAATTTTTCGTGTAGTTTTCTTAATTTTATTTTAATGGTTCCAGAAATTTTTACCAAATTTTCTTTTACATTTTTGTAATTTTCTGAGATAGTTACTTCTCTTTGAATTAAAAAAATTTGAATTACGAGAATTTATTTTTGATGATTCTTAAAAGTTCCTAGCAGTTTTTAATCGATGTTACTAAAATGTTTCCATGTTTTATGTTTCTTAATTGTAAAGTTTTTATTTTGTCCAGTTTGTCAAGAAATTCGCTCCTAGGTTGCTATGTTTTATTTTCCAAAGATTTTTGGTATTGCCAATTTTTTTTTAGATAACTATTTTTTTAAGGAATAACTCATGCAATTTACAATGATTTAAACTTTCTTTAAAGCAATTTTTTCTTTAACTTACTAAATATTTAGGAACAAATTGCATAGAATTTTTAGAATTTTCCAGTTTTAAGGTTTTTTTTTTAAATTACCGTTGCTTCCAGATTCTTAGAACTTTTCTGGAATCTCTCTTTCAAATTTGAGGGTTTTAGAATTTTCTAGAAAACTTTCGTCCAGTTCCAAAAAACTGAAATAGAAATTACATTAAAACACTAAAAATTGTAATTTTGAGAAATACAGTTATTTAACCATCCAGTTTTCTGGATGTTTAAAAACATTTTTCTAGATTTTTCCCAAGGGTTCTAATTATAAATGAAGATGAAAACGTTTAAGCAGAATTCTTTTGCTGAATTGGCTCAGTCGTTAGGATACCCTGATGTTATTAATTTATATTATTTATTTTAACGTTATTGCTATCTAAAACCTAAAAAGTAGTTTAATATATTTATTTACTTATTAATTCTTACCCAACAGCCAAAAGACCAATTACAGAGTAAAATTACTATTAAAACTTAAATTAATAATTAAAATACAATTACAAAAATACAAATAACAAATGATATTTTATCATTTGTCATTTTTAATACATGGATATAAATTATAGTAACTTAAAAAAACTTTCTATATATTACTTCTTTTTTGTAGTTTAGAAATTGTTGTTTGAATTTAAAAATATAAATTTAATAGAATTAGTTTCTTCAGTATTTTAAAAAAAAATACGTTAAAATTATGAAGTTTTTTTCCAGTTTTTTGGAAACAAAATGCTATTTTCTAAATATCATTAGATTTTATAATTTTCCAGTAAATTTGCTAGTTTATATTTATTTAGATTTTTCCAGCAATTTTTTAAGAATTTACTATCTAAAATTTAAGATCCTTTCTCCTTAAATTTAACAATGTTATAGAATCTTGTCTCGATTTGTTTAAATTATCTTTCAAATTGTAAATATTTAAAATTTAGAATTTCTAGTAATTTTTCAAAAATGTTCTCTCGCAGATTATATTATTTTTATTTTTTACAAAAAATATACAGATAACTAAATGAAGAATATGAATCCTATTTTTTAATTGGTGCAGTAGGCAGGATAGTGCATCATATAATAATCAAACCGACTGAGCCAATTGAATAATTGAATTCATAAAATATATTAATGATGCTATGGAATAATCCAATCCATTGTAATTAATAAATTGCAAATAAACAAATAATAAAGTTACGAATTGTAAATTGATTCAGTAATAAATATTAATGGTGCAGATTTACAATACCACCGTATCTTAATAATGTATCTGTAGCCAATACCGATCCTAAGAGAGATAGGCATTCTTTATGTATACAATTCCGGCGGCACAGGTAGATTGAATATCTTACAAGATGTATTTTCCCCTTCGACAATTTGCTCGCCGCCCACCCTCTAGTTCCATTATATCGCCGCCCGTAAGTAAGAACAATCGATTCAAAACTTGCACAGTGTAAAACTAAACAATAGAAATGGATTTTGTAGAGTTCTCTATTAAAACTTTAATACGAAATTAGTTCACATTTAAGCACCGCCGCCCCCATTGATACGCCACGCCACAATTAAATATTCAAATTCGTATCCCCTCCCCCACCCCTACCATCACTTCAACCCCTTTTGCGTCGTATATGCACCATTGTCGATGAACGTACTTTGGCGCAGCGAGACAGTGCTTAAAGATAATAGGCAAGCAAAATTCGCCATTAAATATGCTTAAAATTTAACGAGAGAAGTCCTATTATATTTCGAGTGTACCAAAGCGGGAAACGGTGGGGTAATTTCTATGTAATGTCCTACTTTAAAAACTAAATAACAAGCCTTACGTGCGATGGTAAATAACGCTGCTCTCTATATTCCTCAGTTTATGTTGGTATGTAAATATGAGAGCACAATGTGTTGGCCACACTTTTGTGCCAACACGTATACAATATACCTGCCTCGTTACATAATAGCGCTTTGTTCAAGAACACATTTGATATGAATTTTAGATTACGTTAAAAAAAAACCAACAAACAAACACACACACACACATATATAAACATACAACGGCGGTGGTTCTGATGTGGGGAAAAGTAATTTCCACCACGAGAATGCACTAAACAAGATCGTATATTTTCGCAACTGATGAATAATTCCTTATTTTTCTAACGGGAATTTATTCCACTACATTTAACTCTTATTTAATAGTCATTATTCGGTACAGAAATTTAAATTTCGCTAAAGAAGAATACAAAAAAAAATTGATGAATATTATAATTGCATTAATATAAGGAGCAAAATAAAACTACTCACTAATAGTGTGGTGAAATAGTTTATCTCTAAAGCTAATAAATTTGTAAAAATAATCTTATAGTTCTCAAATAAAATTATTTTTTACTTGATTAATTCTTGATTAAACTTGAAATCTTCAAAATTTTTAAGCTTGAAATTTTTTCAATACCATCATAAAAATTGTGAGAATCTTGAAACTCTGCAAAAGCGTTATATTTTAGTCTTAAAAGTCGGAAGAAAATTAATTTTTAGTGTTATAAAAATGATCGAAATTTTGAGGCTTGTAATTTTTGCAAATCTCATTTGTGACAATTTTAAAAATCCAGAGCATCACAAAAAGTATAAGAAACTAATCTTAATCTTATAAGGGTTTACGTTAAAAATTTAAATAAAAATTTCAACTTTTAATTATTTTAGAAATCGTAATTGTGAAAATATTAAAATTCTAATGAATTTTGAAAATCTCAAATCTTAACACGTAAACATTTTATTTTATAAATCCTCAAATTTCTGAAGAACTTTTATATTCCTCAAATAATTCAGTGAAAAAAAGGCAATTCAGTTAATAAATATTTTAATGAACGTTTTCTGAACCATTCAAACTATATGCAATATAAAAATAAATAATTATATATATTGTAAAAGGGGCTTCCCGTTTATAAATAAATAAAATAAAATAAAAATAAAAAAATAAAAAATTTATTATCCTAGCGTACTCTTGACCTACCTCACTTGATTATATATTAACCCCTGCTAAGACCACGGTAGATTAACATCGAATGTATTGAGGTAGGTCAAGAGTACGCTACGTTAATAAATTATATATTTTTGCGATACAGAGTCACACTCGGATAATATATGATTTATTGAGGCAGGTCAAGAGTACGCTAGGCTAATATATAATTTGTTGAGATAGGTTAAGAGTACGCTAAATTAATATATAGATCATAATTACTTGATGTTAATCTCTTATAATAAATTTAAAACGTCTCAAAACAAAGTTTAAAAATATTTTCTAAAATGTATTCAATGGTTTATCAGAGAAATTTCAATTTGAAACTGTTCAACTTTGAGATTTAAAAACATAAATAAATATTTCCAAGAAATTCTAAAATCCTCAAAAAAAACAAAAGCAATTCGAAATAGAAATTCCTAAAAGTTTGCAGAGAACGGAAATTTTAGAATTTTCGAATTTTGAAGTAAAATTCGTAGTTTTTCAGAAATTTGGAAATAAAATTAATGTCTGAAAAATGTTTTATTTCTCGTAATTTGATAGACATTCAAATTTTGGTAATCTGAAAGAAAATTCTGAAAATTTTGGAAACAATTGCAATTCAAGAGAGAAATTTCTAGAAAACTATAAGAAATGTTTCTAGAAAATTCTAATATCGTCACAAATAGAACGAATAATTTTGGAAAAAAAGGGATAAAATCTGCTATAAATTTTCTAGAGCAATTAAAAAATCTCGTAACTAAAAATATAAATATCTAGAAAATTTCAGACAAGTAGAAGAAACTTATCTAGAAATTACTCGAAAATTGGAAGAAAGTTTTCCTCCTCACAAATTAAAAGAATAATTTTAGAAATTTTCTAGGGCCATCAAGAAAATCTCTCGTTATTTAGAAAATAAATTTCCGAAAATTTAAGATCCGTTTTTAATATAGAAATCTGTTGTTGAGTTACCTAAAGATATAATTCAAACTTGATTAAAACACTAACACATTCTTCACAATTAAATAATTGTTTTTATCAAGTTTTTAAGTGTTTAATTTTTCTTAATAAAAAATATATTTTTAAAGACATCTTCAATTGTATTCTTTTTTTGGTAAAATAGTTTTTTCCTAATTCTAAGCAAATATTAATGTTTATTTTTTCGTAAAATTTTTACTTCAAAACTTGATTTGGAAACTTTTCATTTGGTTTTGATTCATTCTCCATTATTTTTAAATTAAATTTCAGCTAACAAACTTATATCCAATGTATTTTTTTAAGGCAATTTAATTAGCGTTTTGTTGTATAAATCTTTTTCGAAGGTTCAAGAATTCTCCAGAATTCTAAAATTTCAGAAATCACTTCTCCAAATTACGAAGGTTTTAGAGTTTCAAAGCAATTTTCGAAAAATTTCGAAAAATTCTCCAAACCGCAATAGATTTAAAATTTTGCAAAGCTAATTTTCTTTGAAATTTCTTGTTGGTAGAGTCATTTAAATTGTGATTGTGGTACATCAATTTTTCAAAAAAAACATTTATTAAAAACCTTATTTTCATCAAAAAAATTATCTCGTAATTTGAAATATTATAAAACTAAAAGAAAAATTACTTAAGAAGGAGAAAACGAAGATTAGAGAAATGTAAAAGAAATTTTACTTGAATTTTTTGAAAAATCAAAAATATGCTGTGAAAATTAAAAAGAAAAAAACGAAAACATTGTAGAAAATTTAAAAACCAAAGTTTGAAAATGCATTTCTTAAAAACAAGGAGCTTAGGACTCGAAAAAATCTAACAATATGGTAGAAACGTTCCTAAATAAAATCTAAAGCTATTTTTGCTACACAGTTTTTGAAGATAAATTCTTAAAAAATTGTTAAGGTTATTGAAACGAAAATTGCTAAAAAAAAAACAAAAATCCTTGCAATGCGGAAGAGAAGTTTCAAGAAAAGTTCTAAATTCAATGAAATACTTTTTCAATTTTGGTCAGATATTTGTGGAAAAAATCTATAAACTGAAAATAATTATTTTGTCACAAAGTGGAAATTTTAGAATCTGCAAAAAAAGAATTCCTGGAAGTTTTTAGAGGACAGAAATTTTAAAATCGTTAAATTTGGAAGAAAAAATCCGTAGAAATTCGAAGAAATCTTAATTATTAGAAAATGTTTAATTAATTATTTTCTTATAATTTGAAAGAGAAAACTTCAGCAAACTGGTGTAAAATGTGTTCTAAACCTTTTTACTTTCCCTATATAGTATATATAGGGGAAGTATTGTTTTCGTGCGAGAAAATGTCTGTGGGCGCTGTATCTCAAAAACGAAAGATCCGATTGAGATGAAACTTGAAACTTAAGGTTTTATCGTTAAAAACTGGAACTGAAAAGCTTTTGGTGGACATTCATATACCGGAAGTGGATGTTTACTCGAGGCCGTTTTTTGGTTTTTTCCGATATTATTCTAAATATGAAAAATATTACAAAACATTTCAAACAAAAGTGAAAGATAATGAAAAATTGTAGAAGATTTATTAAAATATGTTTTTCATAAAGTTCTTAACTTTCGAGAAAAAAAAAAATAAAAATTGTAAATTTTGACATTTTTGGCCAATTACTAATAGACCATTACAGTTATATGAAACTTGTATTATAGATAATTGTAGAGAATTCAAAACTGAACAAATTATTAAGAATAGCCTTTTTGCGTAAACCTCATAGTTTTCCAGAAAAATATAGGGAAAGTACTATGATGGCCACATCACCATTTTTCTATTTAAAATTGAAATTCTCAGGAATACAAACTTTTACAATCTTAGAAAAATTCTCGAAATTTGTTTTGTTTTGTTTGATTCTTTGTACATCTTTTGAAAAATTACATTTAAAAACAGAGGAATTTTTAGAAATTTTTTAAGGAAATTGAAAATTTCTCGAAGTCTGAAATTCTTGCAATTTAAAAGAATAATTCTAAAATAGTTTAAGAAATCCGGTAGAAGAAAAAACATCAAGATTTCTCAACATTAGAAAATATTTCTGGTAAAAATGAAGAAAACTGAAGAAATAAATTGTTGCAAACTTTAAGTGTACACACAATTTAAAATATAAATTTCTTAAAAATTTTAGTATCATTAAATAGAAAAGTTATAATTCTAAAATTTCTAGAAATCTCAAAATTTAGTATAAATTTTTCAAAATCTTCAAAGAAGATAATTAGAAATTTTGGAAGAGATTTTAGTAAAATCTTCTATAAATCTCGAAAGAAAACATGTTGGAAAAAGTTAAACCCTGAAAAAAAAACATATTGATGTGGGAAAGAATTGGTCAAAAGTTGGAAGAAAATGCAGAAAAATTGTTGGAAAACTTTAGAATTCAAAAAGAAATATTGCTAATATTTTTAAATTGCGAGAGATTTTGCTAAAAAAAAGTCTAATATTCTGAAAGAAAACTTACAGGAAATTCTTAAACCTACAATAAAAACTAAAACTATTAGAAATTTGTAGAATTAACCTAATTAGTAGGAGAAAATCCTAGAAAATTTCAGAACGTTCTGCGAAATTTTAGAAATTTCTAAAGCACTTGAAATTTGGTAAAATGTTTAAGTATTTAAAATTTTAGACTTAAAAAAAACAGGCCATCAGCAAATCAGTAAAAAATATTGCTGAATATTTTCTGAATACTCTTAAATTGAAAAGTAAATTCTTAAAAATATATTCAAAAAAATGAAGAAAATTGGAATTGATAAAAAAATTTATATAAAATTCTAGAAAATTTTATAAAACTTTAAGAAAAATTATCGGAGAAATAGAAAAAGAAGATTCCAGAAATGTAAAAGAAATTTTGCTTGAATTTTTTTAAACTCAAAAAAAACTGTTGTGAGAGTTAAAAAAACTAAACGAAAACATTGTAGAAAATTTTAAAACCCAAAATTTAGATGTGTAATTCTTAAAAACAAAGTACATAGGACAATAAAAATTATTACAATATGGTAGAAAAGTTTCTAAAGAAAATCTAAAAAAATAATTATTAGACAGTTTTTGAAGATAAATTCTTAGGAAAATATTAAGTTAATTGAAATGAAAATTGCTAGAACAAATCTGAAATCCTTGCAATGCGAAAAAGAAGTTTCAGAAAAATTCTGAATTCGATGAAAACTCTTTTGCAAAATTAGTGAGAAATTTGTGGACAAAAACATTAAACTGAAAGAAATTACTTTATCACAAACTGGAAATTCTAGAAACGGCCACAAAAGCAATTCCGATAAGAAAGTTTTTAGAGAATAGAAATTCTAAAATCGTTTAATTTAGAGGAAAACATACTGAGAAATTTACAGAAATCTTAATTATTAGAAAATGTTTTATTTTTTATTTTGTCATTTTTTTATGATTTTCTGTCAAATTTTGTCCTCTCTCCTCCGACCTCCATTTCTCCATCTTCGTTTTTTCTGCCTTCTGTTCTTAATCTGCTATTATGTTCCTAACCTATTTACTAACCTTTAATTTTGTGATTTTGTCTGTTATCATCTATGTTATGTTCTTAATTCTTTTGTCCTCTGTCACCTGTTCTTATGTTATCTGTCCTTATGTCATCTGTCCTCATGTCATCTATCTTTATGTCATCTGTTCTTATGTTATCTGTACTAATGTCATCTGTCCTTATGTCATCTGTCCTCTGTATTCTGTTCTCTGTCATCTGTCCACTGACCTCTGTCCTCTGAACTCCGTAATCTACTAACCTTCAATTTTCTGATTTTGTTTGTTATCATCCATTTTCTTAATTCTTTTGTCCTCTGTTCTCTGCTCTCTATCCTTATGTCATCTGTCCTTACGCCATCTGTTCTTATGTCATCTGTCCTCATGTCATCTGTCCTTATGTCATCTGTCCTTATGTTATCTGTCCTTACGTCATATGTCCTTATGTTATCTATACTTATGTCATCTGTCCTTATGTCATCTATCCTTATGTTATCGGTCCTCATGTCATCTGTCCTTATGTCATCTGTATTTATGTCATCTGTACTTATGTCATCGGTCCTCCTTAATCTGCTATTATGTTCCAAACCTATTTACTAACCTTTAATTTTGTCATTTTGTCTGTTATTATCTATGTTCTTAATTCTTTGTCCTCTGTCCTCTGTCCTTATGTCATCTGTCCTTATTTCATCTGTCTTTATGTCATCTGTCCTTATGACATCTGTCCTTATATCATCTGTCCTTATTGGCATCTTTCCTTATGTTCTCTGTCCTCATGTCCTCTGTCCTGATGTCCTCCGTCCCCATGTCTTCTTACCTCATGTCCTCTGTCCTCATGTCCTTTGTTCTCTGTCCTCTGTCCTCTGACCTCATGTCCTCTGTCCTCATGTCCTCATGTCCTCTGTTCTCTGTCCGCGGCCCCCTATCCTCTATCCTCTGTTCTCTTTCCTCTGCCCTTTCTGCCCTGTCCTCTGTTCTTCTGCCCTTCTGCCCTGTCCTTTTTACTTTGTCCTCTGTACTCTGTCCTTTTGTCCTGCTCTTAGGTCTTTCTGACCTTGTGTCTTGCCGTTTTAACTCTGTCTTCTCTATTATGTCTCTCTGTCCTGCCCTTAGGTCCTTGTGTCCTTCTATATTTCTGTCATTCTGTCCTCTCCATCTGCCATTCTGTACATCTGTTCTTCTGTCCTCCTGTCATTCTCTCATTCTGCTCTTCCGTCCTTCTGCCCTATTTTTTCTGTCCTCTTTTCTTTCCTTCTGTCTATCTGTCATTCTGCGCTTCAGTGCTCTATCCTCTGCCTTCTCTCTTCTCTCCTCTGCCGTCTGTCGTCTGTTATCTGTCGTCTGTTGACTGTCTTTTATCCTCAATTCTCTCGCTACTATTCTCTGTCTTCCCTTATGTGTCTACCTTTGTTTCTACCGTTTTTTGTCCTCTGTCTTCTGTTCTTCTATTCTTCTGTCATTTTTACACTGTCTTATTTGTCCTTTTGTCCTTATGTCAAGTCCCTCTATCTTGTATTTTTGTTCTTCGTTCCTTCTGTCTTTCTGTTCTTCTGTCCTTATTTGCTCTGTCCTCTGCCTTCTCTTAACTGTCTTATGTCTTTTGTCCTCAATTCTCTCGCTACTGTTCTCTGTCTTCTTTATGTGTTATTTATTTTTTGTTCTCCAACTTCTATCCTGTACAGTCTGACATCTAACACCTTTATCGTTTAAGTTTTTGTCTTTATCATCTATGTTCCATAGTCTTCTGTCCTTCTCTGTCCTCCTCCATCCATTCAAGTCCTCTGTTTTCTATTTACTGCTTCTTCTATCTATTCTTCATTTTATGACTTTTGTGTTTTTTTTTTGTTTTTAGTCCTAGGTTCTCTGATCTATATTTCCATTATTCTATGATCTTTGTCATCTGTTATCTGTCATCCGTCTTCAAAACTCGTCTTATGCTCTTTATGCTTTGTCATTGTAGCCCCGGGTGGTGTTGGAATCAAAGACTTAAGTTGATTCTTACATGTGCCACCTATCACCTCGCATCTAGAATATTACATGCAAATTGTAAAAACAAACTAAGCGCTGATATTCACTCAGAACGTCTACGAAGGTCCTATCGACTGCGCTAATTATATCATTCGGATTGATTTTCACTTCTGACTAAACTTTGAGCTGACACGAACAATATGATTAGTACTACGTACGTATATTGTATAATATTAGTTAACTTAATCTTAAACATAGGGATAAGAACTAAATCACTAAATCGTAATTGCGTATCTTTCATGCTACATTTATTTAAGCTCCTTTGAAGAAAAACAACGAAAGACGTAAAAAGTAGGTTTTATAATTTCAATTTCCTGTGCTGGAAATATTTCTAAATCTGTCGGACAGAAATAATAAAAATCTTTCGTTCCGAGCGGAATGTCCATTAAAAGATGCGCGGCCGGAAAAAATGACGAGGAGGTCACGTCGACGTCGAGAGCCCCATTTCGGTAACCCAAAGGCAAATAAACATTTCCGCTTAACGTCCGTCCGAGCAAACAGAATCGGATTTAATTGAAAGTTTACTTTTTCATCGTCCGCATTTATTCGCAAAATCTATATATAACATTGAACTATTCGCGCGCGAACTGCGAATTAATTACAATCGACGCTTTTCACCCGTTTGATTGGAAATGAAACCGACAAATACACATTCAGGCGTTGGTTTATTAATTCAATTATATCATCGGTCGCATATTAATTACCTACTACACATAGAATCTTTTTGTAGTATTTTGGATAAAATAATACCTATAATAATACCATATTGTATTTTGAATGGTAAAAATGTGGTTACATTTTATTAAATTTAAGTTTTTAGAATGAAAGCCTATTTAATATACCATAAAGTTTTTTTTGTGTGTGTTAATAATAAATAGCTGAACATTACACCACAACGCTTGACTGATACCTTGAAATAAATTCACCGGCACTGATAAGGTCGCCCTTTTTATGGAAAAAAATCGTGTCCTCACTTTGGGTATCCAGATTAAGGATGAGGTGACATATAGACGAGGGTAATGATAGGGGACAGGGGTGGTCCGGGGGAGATGATCCATCCGGGATATATATATCGAGGGGGATACTCGGACAAGACGGATATATGTCCGCTTACAAGGGAAACTTCTTCAAGCGTTTCCGTGAAGAACCGTTTGATTTTTATCTCTCGCATTTCGATCGATCGTTCTTTCGAGTCGTAAATAATTTAAAAGTAAAAAAAAAGAAAATATATATATGGGACAAGGAGAAATGTCGAGGGGCGAGTTTGTCGTAATAATTTCATAATTGCCGGCAGCTATTTGTTGGATAAATGGGAATTTTATCGGATTCGCGTCCGACCGCAGTTTGTAAGAAGCGTAGAGGGTTCAATAAATCAATGGGGAGATTTTAAAAATACATTTGTGTCGGGTAAATATGTTGTATTCGAATACACTGGCTTTTATCTATATCAACAATTATAAAACAAAAATGTATCTGATGATCTCTTTTAAATACTGTTGTTCTTGTAGATGTTGTTTTTAGAAATCCTAACGACTGCGCCAATTATTTTTCACATTGATTTAAAAAAAAAACTAAGGCTAAATAATTTTTAATATTAAATTATGTAGGATTAAAATTGTTTTTTTGTGTATTAAATTATATAATGAAGATTAATTAATTATTATTACTTTGTGGATTATCGATTCTATTTGAAATTGTAACATGTTCTTTCATCCCTCTATCAAAATGGAATTTCAGTACGGCTTTAGAGCAGACGACCTCATATTTCGTGCAACTTTGTAATACCTACGGCTTAAGCTTCTGGCTGATTAATTACACATAACAGTGCGAACCGACGGGACGAATCAGCGAGATTAATATTCGCTATCGCAGTTAATACTAATGTGTTGCTTTGAATACCCGCCATTATCGGGGGAGGGCCGCGAATAACTCGGAACAGTACCGCGGGCTGGCTGCTCTAATGACTGATCGTGGTGATTCAACTCCGAAACACGTTAATCCGCACTTAATAATGCACGGGAAAGCGTAAGACATCGATTTCCAATCCGTCGATTACTGATAACGGACGCGATCGTTATCTTCGGACTTCATAAAATCTACGTGATTGAAGTCGAGGGAGCCGGCCCCTCGCTAGGACTAGACTAATTAATTAGTACCATTTGCGAAATTCGTTTCCTTCGTTTCGGGGAACAGATAAAGCCAATTATCTCCCGCCGGTCCCAGCATTGTTAGTTCAGTCCGATTGAATGTATCGATTAAAAATAATTGGCTGTAATCTAAACCCAAAAGGAAGTAATATACGTCATTTTTTAAAGTAACATCGATATACATTTATCTAGATATAAATTAATTGTAACTTTCACTGATTAATTAATAAGAACATCATGTTGAATTAAATTTAAAAAATGTATTTATATGTAGTTTTAGTCTAAAATTACAGGAATAAATCCGGGCGAAAATTTAATTAAACTGGCGCAGTCGGTAGGATCTTTTAAACAATATTCCAAAGTAAATTAGACAAGTTTCATTTGCTTTATCAATTTGTTAACAACAAAAATTTGAAATCCTCAACTCCTAACAGCTTCACATCATTCTAGAAGCAATTGACAATTTGATCTTCATTAAGTTATAACTTAGGTTGTGTCTGCAGATGATTATTTGGGTTTCACCAGTAAAACTGAATTCTACTCACTGATTCTTATTCTTTTGTATAATTTGAGAGCTTTTTATTTTTTATTGACAACGAAAGTTTAAAAAAAACAATATCTACTGTAGAAATTGAAAATATCAAAACAAAGAGACTTTTTGCTTGTTTTTGCATTTGACAATCAAATAATTCAGTCAGAAAGAACAGAGAACGAGAAAGGATAACAGAGGACAGAGGGCAAAGAGATCAAAGAGGACAGAGAGGATAGAGAGGACAGAGAAGACAGAGAGGACAGAGAGGACAGAAGACTTGAAGAAGATAGATGATAACCAAAACCACAAAACATAAAGGTTAGCAAACAGGTAAGAACAAAAACCATAATAACAGATTAAAAACAGAAGGCAGAAGAGAAATGACGAAGAACGGGAGACTGAGATTGGATGAGAGATGACTGAAGATCACAAGATAAAGGACAGATGATAATCTTCAGAGGATAAAAGATAAAGGACAAATCATGTCCTTTCTCATTTCTCCTTTATCTTTTATCCTTTGGAAAGTATCATCTGTCCTTTATCTTGCGATCTTCAGTCATAATTTTGACATATGAAAGATGATGTAAGATAAAGGACACTAGAGAAGACAAGGAGTAGAGATTACAAGTCAAACAACATTAGAAAAAAGGCAAATGAAGACAAAACGATTACACACTATAGAGAATGAAAAACACAGAATATCTGACTATAGAGAATAGAAATCGGAGAACAGAAAATAAATATCGTAGATGGAGAACAGAGGGCAGAGGACAGAGAACAGAAGACAGAGATGGACGGAGGAGTACAGAAGACTATGGAACATAGATAATAACAAGCAAAATCTCTAAAGATAAAGTTAAGCAAACATGTCAAGACAGAGAGTATTCTAACAGTAAATAATAGGTTATTGAGAACCGAAAGCAAAAGACCGTAGACAAAGAACGGGAGATGGAGGTTGTAGGAGAGAATACATAATGAAGACAGAGGACCATGAGATAAAAGATAGATGGCAGACGACAAAAGACAGAAAATTTTTAAAACGAGAAAGAACAAAAAAACAGATAAGATATGATAGAGCATAAAAGCACAGTACGTAAGTCATAATAGAAGACAGAGGTTAGAGGTCAGATTACAGACGATAGAAGTAAACGATCAGAAAATAAATAACCCAGACAGGGAAGGACAGAGAACAGAGAACAGAGAACAGAGAACAGAGAACAGAGAACAGAGAACAGAGAACAGAGAACAGAGAACAGAGAACAGAGAACAGAGAACAGAGAACAGAGAACAGAAATAAGAAAATTGAAAACAGAAGGCAGCGATGGATGGAGGAGGACAGAAGACTAGAAGAGGGATAGGAATACAGAAAATCAAGACGGAAGGACATGACATAAGGACAAAAAGACAAAGTAAACAGAACAAAGTACAGAGTACAGAGAGCAGAGGACATAGGGCAGAGAAAAAAGGATAGAAGGACAGAAGGACAAAAGGACAGAATGACAGAAAAATAGGACAGAAGGACATAAGGGCAGGACAGAAAGGCAGAGTACAGAGGACACAGCAAAAACGACAAGACAAAAGGACATAAGGACATAAAAAAATAAGAACATGAAGATATAAGAACATAAGAACAGAAGGACAGAGTAAAAAGGAGAGAAGAACAGAAGAACAGAGGATAAATTACAAAGGACAGCAGACAGAGGATACAGAACAGAAGACACGGAACAAAGATCGGTAGATGGAGGTTGGTGGAGAGAAGACACAATGAGGACAGTGTACCATAAGATAAAAGACAGATAATAAAGGACAGAAGTCAGAAAGGACTAACGAGGAAGGGCAAGAAAACAGATGAGGAAGGATGTGACATACAAGCACAGTACGGAAAACAGATGGCAGAAAACCCAGAGGTCAAATAAAAGAAGTAAAAACGCAAACAAATAGAAAAAGAAAGAACAGAGAACGTAAAACATGAAATGTGAAAGACATAATAGAAGACAGATGTTATAGGTCACACTGTAGAGGATAGAAGTCAGAGAACAAAAAATAAATAACACATAATAGAAGACAGAGAACAGTAACGAGAGAATTGAGGACAGAAGACAGTCAATAGATAACAGATAACAGACGACAGATGACAGAGGAGAGAAAAGAGAAGGCAGATGGAAAGAAGAACAGAACGGAAAATTGATATGTCAGAAGGACAGAAAAAAGACAGAAGGACATGACATAAAGACAGAGGAGACAGAGAATAGAGGGCAGAGGGCAGAAAAAATAGAACAGAAGGACATAATGAGAAAATGACAGGAGGACAGAAAGGCAGATGAACAGAAGGGCAGATGGAGAGGACAGAATATCAGAAAGATAGAATGACAGAAGGACTTAAGGGCATGACAGAAAGACTGAATACAGAGGATAGAGTAAAAAGGACAGGACAGAATGACAGAAGGACAAAAGAACAGAGGACATAGTACAAAGGGGCAGAGGACAGAGGATAAAGAAAAGCAGACAGAGAACCGATGACAGAGGACTGATGACATTAGGCAGATGACTAAGGTTAGAGGATAGCGGACATAAGGATAATGAACAGAGGACAGCATACAGGGGACGAAGGACAGAGGACATGGGTCAGAAGACAGATGACAGAGAACAGAGAGAAGAGGTCAGAGGATATAGGATAGAGAGAGACAGATTACAGAAGACAGAAGGTCAAAGGACCAATGACATAGAACAAAAGAATTAAGAACATAGATGATAACAGACAAAATCACAAAATCAAAGGTTAGCAAATAGGTAACGAACATGTAAGCAGATTAAAAACAGAAGGCAGAAAAGAAAGAACGAAGAACGGGAGATTGAGGTTGGAGGAGAAAGGAAGGGCAAAATTTGACAAAAAAATCATAAGGTAGAGACAGATGATAAAAGACAAAGACAGAGGACACAGAACGGGACATGGAGGTTGTAAGAGAAAATACACAATGAGGACCGAAGACAATAAGATAAATGAAAGATGGTGAAGGATAGAAGACACAAAGGACAAACAAGAAACGATAAGAAAACAGATGAGAGTATTTGAGACATAGGTTAATAAACACAAGTCAAACAAAAGAATAAAGAGGCAAACAAATAGAAAAAGCATGAACAGAAAACATAATATAAGGAATGTGAAACACAGAATCGAAGGCAGAAGTTATAGGTCAGAGGATAGAGGATAGAAGTAAAAAAAACAGAAAATAAAGAGGACAGAGGACAGATGACAAAGCACAAAGGAAAGAGGACATAGGAGAGAGAACAGAGGACAAAGAACAGGAGACAGAGAACAGAAGATAGAAGACAGAGGACAAAGAACACAGGACAGATGAAACAGGACAAACGACAGTGTATAAAGTGTACAAGACGCAAAGGAGGACAGATGAGGACAGAGAAAGGCAAAATACCCAAAACATAACGGTTAGCAAATAAGTTAAGACAGAAAACAAAATAACATATTAAGAACAAAAGGCAAAAAAGAAAGGCCGAAGAACGGAAGATGGAGGTTATAGGAGAGATGATGAATGACTACAGAGGATCACAAAATAAAAGATAGATGGTAAAGGACAGAACTTAGGGGTTAAAAGACAAACGACATATGTGGGAGGACAAGAATACAGATGAGAGATGATAGTTGATAGTAGATTAAACAGGCGACAGAGAAGACAAGTCAAGCAACAAAATGAAAACGACAAGCAAAAAGATAAGGAAATAACAGATTATACAATATAGATAAACGGGAATATATAAAAAGGAGAGGAAAATAAATAACGCAGACAAAAGACAGAGAACAGATGACGGAAAGCAGAGGATGACAACGAACATAGAACCAACAGGATAAAGCACAGATAACAGAGGACAAATAGTTAAAAATATAAGAGAGAAAGGAAAAAAGCAGAGAACAAAATATAGATAATGAGATAGAAAACATGAGGTAGAGAACAAAAGAACTTTAAAAAGAAGATATAATATATAACAAACGTTAGCAAATAGAAAATATAAATAATTGAAGAGAAAAATGGAAACCACGTGACAGATGACAGATAAGAAGGGACAAAGCATAAAGTAAATAGAACTGAGTTTAGAAGACACATAACAGATGGAAATAAAGATCAGAAAATCTAGGACTAAAAACGAAAACAAAAAACAGAAGTCAGAAAATAGAGAATACATGTCAGTGGATAGAGGACAGAGGACAGATGACAGAGAACATAGGACGAAGAAGAGAAGGCGAAAAATAGAGGATAGAATAAAAATTAGCAAATGGGTTAGGACAGAGAACATAATTAGAATAGAAAATAAATAACACAGATAAAGGACAGAGGAAGATTTTACAAAATCTCACCTTTTACTGCTAATGATATTTTATGAATAACAATTTTTACTATCTCACCTATTGTTAACATTTAAAATATAAAAACTATGCAGCTACATTTCGTTGCTAAAATGTTTGTTCTATTGAACAACTTGACAGTTAGATATAATATTGTCTTAGTGTAAAAATCAATAGTTAAAAATTGAAAGCTAGAAATGATATTCTTTTGGTATTTATTATCAAATTTAATTGTTTTACTATCAGATTTTTAAATTTTATTTTGCTTAAAACTATCAAAAAAATCTGTAAAAAGTTATTTTCGGTGTTTATAGTTAAAATCAATTTTTATTGACTGACAGTTACTGCTTTCTAGTAAAAAAATTGATGTACATCAATGATATTTTATTAATATTGCCTGTGTTTAGTTATTTTTCGTTTTAATTTTTAAACTTGATACCGATTGACTGCCAGTATATTTTTTTTGACATTTCATGTTTCTAAATTCAAAAATATTTGCCTCAACGTGAAAAGTGTCTGACGAACTGCCACTTTACATTTAAACTGTGAAATTGTTGATGTATAAAAAAAATCTATGTGATTTATAACTTCACGTCTAATCCAACTGATAAAGTGAACCAGTAGACCCCTCCGCGGATTTTTTTCTTCATTAATTTATCTGTTGTTTCATACGTACAGAAAAAAAAAATTGTATGCGTCGGGGTGCGGGCCGAGGGGGAAGTGGATGAAATATGCCGTTGGAAATTTATGATGGCGCGCGAGCCGGTTTGTTATCCGGACGTAGAAAATAGCATATCAATAGTTCAGCATCGGGTAGGAAGTTTTTCCACGTCGAGTTTGAATACTTTCGGCCGCAATTTTTTATCGGATCGCTGCGCCCCCGTTTTCTCCGTCGGAAAACCGCTGACTGCGGCGGTTTTCGGCGACGCCTTTCAAAGCGCGCAAATAACGAAAATTTCGCAGGGATTTACCCGCGAGGACCTTTATCTGGGGGGAAGGGGGAAGGACGTTACTTTCCGATTGTCGATTCTGCCGGGTTAACCTGCTTTCCACTCGAACACAACGAAACCATATTTCGCTAAAAATATTTTTGGAATATGGAAAATATCTAAAAAGTAAATAGTATTTCTTTTCTTAAAAGATCATCCCTATTTTCCCAATTTAAGGCTCACTGATTTAACGTATATTCAGTGCCATAAATGTTTCACAAGAACGTATCGAATTACATCGAATGCCCCTCACGTACATTTGCAATTTAACATGTGAGGAGGATGTTCGACTATTTATATTTATCTCCCCGAGCTCCCGACATCATCAAATATTTCAGTGTGAATAAACTTATTACTCCTGAGCACGGTAAATTACTTGAACGGGAGATATTTATGTCTGCTGAATTCATAACCGACATCAAAGCGAGTTTAATGAATGGACTCGCGTAATCCCGTTTATTTTAAATCCCCTAATTACACTAATTTGTCGCCGAAGAATACACTTAATAAATTATCCGTTTCTATTTAAAGATTGATTGCCGTGTTTTTGAATTTTTGAGCGGCGATCCGCCTCGGAAGAAATTAAAAAGCTAGCAGGAAGGGTTTCCATCAATCACAATCAACATCCCGGCCAGATTTTAATCACGCAACATTAAGCGGCGGCAGCCGATGATTCTTAATTTTCCCCCCCGCGTCCCACCCTCCTCTCCGACTAATTAATTATTGGGACGAAATAAAAACGCACTAATTACCTTTCCATTACGCACAAAAGCTGACGCCATGTTAATATCGCAGACGCGACTGGGGATAAATTCCGAAAAGGCCCGCCCTGAAAACTTGAATTCTTACCTAATTAAAATCGAGAAGGCGTTATTACATTTGCCGACTAATTCCCGAAATACGAAATACGCGCAGACTAATTAATTAATTAAGGTGATAAATAATTACGCAACTTGTCTAGTACTAATAAGAATCTGTTGAAGTAAACAGATGATTTAACTCAGTTTAATATTAAAAAAAAAAACTTCAACATCCTTAACTTTTAGTCTCCTTGTAATCTAATCTTAAGAATATTTTTAGATTATTATTAGAATCTTTAGTCTTCAGATTCTTCCAAGGCCGGAAAATTGAGCTTACTTTGATTTTTTGTAATATTAAGAATCATAAAAGTCTTTTTCCTTCTCGAATCTTTAAATTCCTTGAAAACATAGAACCTTTAAAAATTTTATAATCTTCACAATCGTCATAATCTTTATAATATGTACAATCTTTAAAATCTGTACAATCTTTACAATTTCTACAACCTTAAACATTTTTAGAATCTTTCTAAAATCTAATTGAGCTGAGAAATTTATCAGTTTTAAAAAACTTTAACAACCTTAACTTCTGATCTTGTAATCTAATCTTAAGAATGTTTTTAGAATTTTTTTAGAATCTTTAGAATCTTTAGATTCTTTGAAGTCATAACTACATATCACAAAGCCTGAAAAATTAAGCTTATTTTGATTATTTATAATATTTAGAATCTTAAATTCTTCATTCTCGAATCTTTAAATTCTTTAAAAACGTAGAAACTTAAGAAACTTTATAATTTTTACAAATTCTACAACCTTTATAATCTTCCTAAAATCTAATTGAGCTGAGAAATTTTGAAAACCTTTAACAACTTTTGATCTTCTTGTAATCTAATTTTAAGAATATTTAAAAAAAATTAATCTTTAGATTCTTCGAAGTCGTAACTACGTATCGCGAAGGCCGGAAAATTGAGCTTACTTGAATTTTTTTGTAATAATCAGAGTCTGAAATATCTGCCGAATCTTTAGAATTTTTCAAATTTTCAAATTCTTTAAAAATTTTAGAAACTTTATAATCATTATAATCTTTAGAATCTTTACAATATTTAGAATCTTAACAATGTTGTAGAGATTTACAATTTTTAGAATCTTCAGAATCCTTAGAATCTTTTTCCTAAAATCTAATTAATTCAAATTCTTTGAATCATTGTGATATTACTAAGAATCTCTATAATCTTTAAAATGTTTAAATTTTTCGAAATCATAACTACATATCACGAAGGCTGGAAAATTGAGTTTACTTGGATTTTTTGTAATATTTAAAATTTTAAAAGACTTCTGAATTTTTGGAATTTCTCGAAACTTTTAACACTTTAAAAATCCTAGAACCTTTAGAAACCTTGGAATTTTTCCAATCGTCTAACTTTAGAATATTTACAATCTTTAAAATCTTCAGAATCTTTTTTATAAATTCTAATTAAGCTGAATTTTTAGAATCTTTTCAACCTTTTAAATCATTGTGATATTTATACTAATAATATCTACAATATTTATAACCTTTAGAAATCTTTACGAACCTTTAGAATCTTTAGAATTTTTAGAATCTTGAAAATATTTAGAATCCTAGAAATTTTAAAATATTTAGAATATTTACAATCTTTAGAATCTTTAAAATCTCAACAACCTTTACAATCTTTAGAATCTTCTTCCTAAAATCTAATTAAGTTGAACTTTTGGAATATTTTAAATCCTTTGAATTATTGTGATATTTGGAATACTAAGAATCTTCTCAATTGTTAGAATCTTTAGAAATCTGTACGAACGTTTAGTACCTTTAAAATTTCTAGAACCTTTCAAATATTTCGGATCCTAAAAATCTTGAGAATCTTTAAAATCTTTAGAATATTTCGAATATCTAAAATGTTTTAGATTTTTCGAAGTCATAACCACATATCGCGAAGGCTGGAAAATTGAGCTTACTTGGATTTTTTGTAATATTTAGAATTTTAAAAGTCTTCTGAATCTTTGGAATTTCTCGAATCTTTAAACCATTTAAAAATCCTAGAACCTTTACAATCCTTAGAATCTTTACAATCGTCTGAATCTTTAGAATATTTACAATCTTTAGAATCGTTACAATCTCTACAAACTTTCAATCTTTAAAATCTTTTTTATAAAATCTAATTAAGCTGAATTTTTGGAATCTTTTAAATTCTTTGAATTATTGTGATAGTTAGAATACCAAGAATCTTCTCAATTGTTAAAATCTTTAGAAATCTGTACGAACGTTTAGTACCCTTAAATTTTTTAGAACCTTTAAAATATTTAGAATCTTTAAAATAATAATAATAATAATAATAATAATAATTTATTTAACGGAAACCTAGAGAAAATAAAAAAATTTCAGAATCTTCAAAAAATTTTAGTGCCTCTAGAATTTCGTACAAATATATTTTTTAGCCTTCAAAAAAATATGAAATCTTAGAGTTTTCCGAAATATTTTATTTGAATATTCAAACTCTAAATGGAATTCATGAGTAAATTTTTTTACAATTTTTAGATCAATTTAAAATATTTAGAATCCTAAAAATCTGTATAATCTTTAAAATCTTTAGAATATTTCGAATATCTTAAATGTTTTAGATTTTTCGATGTCATAACTACATATCATGAAGGTTGCGAAATTGAGCTTACTTGGATTTTTTCTAATATTTAGAATTTTAAAAGTCTTCTGAATCTTTGGAATTTCTCGAATTTTTAAACTATTTAAAAATCCTATAACCTTTAGAATTTTTACAATCGTCTGAATCTTTAGAATATTTACAATCTTTATAATCTTTAAAATCTTTACAATCTCTACAACCTCTACAATCGTTAGAATTTTCAGACGCTTCTTCCTATAATCTAATTAAGCTGAATTTTTGGAATCTTTTAAATCCTTTAAATCATTGTGATATTTAGAATATTAAGAATCTCTACAATATTTAGAATCTTCAGAATCCTTAGAATCTTTTTCCTAAAATCTAATTAAGCTGAAATTTTGGAATCTTTCAAATTATTTGAATCATTGTGATATTAATACGAATCTCAAATTTTTTTTTTCTTTAGAAATCTGTACGAAACTTTAGAATCTTTAGAATTTGTAGAACCTTTAACATATTTAGAAACCTAAACATCTTTATAATCTTTAAAATCTTTAGAATATTTCGAATATCTAAAATGTTTTAGATTTTTCAAAGTCATAACCACATATCACGAAGGCTGGAAAATTGAGCTTACTTGGAATTTTTGTAATATTTAGAATTTTAAAAGACTTCTGAATTTTAGAACCTTTAGAAACTTTGGAATCTTTCCAATCGTATAAAACTTTAGAATATTTACAATCTTTAGAATCTTCAGAATTTTTTTATAAAATCTAATTAAGCTGAATTTTTAGAATCTTTTATACCCTTTAAATCATTGTGATATTTATAATACTAATAATATCTACAATTTTTAAAACCTTTAGAAATCCTTACGTAATTTTAGAATCTTTAGAATTTTTAGAACCTTTAAAATATTTACAACCCTAAAAATCTTTAGAATATTTCGAATCTTTAAAATGTTTTAGATTTTTGAACGTAATAACTACATATTACGAAAGATGGAAAATTGAGCTTACTTGGATTTTTGTAATATTTAGAATTTTATAAGTCTTCTGAATCTTTGAAATTTCTCGAATCTTTTTTCTATTTTCTTTAAAAATCCTGGAACCTTTAGAAACCTTAGATTGTTTACAATCGTCTAAATCTTTAGAATATTTACATCTTTAGTATCTTTACAAACTCTACAACCTTTACAATCTTTAGAATCTTTTTTCCTAAAATCTAATTAAGCTGAATTTTTGGAATCTTTCAAATTCTTTGAATCATTGTGATATTACTAAGAATCTCTACAATTTTTAAAATCTTTAAAAAATCTTTACGAACCTTTAGAATCTTTAGAATTTTTAGAACCTTTAAAATATTTAGAATCCTAAAAATCTTTAGAATCTTTAAAATGTTTAGAATATTTCAAATCTTTAAAATGTTTTAGATTTTTCGAAATCATAACTACATATCACGAAGGCTGGAAAATTGAGCTTACTTGGAATTTTTGTAATATTTAGAATTTTAAAAGTCTTCTGAATCTTTAGAATTTCTCGAATCTTTAAACTCTTAAAAAATTTTGAGAACTTTTAAAAACTTTCGAATCTTTACAATCGTCTGAATCTTTAGAATATTTACAATCTTTACAATTTTTACAATCTTTACAAACTTTATAATCTCTAGAATCTTTAGAATCTTCTTTCTAAAATCTAATTAAGCTGAGGAATTTAGCAATTTAAAATTATCGAAAAACATTCAAATTTTAAGAAAATTTTTAAAATCTTCAATTTTTTAAAATTTATTTCATTTAGCAACTTTAGAATGATTAAAATATTAGAAATTTTGTAAATCTAAACCATTGTTTAGAATATCATTAATTGTTCTGAAATATTATAAAGTTTATAATCGTTTACCTTCTCCAATTAACAACCTTATAATTTTCAATATCTTTATAATTTTTCGAATTATTAGAAACCTGAGAATCTCTACACACTAGAATATTTAGGAAGTTATAAACCTGTAAATTATTAAAAAGTTAGGATATCCAAAAACTTTATAATCTTTAGTATTTGTACAACTTTTATAATTTTTAGAATCCTTCGAAACTTTACGATCTTTCGAATTTTTAGAACCTCTAAAATCTTTAGAATTTTTACAACTTTTATAATCTTTAGAATCTTTAAAAGCTTTGCAATCTTTATAATCTTTTGGATCTTTTGCCAAAGATTCTTAAAATTAATCTTTAGAATCATTATAATTTTTACACACTTTAATATCTTTAGATTCTTTGAAGTCGTAACTACATATAAAAACGAAAGCTAGAAAAATTGAGATTACTTGGATTTTAAAAGGTGAATGTGGGAATAGTAGAGTTTATGAAGTAACGTGGAGCGTAGCGAATGTGATGGGAGAGTATCAGGGAAATTCAAAAGGTGGAAGGGAGATAAGGCTGCTTGCTGAGCCCAATGCTGTACACATACATAAGGGCATAGAAGACTTAGAAGAAGTGTTAAGAAAAGAATAGGCGGAGGGAGATGTAAGGTTTGGATGTTGGCGTATGAATATGGCATGGTATTCTTGGGTTTTCATGACGATCTTCTTAACACCAATAAATACAAAATTAGTTAATAATTTATAAAAATCTCCACGCTTGTTTGTCCAGAATTTCACCTTACTTTTCGACAAATACTCAAATTGGTCATTTATGGAAGAAGAGTGGGTATAATTAGTGCTTCAGGGAGTAGCAGGTAACTGGAAAAAAACTGTTACGAAAGAGAGGAGAGGATGACCTTGGCAAGGGCAAGAAGCGGAACGGAGGAGAGAGGGAGGGAGAAATGGATAGGCAAAGGACACCGAGAATGCGTGCTGTGTAAGGACTGGAAGGATACGTGAAGTCATCTGGAAGATGAATGCAAGGGAGTAGAAGATGATTGAGTGGGTGAAATGTGAAAGATTGGATGAGAAAAGACGTGGCCAGGGTAAAGATAAAAATAAGAAAACTACATAAACAACGAATGTTCCGTTTTCTTCTGTGAAACTTAGTATTAATTTTTCTTGGGAAAAATCTACAGAGAGGAGATGATTACCCGTCCATTCCTCGTCTCCGCGCCTTTCCGCGAAATGCCGCTAATTAAATTATGAGGAGAAAGGGGTGGAACAAACAAATAATACGGCAGCGATTCATAAATGCCAATTAGAAAAGTTGATGGAGATCAGAACCCCCCACCCCCCTATACTCCCGTCACTCCCAACATTATTGGGATCCTGCGGAAATGAGGGATTGTAGGGGGGGATGGACTTGTATAAACATTACCGAGCGGAAATTCAGTTCCATATAAAAGAATTTGAATTTTCGGAATCGTTTCGGGGGGCGGTGAGCAAATATTCTCGGATCCGGTTGAGTTATGCCCGTATGATTTTCCTAAATCCTCTCAATGCCCTCCGCTCGATGATTCTTAGGTATATATGTTAGATGACGTTTGCGCTCTAAATCTTCATAGAAAATACCATTTTATTACATTAAAAATGATATAATATTGAAATTAAACACTGGCTGTATCATCGGGGCCCAATTACCGTTATTACCATCATTTCAGTGAGGGGCAACAATAAAATTTTAATTCAGCGGCGGCGTTTTAAGTGCGCAAAATATTTGACGGAGTCTGGGAGAACTACAAACAAAGTTTTAATATTTCCCCGGCGTCTAATTTTCTAACTCCACCCCGAAGGTTCGTACGTGAGTTGCTTGTTTCTCGTCTCTAATCTAAATGATCTCTTTCGGGAAGACACACAGAGGGCTCCTTTCGGGCCCCCGTTTCCTTTTTTTTGTTCATCATAAACCCGCCGTTATTTTCTTACTGCCACGTCTATAACGAAAGCACGAATCGTATTGGGAAATTGCTCAAACGTTAAGAAACATAATCAAAATATAGAAAAAAAAAATTGCAAAACTCTAATCCTTATAGGATAAACAAGTTTTTATATTTAATCTTTAAATATTAAAAACTAGAAATAAAAATTTTCAATCTTCAACAAGGTAGGTTATAATCGCCATCTTGCATGTCTTCGTATTAAAAAATAATCTCGTTACTTGATTGATTAATCAGGGGCCGCATTGTAGTTAACAAGGTGCTCGCAGACGAAGACTGATTACATCTGGAGATAAGGGGGATAAGAGGGTAGGTACAACTTTTCCTTTCACCACCCCCTTACAAATTTTTTACTCACTTTGCTTATTTAATCTGAGTGTTGCAGGTTTTTTCTTTTCGGAATCGGAAAATATATGAACCTTGAAGGGCATAAGTATTCATAGCAGGTGTGCGATAGTGGCTCCACATATAATATTTAAATAAGATTTCTACAACTCCCTACCGTTACAATTCCCCAATTGCAACCCGTGATAATTTTCTACCCTTAGAACGGATGTATAAATTATATAATTTGCTATAAATCGGTTGTATAATTTCCGTTAGATAGACCTGTTAGTTTCCTAGTATCCTTCTTCATCAAGTAATGGAGAAATAGTTTTGAACTTGAAAAGCAAAGCAACCCTCAACAATTTATTAGACGTACAATGTATGAACTTCTACTATGCTATGATTGATAAAGCTAACAAAATTCACGATTTTAATTCTGGCTTACAAATTAATAACCGATTGGAAAAGGATGAGAGTTTCTACATCATCAAGAGAAGAGTATGTAACTTTTACAATAGGATATTATTTGTTTCACCATATTCATCCCCTGCAGTATTTGCAGAAAACTTCCAAGACTCAGGAATTCAAACTTTAAAATGTAGCTTGTCTTACTACCCACAGAAATTATCACAGCAGGAATTTCCTTGAAACTTCAATGGCACGCACATTAAAAACGTAGCTTTAAAATATCACCAAACAATCGACGCACACTAACGTAAATTCAAACAACAACGCTTAAAATTGGAACGGAAAAATATAAAAATGTATCAAGAGACTAAAATAATTCAAAAAAGATAATATTTACCACAGGAATTAACTTCAAACTTCTCTGATAATGACACGAAAAACGTAGCTTTAAAACACAACAAAAATAATCGATTTACGCTAACGAAAAACAAAACAGCAACGCTTAAAACTAGAATTGGAAAAATTTAAAAATGCAACATGTGAATAAACATAAGAACATAAATAATTTACCACTGCAAGAATCAACTTTAAATTTCTTGGGTACGTAGAGGATGAACGTAGTTTCATAATATTACAAAACAATTGACAGATGCTAACGAAAAACAAAACGGCAACGCTTAAAACTGGAATTGAAAAAATTTAAAAATGCATCAAGTGATTAAACATAAGAACATAAATAATTATCACTGCAGGAATCAATTTGAAATTTCTTCAGTATATACAGAATAAATGTAGTTTCAAAATATTACAAAACAATTGACAGTTGTCGAAAAACAAAAGGGCAGCGCTTAAAATTGGAATAGGAACTAATTCAAAAGTTTTAGAAATATTCTAAAAAAAATATCTCCCCAGGAATTGGCTTGAAATGTCTTTGATACACGCAGAAAGAAGGTAACTTTAAAATATAACAAAACAATCGACGTACGCTAAAGGAAGTTCAAACAACAACGCTTAAAACTGAAACGGGTAAAATAGAAAAATACATAAAGCAACTAAAATAATTCACAAAACGAAAATATTTACTGCAGGAATTAACTTCAAACATCTCTGGTATCGACAAAAATAATGTAGCTTCAAACACTTTAAAAACAATTGACTTACGCTAACGGGAAACAAAACGACAACACTTTAAACTGGAATTTGAAAAATTGAAAAATGCATCAAGCGATTAATAAATTCTAAAAAAAAAATATCTAAGCAGCAATTAACTTGAAACTTCTCAAGTACCTACAGAAAAATCGTATCTTTAAAACACTACAAAAGAATTGACTTCCGCCAATGGAAAACAAAACAGCAACTCTTAAAATTGGAACTGAAAAATTTAAAAATGCATCAGTTGAGTAAACATGAGAATATAAATAATTTACCACTGCAGGAATCAAATTAAAATTTCTTGCGTACGTAGAGGATAAATGTAGTTTTAAAATATTATAAAACAATTGACATTTGCTAGCAAAAAAAAATGAAGCGCCAGCCCTTAAAATAAGAATACGAAATATTTAAAAAATGCATCAAGCAAATAAATTAATTCTAAAAAAAAGATATCTAAGCAGGAATTAACTTGAAACTTTTTACGTACCTACAGAAAGATCCTAGCTTTAAAACACTATAAAACAATTGACTTCCGTTAATGGAAAACAGTGCGTACAATTGGACTAGGAAGAGGTTGAAAAATACATCAGGCGAATAATATAATTTAAAATTCTGTAGCAACTTCTTAATAGTTAATATTTTTAGAATTTTAAGAATTATTAGAATTTTCGGAATCTTTTAAACCATTTTTAGAGATCTTTAGAAATTTTAGAATCTCTGGAAACTTTACAACCTTTAGAATCCTAATCGTCTTAACAGTTTTTACAATTTTTAAATTTTAAAGAAATTTTACGAACTTTAGAATCTTTAAAATCTTTAGAATCTTTAAAATTTTTAGAATCTTTAGAATCTTTAGAATCTTAACAATCTTTAGAATTTTTAGAAACAATCTTTACAATTTTTATAACCTTTAGAAACTTAATGATCTTTAGAATATTTAGAATTTTCAGAATCTTTAGATTCTTTAGAATCTTTAGAATTTTTAGAATCTTTAAAATCTTTAGATTCTTCGAAGTCATAACTACATATTACAAAGGCTGAAAAATTGAGTTAATTTTGATTTTTTGTAATATTTAGAATACTTAATTCTTTTTCTTTTTCAAATATTTAATTTTTTTTAAAACATAGGACCTATAAAAACTTTATAATCTTTACAATCATCAGAATCCTTAGAATTTATTTAATCTTTAGAATCCTTACAATCTTTAAAATTTTTACAACTTTTACAATTTTATCTAAAATTTAATTAAACTGAGAAATTTATCAGTTTAATATTTTTTTTTAAAACTTTAACATCCTTAACTTTTAATCTCCTTGTAATCTAAGCCTAAGAATAATTTTAGATTATTTTTAGAATCTTTAGATTCTTTAGATTCTTCAAAGTCGTAACTGCATATCACAAAGGCTGGAAAATTGAGCTTACTTCATTGTTTTGTAATATTTAGAATCTTACTAGTCTTCGTATCTTTAAATTCTTTAAAAACATAGAACCTTTAGAAACTTTATAATCTTCACAATCGTCAGAATCTTTAAATATATACAATCTTTAAAATCTGTACAATCTTTACAATTTCTACAACCTTAAACATTTTTAGAATCCTTCTAAAATCTAATTGAGCTGAGAAATTTATCGTTTAATATTTTTAAAAAACTTTAACATCCATAACTTCTGATCTTGTAATCTAATCCTAAGAATATTTTTAGATTTTTTTTAGAATTTTTAGATTCTTCGAAGTCATAACTACATATTACGAATGTTGGAAAAATGATTGTTTGTAATATTTTAAATCTTAAAAGTTTTCTTCTTTCTCCAATACTTACATTCTTTTAAAACATAGAACATTTTTAAACTTTATAATATTTATAATCTTTACTAATACTACAACCTTTACATAATCTATCGGAAATTATACATATATATTTTATTAGTATACATTTCAAACTATAAATATAAAATAAGCATATTTTGATATTCCCTGTGTGTATTGTAGACGAGCCACGTCGACGCTGCTGTCGAATTCGAGAGGAGGAACACTTTTCGAAAAAATTTACTATTCTCTTTACATTCGGAATTCCTTTGAAGTCCGCCTAGTTTATGCTCGCACCGAACGCATCCAATCTGTCTAAAAGTATCAGCACACACGTAGGTGAAAAAGGTGGCGAGGGTAGCACTCTAAACCCTCCCTATCAGCAAAAAAATATATATATCCTTTAATATTTCCATTTTTTTTTTGCAGCAAATCCCGATACGTACATAATACTCCTGCGATTCATAATAATCCCGGATGTTTTAAAGCTTCCTTGATTTATACTGCGTACACGAGGGCATTAATGAGGGGAACAATTAAATGAAACTTTGTGCGGGATTTGAGGACGGAGAAGGAACGAGAGAGGAGGAAAAAAAATACCGAAGGCAAATTGCATAAGTTCCTTTAATCCCGAGGCAGCGCTGCTCTTACATTAAAATATTAGCAAGGCGCTTCCAGCTTTTCTGTTCAGTCGGGCGCGGATTCGTCTCGTTTCAGCCTGAAAACGTTGGTCCAGTGGGCGGAATTAAATTTTTTTAAATCCTTTCGATGCCAGCGAAGGTGAAAATATGATTCTGAGATTATAATTTAGCGGCGAATATAAATTATTACGTTTCAAATCCTTTTACAAACAAGTATTTTAACAATAAGGAATCCACAATTCTTTTAGCTAAATATAGACGTAGTTAATTAATAAACCTTTACAATACCTAATTCTTTAATTGATCGACGTTTCCCTTTCAACTAGGAATTAAATAGGTGAGTAAAAGGAGGAAAGACAAGAATGACAAATATTAATGGAGAAGAGTGAATTTAATGATGGTCATAGGGAGTGGAGGGTACATAGGATGGGGAAAAAATACCTAGAAGAAAACCTTCTTAGAAGAGAGAAGATGATGACCTATTCAAGTACGAGATGCTGAACGGAAGAGAGTGGAAGAAAAGAAATGGATGGGCGAGGGATACGATGAATGAATGCGTGATACATGGTGTGGAGGAATACAAGGGAGTAGAAGAGGACTATGTTAGGTAGTTGGATGAAAAATCGTGAAAGAGACGATGAGAGATATTAAGAAAGATGAATTTGCAACGTGCTTTCAACAATGAAGCTACCGTTTAAACAAATTAATTAATGCTAATGAGAAACACTTTGGAGAAGATCAGAGTTGTAATTAAAAACCCATAACTTAAAGTCCCCTTCCCTTCATACTGACATAAAAATAATATTAGAAAATTACTTTTTAAGTACTACGTATGTTAAAAGAATCTATTTCTAATTCCCAAAATAATATAATTTCAATTGATGTCTTTTAAATTAGCTTGTCAAAAAAGTGAGAATTTTTCTCACCTACAAAAGTTTATTGAAAAGCACAAAGCAACCAGAGTAGGAATCAACTTGAAATTCCTTGAATTCCTTTAGATTTTATCTAAAATACATTTTATCATTTATTAGTTTATTCAACAGAAATAATTTCATTCAAATTAGTGTTGCTTTGATAGTTGTACTATTCGCAACACGCAAATTAACTTTGTTTTATTCAACGTCTGTCGAAGTACTAGCCAGAGAAGTAGTTGTTTCAAATTAATTTGTTTTGTAGTCTTAGAAAGACTCACTGTTGTAGATTCACGAAATGTTTTCGTATTTTTAAATTTATTATCACAGCAGAAATTGACACTTCTTCAGTATGCACATAAAAAACGCAACTATAAAATATCACAAAATAATCGACCTACGCTAACGAATATACAAACAACAACCCCTAAAACTAGAACGGGAAAAATTGAAAAGTGCAACAAGCGATTAAAATAATTCTGAAAACGAATATTAACCGCAGGAATTAACTTTGAACTTTTTTTATATTGACCGAAATAATGTTACTTTAAAACACAACAAAACAGTCGACTTACACGAATGGAAAACAGAGCGGCAAAGCTTAAAATTAGAATTGGAAAGATTGAAAAATGCATCAAGTGATGAAACATAAGAACATATATAATTTCCACTGGAGGAATCAATTTGAAATTTCTTAAGTACTTGTAGAATTAACGTAGTTTCAAAATATTACAAAACAATCAGACGCTGTTGAAAAACAAAAGAGCAGCGCTTAAAATTGGAATAGGAAATAATTAAAAAATTCATCAAGCGATTAAAAACAATTGTAAAAAATTTATCACAGCAGTAATTGACTTGCAACTTCTTTGGTACTCACATTAAGAACGTAGCTTTAAAATATCACCAAACAATTGACGTACGCTAACGAAAAACAAAACGGCAACTCTTAAAATTATAATTGGAAAATTTGAAAAGTGCATCAAGGGATTAAATAAATTCTAAAAAAAATATCTCAGCAAGAATTAACTTGAAACTTCTTAAATACCCACAGAAAAATCATAGCTTTAAAACGCTACAAAACAATTGACTTCCGCCAATTGAAAACAAAACAGCAACGCTTAAAACTGGAATTGAAAAACTTAAAAATGCTTCGGGTGATTAAACATGAGAACATAAATAATTTACTACTGCAGGAATCAACTTAAAATTTTTAAGTACATACATGATAAACGTAATATTATAAAACAATTGACACTTGCTAGAAAACGAAAACAAAACGGCGGCGCTTGAAATAAAAATAGAAAATATTTGAAAAATTATTCGAGCGATTATATAAATTCTATAAATGATATCTCAGCAAAAATTAAGTTGAAACTTCTTAAGTACTTACAGAAATATCGTAGCTTTAAAACGATATAAAAAAATTGACTTTCGCCAATGGAAAACAAAACAGCAACGCTTAAAACTGCTATTGAAAAATTTAAAAACGCATCAGGTGATTAAACATGAGAACATAAATAATTTACCACTGCAAGAATCAAATTGAAGTTTCTTGCGTGCGTAGAGGATGAACGTAGTTTTAAAATAATATAAAACAATTGACAGTTGCTAGCAAAAAAAGGAGCGCCAGCCCTTAAATAAGAATAGGAAATATTTAAAAAATGTGTCAAGCTATTAAATAAATTCTAATGAGATATCTCAGCAGGAATTAACTTGAAACTTTCTAAATACCTACAGAAAGATCGTAGCTTTAAAACACTATAAAACAATTGACATTCGTTAATGGAAAACAACGCGTAAAACTGGACTAGGAAGAGATTAAGAAATTCATCAGGCGAATAAAATGAATTAAAAAAACAACATTGCAAAAATTGACTTGAAACTCTTTGGATACATACAGGAAGAATGTAGCATTGAAGATTAATGTAAAAATATCGACGTATGCTAACGAAAAATAAAATGTCTGCGTTTAAAATTGTAATTGGAAAAATTGAAAAATACATAACGCAATTAAACAATCATAAAAAATTTAGCGCTGCAGAAATTTTCTTGAAATTTCAATTAAGGTATATATACAAAGAAAATGGCTTTAAAATAGTAGAAAACAATCGACGTACGTTAACTAAAGTATAAACAACAATTCTTAAAACTAGAACGGGAAAAATAGAAAAATGCAAGAAGCGATTAAAAAAAATATATTGTAAAAAAATTATCACAACAGAAATTAGCTTGAAACTTTGTTAATAGGCACAGAAAATATTACAAAATAATCGACGTAAGCTAACGGAAATCCAAACACCAACGCTTAAAACTGGGATGGGTTGAATAGAAAAATGGTTCAAAAGAATAAAATAATTTAAATAACGAAAATATTTACGTTAGTTGATAGATAAGGCGTTGAGATGTTGTAAATCCATATTCATTTGTATATTAAAGTTGTAAATAACTAAGATTTTCAAAATGTGTGTTTATTTTCTTAGTTATTTACACCTTAAAAATACACATGAAAATATTTACTGCAGGAATTAACTTGAAACTTCTTTAATACTACCAGAAAGAACGTAATTTTGAAACACAACAAAACAGTCGACTTTCGCTAACGGAAAACAAAACGGCAACGTTTAAAACTAGAATTGGAAAAATTGAAAAATGCATCATGTGATTAAACATAAGAACATAAAAAAATTACTACTGCAGGAATTAACTTTAAATTTCTTGGGTACGTAGATGAAAAATGTAGTTTCAAAATATTTCAAAACAATCGACAGATGCTGTCGAAAAACAGAAGGGCAGTGCTTTAAATAAGAATTGGAAATATTTGAAAAATGCATCAAGCGATTAAAAATATTGTAAAAAATTATCAGAACAGGAATTGGCTTGAAACTGCTTTGTAAGTATAGAAAGAAGGTAGCTTCAAAATATCACAAAACAACTGACGTACTCTAACGGAAATTGAAACAACAATGCTTTAAACTGAAACGGGGTAAATAGAAAAATTCATCAAACCACTAAAATAATTCAAAAAAATTATAATACTTACTGCAGGAACTAACTTCAAACTTCTCTAATATTGACATAAGGAACGTAACTATAAAACACAACAGAATAATTAACTTACGCTAATGGAAAACAAAACGGCAACGCTTAAAACTAGAATTGGAAAAATTGAAAAGTGCATCAAGCGATTAAATAAATTCTAAAAAAATATCTCAGCAGGAATTAATTTGAAACTTTTTAAGTAACTACAGAAAGATCGTAGCTTTAAAACACTATAAAACAATTGACGTACGCTAACGAAAATCCAAACAACCACGGTTAAAACTAGAATGGGAAAAATAGAAAAATGCAAAACGAAATTATTTACCGCAGGAACTTCAAACTTCTCTGATAATGACAGAGAGAAAATAATTTTAAAACACAACAAAACAATCAACTTGCACTAATGGAAAACAAAGCGAAATTACTTAATTCTGGAATTGAAAAAATTGCAAAATACATCAGGTGATTAAACATACGAACATAAAAAATTAACCACTGCAGTAATATACTTGAAATTTCTTAAGTACGTACAGGATGAACGTAGTTTTAAAATATTATAAAACAATTGAGAAATGCCAGTGGAAAACATAACAGCAGTGCCCTAAATAAGAATAGGAAATATTTGAAAATAGCATCAAGGGATTAAAAAAAATGTAGAAATATTATCACAGCAGGAATTGGCTTGAAAAATCATTGACATGCATATTGAGAGAACGTAGTTCTAAAATATCACCAAATAATCGACCTACGCTTACGGAAATCCAAACAACAACGCTATAAAATGGAATGAAAATATTTACCACAGGAATTAACTTTAAACTTCTCTGATACTGACAGAATGGACGTAAGTTTAAAACAAAGCAAAAACAATCGACTTACGCTAATGGAAAACAAAACGGCAACGCTTACGACTAGAATTCTATCAGGTGATTAAACATGAGAACATAAATAATTTACCGCTGCAGGAATCAACTTAAAATTTCTTGAGTTTGTACATGATGGACGTAGTTTAAAAATTTTACACAACAATTGATACGTGCTAGCAAACAAACAAAATAGTAGCGCTTAAAATAAGAATAGGAAATATTTGAAAAATGCAACAAGCATTTGAATGAATTCTAAAAAATATATCTCAGCAGGAGTTGACTTTAAACTTCTTTAGTACCTATATAAAGATTTAAGCTTTAAAACACTACAAAACAATTGACTTCCACTAAAGGAAAACAAAACAGCACCGCTTAAAACTGAAATTGAAAAATTTTAAAATGCATCAGGTGATTAAACATGAGAATAAATAATTTACTACTACAGGAATCAACTTAAAATTTCTTGAGTACGTATGTGATGGACGTAGTTTTAAAATGTTATACAACAATCGACACTTGCTAGCAAAAAAAAAAACAAAATAGCAGCGCTTAAAATAAAACTAGGAAATATTTGAAAAATGCATCAAGCAATTAAATAAATTCTAAAAAATATATCTCAGAAGCAATTATCTTGAATCTTCAATAGTGTCTTTAGAAAGATCGTAGCTTTGAAATACTACAAAATAAATGACTTACGCCAATAAAAAACAAAATAGCAACGCTTAAAACTGGACTAGGAAGAGATTGAAAAATGCATCAGGCGATTAAAATAAATTTAAAAAATACAACGCAACAGGAATTGACTTGAAAGTTATATAGATACATACAGAAGGAATTTAGCTTTAAATAAAAGCAAAAAATATTGACTTAAACTAACGAAAAACGAACAAGCTGCGTTCAAAACTGGAATTGGAAAATTTGAAAAATAGATAAAGCGATTAAATAATCATAATAAAAATATTACCACCGCAAGAATTACCTTGAAATTTCAATTAAAGTATGTACAGGAAGAACATGGCTTTAAAATAGTACAAAATAATCGACGTCCGCTTATGGAAAAGAAAATGGCAACGCTAAAATACAGAAATTAAAAAATACGAGAAATGCTTCAGGCAAATTAATCAAAACACTAAACAGGAATTATCTTGAAACTTTTAAACTACGTAAATGTAAAATATTACAAGATAATGGATGTATGCTTATATAAACCAAATAAATCAAAACAACAACGTTTATAACTGGAATTGGAAACATTGATAAATGCACCAGGCTAATAATAAATTTTCTAAAAATTAACAGCAGAAATTAATTTGAAACTTTTTCAGCACGTGCAGTACAAACGTAGCTTTAACTCTTTACAAAATAATAAACACACGCTGGCAGAAAACAAAACAACAACGCTTACAATTAGAATTGAATAAATTGAAAAGAACATGAGGCGTTTAAATCATTTTTTAAATACCATCTCAGGAATTATCTTGAAACTACTTGAGTATATACAAGAAGAACGTAGCTTTAAAGCACAATAAAAAATTGACGTAGAGTAACAAAAAATAAAACAGAAGCACTTAAAAATGAAATTGATTAAATTGAAAAATACAATGAATATTAATTGGGCTGTTTGAGTACGTGAAAATTTTGATATGAGTAAAACACAGTTTGCTATTGATAATGGTTACATTATAACCGAAATGTACGTCTAGCATTTAATAAAATAAGTGGAAAAAGTGCCAAGTTATATTTTACTCACAATGAGATCTTCAACTGAAGAATTTAAAAATCTAACACTTATTATTAATTAAATATGGACTTTCAACTAAATGCATCATCATTATTTAATTTAACAAATGTTACTGGCGATTTAAAAATTTCTAAAAATATTCTTCACCGCAGGAATCAACTTTAAACTTCTTTGGTATTTACAGAAAAAAGTGTAACTTTTAACCCCGTACCACGGAGGAACAAACCTAGAATTAAAGTTGTAAAAATTGAAAAGTACAAAACGAAATTACAAAACAAAATCTAAAGTAAAAAATCAATGTGTAGGGTGGGTGGGTGTCCACTAGCTAACCCTCCATTTATTAAAATTTCAACATCATATGCTGTAATAAGTAATAATAATAAAGAGATTATTTAAAAAAATAATACAATTTAAGACATCATAAAACCTGAGATTATTTTAGTAAATTCGTCTTTGGATTTATTGAGATTGGATGGTGGGATAGTGGCCCTCCATCCACCCTACATATATAAGAATATTTTAAGTACTTTACTCGTATTTATTATTGTTTATTAATCACATAAACGAAACACCAGTGGTTGTTGAAAAAAGACAGAACCAGTGATTGTAATTTAAATTTAAGGGTGGTTTATAATAAATCGTACGTTTTTTTTTATATGAATATGTTTTTATTTAAGGAGGGAGGAGTCATTTTAGTCATCTTAAATAAAACAGATAAATTTTGATGGTTAATAAATTGTTTGATTGATGTTTAAAAACATCATAAGCATTGTTGTAGTTTAAATTTCATTGTATATGCAGGGTGGGTGGGTGGCCACTATCCTACCCTCCAATATTTTAACATCAACAAGGGTTTTACTTGAATTTTTATTTTATTATTCATTGCTTCTCAACATTCATTTTTTCGGAAAATATATATATATATATATATATATATATATATATATATATATATATATATATATATATATATATATATATAAATGGCAAAAACTTTTATCGTACATTTATTTTACTTTCATTACGATATAATTTAATAATTCACCTAACACACAAAAATAAATATTAATTTAATTTCTATCGTAAAAGATTATAAATACGTAAATTAATGTGGATAATATGATGCGTACAATATTTTCAGTTCGACCTTTTAATGACCTGCAGGTAGTTTTCAATTGTAATCGTGTGCCCCTTTAATACGCTGATTTACGCTCAAGCACAAAAAAACAGACAAACAAAAACTAGTGGACCAATGAGCGCTCTCCACCGACACACTTTTTTTTGCATCTTGCAACGCGTTACCTGCGTTATCACAATCGGTTAGCGTCAGTATCAAAATCGTCGTCGTTGTTTATTGTGCGGGCTCGAATATTTTCTTAATAACTCGCGTAAATTTATATTTTCTTCTAAAGCGAACTATTTAAAGTAATCGTGTGTGCACGTGGAAATTATTATTTGAGATTCAAGAATAAACAACATCCCGGTAATGAAGGAACTTGATTGAAGGTATTTATAATAGAGAGATTCAAATAAAAATTGATTGATATTTTAAGTTAATACTAAAAAATTACGTTATAATAAAAAATGCATCGAATTATGTTATTTACGATTTAAAAAATACATTTTTGTAAGTAACACGTGTAAGAACTTTCTTTAATCATTTTTTATACTTATATCTTAAATAACAATTAATTAATTAATGTATTTATATAAGGCACATTTTAATCTATTAAACCATATTCATTTTTTCTTAATTAATTTGTTTATAATATATTAAAATGTATATATTTTTTAGTCACAGATAATTTCCTAATATTTTTTGTGCATAAACTTATTTATTCCCTTTACATACTTAACTTTAAAATTATGGATTCATTTATAAAATCTACTGCTCATTTATTTACCATTCGTCTTTTTTACAGGCTACAGCCATTTCAAAAGTGCGTGTGTGCTTCGTTTCTCCACATCCCCTCCGCCTGGACTTTGGATTTTCCGATTTCGCTAAAGGTAGGTTCTGCAAGAGATGACGCCAAGACGCCAATGTAAGTTTTTTTCGTTCTTTTTTTTCTCTACTTTTTTTACAGCCTGACAGTTATTAATTAAGCTAATTTTGAAAATGTCCATTGTTCACACTCATCTATTTTTACTTAACACTATATAAAACATAAAATATAATATTACAATGAAATATAGTATGAATTTGTGAGTTATGTGAGGTTTACTATTTAATTAAATAAACACTGTTATATTTCTTATTTCGCTGTTTTATTTAATCACTATATGTACATTTCAAACACTATGTGTTGATTATCAATACCAGTTAACTACTAATAATGAACACAATCGAAATGTACATTTAGTGATTAAATAAAATTGTAATTCACCCCTCTGTATACGAATTTGAACTTCTAGATATAAACTGATTATTTTTTAAATGCTGAACAACGAATGTTAGTGTCGAAGATTTTTAAGAACCTAAACAATGAAAATGACTAAATAAAATAAAAAACTATATATGTAGGTTGGGTTGGTGGCCTCTCATCTACCCTTTAATCAGTAAAATATACACTCGAAAAATTTTGATTATATGAAAATGTTTTTTTCTATTAATTACTTAATTTAACTTTTATGTGGAGTTTCATTTAATAAACTAGTTGTTTATATTGCAGAAATTGGAGGGTCGAATAGTGGCCACTCACCCAACTATTTAAACTTACCGAAATTAATGAATGATTATTTAAATATTTAACAACAAAATTATCGATGTTAAAATATCCTTGGAGATTAAAACAGTGAGAGTAATTAAAACAAAAAAATGTATGTAGAGTAAGTGTCTATTTATGCGCCTTCCAAATAGTAAATCATATACACACAATTTTCTGAATAGAATCATGATTATAAAAAGTTTTCTTTATTAATTATTTAAATGTGCCTTTATTAACATTTTTTTGAAAGTCAAATAACAATTATTGGGTAGGGATGGTCAACATCCGCCCACCCTACATTATTATTGAAGCCTTAATACATAAGCTGATTTTTTAAATGTCGAACAACGTCAGGATTTCTAGTGCTGAAAATCTTTGGGAACTAAAAAAAATTAGCCTACATGACTTGCAGATGGAGTTCACTATTTTTTCTTCCACTCACACCCTACTTCTGCTTCATGTGATTCTCTGTTGAAAGAGAATTTTCACTATTCGGTAATATTTTAGCCATTACAGGCATATTTATGTCAATTTTGCAAGGGGCAATTTGATTGACATTCGATTGCGTATTAATACGTTCTTACCAACAATATTACTTTGAAACTCAGCCATTTTGTCATACAAATTGAAGGGTGAAATAGAAGACATCCATTCACCCTACATATGTATTTAAACTTATAGTAATATATTGATTTTTAGAATGCTAAACAACGACAGAATATTTGAGGTAGATACATTTTTGGAAATCAAATCAGTAATATCCAATTTAGATTTGTGTGCCTACCCATCCTGCATCAAATTTTTAATAATTTACTCACTTAAAAATGTTACCTATAATAATATTAGATTTATTTCGAGAAATTATACACAAAAATTACATACAATTGTATAAAACTGAAAAGCGTCAAAAACAAAAAAATCATACTGTTTACAAATTAATAATTATTTGGAGTTTTTATAAAAAATACTGTTCCAGACAAAACTATTCGAAATTAATAAATAATATATATAGTACACGATTAAATAACTGAATATTATTTATTCCTTTAATTTCTATCGGGAAATTCTTAAAAAATTTAATTTCTGTGTACATTAAGCCCTTTTTTAATATATAATCGATGTCTTGGCAAGGCATAATTTTGTTGGTTTCTTGTTAAATATTGGTGATTATGTTCAAAATGACTGAATAGTTCTTTATTTTAAATATTGAACATGAGAGTCTCATAGATGTAAATCGCAGTTACTGTTAGAAACACTTGTTTTCTGAAATATCATCTACAAGACTCTCTGTACTTTAAATTACATATTATCTATAAAGCCTACTTTTAACTGACACACATTTTTTTCCAACTTTCCATAGAACATTATTCCAAAACGAATAATTGAGTCAAAGTTTGAATAGTATATTACCTTGAGTGTATTTGTATTTACAATTTTACATGGGTGATGTGATCCTTAAAAGTTAAGTGTGTATCAAGCACAACACCCAACAATTTAAAATTTTCTTGGACTTGAATTAAACCATTATTTAAATTTATTGTCTCTGGATTATTATGTGTAGACCTTGTTGTTTAAAAAAAACATTGCTTGTTTTTTTCACTATTTAATATAAATTTGTTTTGGTCAAATCATATTTGAAGTTTTTTCCAATATATATATTTGCACTGAATTGAAAAATTCACCATGTTTTAACAACAAACATTATTTGTGGTTAAAACATAGAGAATTTTTTAATTTAGTGTAAGTATGGATTACCATGTAGTAACGCTCGCAACCATTCTCTTTATTTAATATATATTTGCTTTTTCTAAAGTGATCTCAAGAGTCGTTTTACTAATTAATTGGGTTGTATTATTGGAATCTACTAAGTGAAACAGGTAATTAACATAAATAATAAAGGTTAAAGGACCTATGATACTGCCTTGTGGAATGTCCGTTACTAATCGATTTGGAGTCGATGTATTTTCCCCGATTTTCACTATATGTTGCCTATTTAATAGGTATGATTAGTTATTACACGTTTCTCTGATTCTATATCCATTCAACTTATCTAATAAACTGATGTGGACCAAGCTATCAAGGGCTTTAATTAAATCAATATAAATCGCCAAAGGAATTTCTTTGTTCTCAAGTCTGTAAAAATTTCGGTTAAAAGGTGGAATATTGCTGTGTTGACACTTTTGTCCTTTCCGAAACCATTTTGCTTATTATTTTATAAGTTACATCTTTCTAAAAATTCATATATACTATTTGAAATTATTTTCTTAAAGACTTTGGAGAAGGTATTTAATATCCTTATAGGTCTGTAGTTGTTTAAATCGCTCGAACTACATTTTTTGTAAATTGGCTTAACCATAGGAAACTTTAAGGCATCTGGAAATACTCCTCCAGCAGACATAGTTAGGTTTACGATGTAAGTTAAGGGCAATACAATTTCGTAAATACCAGCTTTAATAACTTTGGTGGTTATCTCATCCTGCCCCGTAGTATTTGTACATTTTAAACCTAATACTGTATATAATCTTTCTGTATGTAATGCTGGTCAAAAATATTATTAAATATATATTTATGAGATGTTTTACTTAATATATTTTTAACAGAATTAATAAAAAAGTGATAGAAATCCTCAGCAACCTCAATCGGGTATACCTCTGGCAGAATATTTTCTTTTAAAGATTTACTTCCTCCCAGTGTTTAACATTTTTGTACTAATTATATGTTTTCTGTGTTCTTGTAAAAGTTTATTGTATTCAATATTATTTTTATTAAATAAATCTCTATATTCTGGGTCTCTAGTAGAAATCAGCGACAGTATTGAAATAATTTCTTTATAATTCTAAATTTGTGTTGTGTAACGACTAATTAAATAATTTAAAATTTTCCTCATTATACTGTTTTAACCACTTATATTTTGGTTTAGGTTGTGTATGATTAGTAAGCATATGTATAATGATACGAGGATGTATGGTTCAAAAACATTAATTTACTTTTTTATTCAGAAAGTTTTGTAATTAATTTCATTAGTTACAGCGAGACGATAAGGAATTAAAGGTTTATGTATATGTAGGATGGGTGGGTGATCTCTATCCCACCCTCCAATCAGTAAATTCAAATTCAAAGTGCTGGTTAACTTTTTACAATTTTTCAAATCACCGAAAGCAATATTATTTCCTTCAATTCGAGTCTTGTGAGTTGCTATTAAAATTTTAGCTGTGATATAGCAATTGTTTTGATGAGAAAATTAAATGACGTACATTTTGGATAAACTTTAAAATTTTCAAGGTCATTCAACTAATTGTTTATTTTTTACAATTTTTTAAATCCCTAATTTCTTTTCCTTTAATTCGAGTTTTGTGTATAATATATAAAATTCCAGACATGATAATGCATTTCTCTTTTATGATATATTAAAAATACATTCATTTGGGATGAATTTAGAAATTTTCATTTAAATGGTGGTTAATTTTTTACAGTTCCAGCTGTGATAAAGCAATTGTTTTATTAAGGTATTAAAAATACATTTATTGTGGATGAATTTTGATATTTTCAAGGTCATATAACTAGTTAATTTTGTATAACTTCTTAAATCAATGAAAGTCATTTTATTTCTATCACTTCGAATTTTGTGAGTTGCCTTTAAAATTCCAGCTCTGATAGAGCAATTGTTTTGATGGTATATTGAAAATACGTTTATTGTAGATGAATTGTGAAATTTTTAAGGTCTTTCAACTAGTGGTTAATGTTGTACAATTTTCTAAATCACCGAAAGCAATTTTATTTCCTTTAATTCGAGTTTTGTGCGTTGTATAATAAATTCCAGCTATGATATTGCAATTTTTTTGATAATGTATTAAAAATACGTTAATTTGGGATTAATATTAGAATTTTCAGTCATTCAACTAGTAGTTAATTTTGTTACAAATTTTTTAAATCACAGAAAGCAATTTTATTTGTTTCAATTAGAGTTTTGCAAGTTACTATTAAAATTCCAGCTATACTGTAGATATTTTTTTGATAGTATTTTAAAAATAAACTCATTTTGGTTGATATTAAAATTTTTGAAGGTCATTCAACTTGTGGTTAAATTTTTACAATTTTTCAAATCACCGAAAGCAATTTTATTTCTTTCAATTAGAGTTTTGTGACTTGCCATTAAAATTCTAGCTATGATATAGCAATTATTTTAATGAGATATTAAAAATACGTTATTTTGGTTGAATTTTCAAATTTTCAAGGCCATTCAACTAGTGGTTAGTTTTTTACAATTTTTTAAATCACCGAAAACAATTTGATTTTCTTCAATTCGAGTTTTGTAAGCTGCCATTAAAATTCTAGCTATGATATAGCAATTGTTTTGAGTGTATATTAAAAATACGTTTATTGTGAATACATTTTGAAATCTTCAAGGTCATTTAACAAGGGATTATTATTTTTTCTATTTTTTTAATCACTAGAAGCAATTTTGTCTCCTTCAATTCAAATTTTCTTTGTTGCCATTAAAATTCCAACTGTGATATAGCATTTATTTTTATGGGATATTCAAAATAGGTTCATTTTAAATAAATTTTGAAAATTTCCAGGTCATTCAACTAGTGGTTACATTTTTACAAAATTTTAAAATCAACGAAAGCAATTTTATTTCCCGCAAATCGAGTTTTGTGAGTTGCCATTAAAATTCCAGCTTTGATATAGCAATTATTTTGATTGTATATTAGAAATACATTCATTCTGGATAAACTTTGAAGTTTTGAAGGATATTCAGCTTTTGGTTAATATTTTACAATTTTTTAAATCACCGAGAGCAATTTTATGTCCTTCAATTCGAGTTTTGTGAGTTGCCATTAAAATTCCAGCTGTGCTATAGCAAATGTTTTGCTAAAATATTATAAATACGTTCATTTTGAATTAATTTTGAAATTTTCAAAGTAGTTCAACTAATCGTTAATTTTTTATAATGTTTCAAATCACCGAAAACAATTTTATTTCCTTCAATTGTAGTTTTGTAAAACGCCATTAAAATTCCAGCTGTGATATAGCAATTGTTTTAATGGAATATTAAAAATACAGTTATTCTAAATGAGTTTTGAAATTTTCAAGGTCATTCAACTAGTGATTAATTTTTTACGAGTTTTTAAATCACTGAAAACAATTTTATTTCCTTCAATTTGAGTTTTGTAAGTTGCTATAAAAATTAAAAAGCTGCTTTATAGCAATTGTTTTGACGATATATTAAAAATACGTTTATTGAGAATACATTTTGAAATTTTCAAGGTCATTTAACTAGTGGTTAATTATTTACAATTGTTTAAATGACTGAAAATAATTTTATTTCCTTCAATTCAAGTTTTCTGAGTTTCCATTAAAATTCCAACTGTGATATAGCATTTATTTTTATGGGATATTTAAAATACGTTCATTCTGAATAAATCTTGAAAATTTTAAGGTCATGCAACTAGTGGTTATATTTTTACAAAATTTTAAAATCAACGAAAGCAATTTTATATCTTGCAAATCGAGTTTTGTGAGTTGCCATTAAAATTTCTGCTGTGATATAGCAATTGTTTTGGTAGTCTTTTAAAGATACCTTCCTTTTATATGACTTTTGAAATTTTTTAGGTCACTCAGCTAGTGATTAATTTTTTACAATTTTTTAAATCACCGAAAGCAATTTTATTTCCTTCAATTCGAGTTTTCTGAGTTGCCATTAAAGTTCCAGCTGTAATATAGCAATTGTTTTGATGGGATATTAAAATTACGTTCATTCTAGATAAATTTTGATATTTTCAAGGTCATCCAACTAGTCCTTAATCTTTTACAATTTTTCAAATCAGCGAAAGAAATTTTATTTCCTTCAATTCGAGGTTTCTGAGTTGCCATTAAAATTCCACGTGTGATTTAGCAATTGTTCTGATTGGATATTAAAAATGGGTTCATTTAAGTTGAATTTTAAAATTTTCAAGGTCATTCAACTAGTGGTTAATTTTTTACAATTCTTTTAAATCACCGAAAGCAATTTTAATTCCTTCAATTCGAGTTTTCTGAGTTGCTATTAAAATTTGAGATGTGATATAGCAATTTTTCTCATGAAATTTTAAAAAAACGTTAATTTTGGATGAATTTTGAACTTTTCAAGGTCATTCAACTGGTGGTTAATTTTTTACAATTTTTTAAAAAAACCGAAAGCAATTTTATTACCTTCAATTCTAGTTTTGTGAGTTCCCATTAAGTTTTTAGCTGTAATTTAGCAAGTGTTTTGCTGGAACATTACAGACACGTTCATTTTGAATGCATTTTAAAATTTTCAAAGTCATTTAGCTAGTGGTTAATTTTTTACAATTTTTTAAATCACCGAAAGCAATTTTATTTCCTTCAATTCGAGTTTTGTGAGTTGTCATTAAAATTCCACCTGTGATGAAGCAATTGTTTTGATGGTATATTAAAAACACATTCATTTTGAATGAATTTTGAAAATTTGAAGGTCATTTAGCTAGTGGTTAATTTTTTTACAATTTTTAAATCACCGAAACAATTTTATTTCTTTCAATTAGAGTTTTATGAGTCGCCATTAAAATTCCATCTTTGATGTAACAATTTTTAAGCTAAAGTATTCAAAAAAACGTACACTTTGGATGATTTTTACAATTTTCAAGGTCATTCAACCACTGGTTAATTTTTTATAATTTTCTAAATCAACGAAAGCAATTTTATTTCTTTCATTTCGAGTTTTGTAAGTTGCCATTAAAATTCCAGCTTTAATATAACAATTTTTATGCTAAAGTATTCAAAAAAACGTACACTTTGGATGATTTTTATAACTTTCAAGGTCATTCAACCACTTGTTAATTTTTTACAATTTTTTAAACCACCGGAAACAATTTTATTTCCTTCAATTTGAGTTTTGTGAGTTGCCATTAAAATTCGAGCTGTAATATAGCAAATGTTTTGATGGCATATTAAAAATACATTTATTTTGGATAAAATTTGAAATTTTCAAGGTCATTAAAAGAGTGGTTAATTTTTTACAATTTTTTAAATCACCGAAAATAATTTTATTTTTTTCATTTAGAGTTTTGTGAGTTGACATTAAAATTCTACCCGTGATATAGCAATTGTTTTGATGGTATATTAAAAATACGTTCATTTTGAACGAATTTTGAAATTTCTAAGGTCATTCAAGTAATGGTTAATTTTTTACATTTTTTTAAATTTACCGAAAACAATTTTATTTCCTTCAATTCGAGTTGTGTAAGTTGCTATTCAAATTCCAGCCATGATATAGTAATTGTTTTGGTGGGGTATTAAAAACACATTCATTTTAAATGATTTTTTTAATTTTTAAGGTCATTCAAGTAGTAATTCAATTTTTTAAATTTTTCAAATCAACGAAAGCAATTTTATTTTCTACAATTCGAGTTTTGTGATTGTTCAGTAAAATTGTAGCTGTGATGTAGCAAATGTTTTGATGGTATATTAGAAATACATTCATTTTGGATGAATTTTGCAGTTCTCAAGGTAATTTAACTAGTGGTTAATTTTTTACAATTTTTAAATCACCGAATGCAATTTTATTTCCTAATTCGAGTAATTTGAGTCCACATTCAAATTCCAGCTATGATATAGCTATTGTATAGCAAGAATATGTTTATTTTTGATGAATTTTGAAATTTACAAGGTCATTAAACTTTTAGATAATTTTTTAAAATTTTTCAAATCACCGAAAGCAATTAGAGTTTTGTGAGTTTCCATTATTGTTTATTGTTTATTGTGATGCTTTGGATTACCTGTTAACGAAATACATAATAATAATATACACATAAATAAAAAAAAATACACTAAATTTTGAGCACAGGAATCACAGGCGGACTTCATTCTTCGGAATGTTCTTCCAGTCAAACCCATATAAAATGTTTCCATTTGTTGAAATTCTGGAGAATTTCTTCTACTTCTATCTACAACTGTAGATATTTATTTTATTTTATATTCGATGTATTAAGCATTCTGCTTAAAATTTGTATAATTGGTGTAAATATTTGATTAATGTCAACATGACATTTGTAACATTATAGCTGTGATATAGCAATTGTTTTGATGAGATATTAAAAATACGTGTAGTTTGGATAAATTTTTAAATTTTCAGGGTCATTTTGCTAGTAGTTAATATTTTACAAAATTTTCAAATCAACGAAAGCAATTGTATTTCGTTCAATTCGAGTTTTGTGAGTTTCCATTAAAATTACAGCTATGATATAGCAATTGTTTTAATGGGATATTAAAAATACATTAATTTTGGAATAATTTTGAAATTTTCAAGATCATTTAACTTGTGGTTAATATTTTACAGTTTTTTAAATCAACCGAAAGAATTTTATTTCCTTCAAATCGAGTTGTGTGAGTTTCCATTAAAATTCCAGCTGTGATATAGCAAATGTTTTGATGGTATATTAAAAATACGTTTATTTTGGATGCATTTTGTAATTTTCAAGGACATTCATTCAACTGGTGGTTAATACTTTACAATTTCTTAAATCACCGAAAACAACTTGATTTCCTTCAATTCGAGTTTTGTGAGTTGCCATTAAAATTCAAGCTTTGATATAGCAATTTTTATGCTAAGGTATTAAAAAAAGTTTACTTTGGATGATTTTTAGAACTTTCAAGGTCATTGAACTAATGGTTAATTTTTTACAATTTTTTAAACCACCGGAAACAATTTTATTTCTTTCAATTAGAGTTTTGCAAGTTACTATTAAAATTCCAGCTATAGTATAGGAATTGTTTTGATAGTATTTTAAAAATAAAATTATTTTGGTTGAATTTTAAAATTTTCAAGGTCATTCAAGTAGTGGTTAAATTTTTATAATTTTTCAAGTCACCGAAAACAATTTTATTTCTTTGAATTAGAGATTTGTGAGTTGCAATTAAAATTCTAGCTGTGATATAGCAACTATTTTGATGGGATATTTAAAATACATTAATTGTGGATGAAATTTGATATTTTCAAGATCATCCAACTAGTGGTTATTTTTTAGAATTTTTTAAATCATCGAAAGCAATTTTATTTCTTTCAATTCGAGTTTTGTGAGTTTCCATTAAAATTTCAGCTATGGTATAGCAATTGTTTTGATGGTATATTAAAAGTACGTTTATTGTAAATGAATTATAAAAATTTCAAGGTTATTCTACTAGTGGTTAATTTTTTACAATTCTATAAATCACCGAAATCAATTTTATTTCCTTCAATTCGAGTTTTGTGAGTTACCATTAAAATTCCAGCTGCGATATAGCAATTGTTTTGACGGTATATTAAAAATACGTTTATTGAGAATACATTTTAAAATTTTCAAGGTTATTTAACTAGGCGTTCATTTTTTCCAATTTTTTAAATCACTAAAAGCAATTTTATCTCCTTCAGTTGAAGTTTTCTGAGTTGCCATTAAAATTCCAATATCATTTATTTTTATAGGATATTCAAAATACGTTCATTTTGATTAAATCTTGAGAATTTCAAGGTCATTCAACTAGTGGTTATATTTTTACAAAATTTTAAAATCAACGAAGGGAATTTTATTTTCTGAAAATGGGATTTCTGAGTTGCCATTAAAATTCCAGCTGGGATATAGCAATTGTTTTGATGGGATATTAAAAATAACTTCCTTTTATATCAGTTTTGAAATTTTGAAGGTCATTCAACAAGTGGTTAATTTTTTACAATTATTTAAATCGCCGAAAGCAATTTTATTTTCTTCAATTCGAGTTTTATGAGTCGCCATTAAAGTTCCAGCTGTGATATAGCAATTGTTTTGATGGGATATTAAAAATAAGTTCATTCTAGATAAATTTTGATATTTTCAAGGTCATCCAACTAGTCCTTAATCTTTTACAATTTTTCAAATCAGCGAAAGAAATTTTATTTCCTTCAATTCGAGTTTTGTGAGTTGCCATTAAAATTCCACGTGTTATTTAGCAATTGTTCTGATTGAATATTAAAAATGGGTTTATTTAAGTTGAATTTTAAAATTTTCAAGGTCATTCAACTAGTGGTTAATTTTTTACAATTCTTTTAAATCACCGAAAGCAATTTTAATTCCTTCAATGCGAGTTTTCTGAGTTGCTATTAAAATTTGAGATGTGATATAACAATTTTTCTCATGAAATTTTAAAAATACGTTAACTTTTGCTGAATTTTGAACTTTTCAAGGTCATTCAACTGGTGGTTAATTTTTTACAATTCTTTAAATAACCGAAAGCAATTTGATTATCTTTTATTCGAGTTTTGTGAGTTGTCCTTAAAATTGCAACAGGGATATAGCAATTTTTTTGATGTGAAATTAAAAATACATTAATTCTGGATGAATTTTGAAATTTTCAAGGTTATATAATTAGTGGTTAAATTTTTATAAATAACCGAAACCAATTTTACATCCTAAAATTCAAGTTTTGTAAGTTGTCATTAAAATTTAAGCTGTGGTAAAGTAATTGTTTTGATGGGGTATTAAAAATGCGTTCACTTTGAATGAATTTCAAAATTTTCAGGGTCATTAAAGTAGTGATTAATTTTTTACAATTTTTTAAATCATCGAAAGCAATTTTATTTCCTTCAATTCGAGTATTGTGAGTTGCCATTAAAATTTCAGCTGTAATATAGCAATGTTTTTGATAGGATAGTAAAATTACATTCATTTTGGATAAATTTTGAATTTTTCAAGGTCATTCAACTAGTGGTTAATTTTTTAGAATTTATTAAATCACCGAAAGCAAATTTATTTTCTTCAATTCGAGTTTTATGAGTTACCATTAAGATTCCATCTGTGATATTGCAATTGTTTTAATACTATATTAAAAATACGTTTATTGTGAATAAATTTTGAAGTTTTCAAGATCATTTGACTTATGATTAATTTTTTAATAACTTTTAAACCAGATGCTATTATGATACTAACATTTTGCCATGGTCTAAAATAACTTTAAGGAATATTTTTATGAAATCCTACCGACTGCGCCATTTTTATTTTGTAATTTCTAGTTAAAATGTAGATGTTAGTTGTACAAAACTGTGTGTGAAATATATATACACCCTCGTCCACTAAAACATAGAAACGGTAAATAAAGATACATGCATGCATGCATGCAAAAATAAAAGGGACGAACGGACGGGCCTCGCCACGCGGATAAGGGGGGGGGTGTTAGTGGGGGGGATAAGGGACAGCCGGATGGTACCGGGCCACTGGATGTACAACTCAGACATGTGAGTTTCATCCACATAATGTTCAAAGTTTAAAGCGTGAGGTTTGGACCGAACAAATTGGTATATCTGTCTGCATTAAGGGCCCCCGAAGCCGGCCAGGCTGAAATATTGTGTAATTCGCTGAAATACATCGCTCCGGGCCTTAGACGCTCCCGGAATATTTCTATTTCGTTAACTAATAATAACGCTGCAACTTTTATACGCCCGCGCCTTTTATTTCACAACAATTCCACTGCCGGGATTCATAAATTTCCATTCAACCCCCACGCCCTCACACACTTTATAAAGATATACAAACTTGAAACGTCTCGAAATAAAAGTTGAAAAAAAAAATATATGTATGTGTATGTTAATCGCTTTTATTAGTTTAAAATAAATAATAGTAAAACATAATTTATATAAGATTTTCTCATTATAAAAATACTATATTTTTATTCTTATTATTACAGTAATATATACGCTCGATTAAATTTCCAGTTAAAATTAGAAAATCCCATTTAATTCAATGGACCATCGCCGAATTGAATATAAGTTTTCTCCGCGGAAACAATTTTATGTAATTGAGAGCGATTCAGATTTAAATGGGGCAAGATGTAATTAAGGGTTGCACAAAAATATTTGCAAGTGGCTCAAGTTATTAAATTACTCGAACTACGTCCTAATACGCCCTTATTTCTCTCTCGGCAGCAAATTAATTTTAATTTTTAATTCCCCGCCTTCTTGAATTACAAATACCCTCCTAATTAGTCTTATTAATTAAATATCTTGCTCGGCTTGTTGTTTTCAAGCAGCTACGCCAATCGGTTAATTGACCCACAACTTAATTTTATTAAATTTAATTAGGAATATATAATTTTTTCTACGTCTTCCCTTTGTTTAGATTTATTAAGGATTTTATACGCAGACGTTAATCCACTTTAATTTGACGCGGTATTTATATTACCCCGGAGAACTTTGCGAATTACCGTAAAAATTATTCATCGCGGCGGAGTAATGAAAACGTAAACTACTCACGAACAAGAGATATTAATTTCCCCGCAGGGTGACACCGCAACAAAGTTTTGAATAATTTTTCTTCGTATAAGTTTAAATTTGTTTATTTCGTTTTTTTTTTTCTGCAATTTCATCCGAGTAGTGTAAAACGGCATCAATTCCCGTCCGAACCCGAACTGATTAATGATACCGGGGGTATTGAAGGGTTAACAGTGTCAAAAAAGACTAATGCCCTTAGTGAACAGATGACGCCCGCACACGCACGCATGACCTTTTTTATTTTCGATGTTTCCCCCAGCGGAAGATAATGAAATTCATTCGGCATCAGCGAATATAAATTCAGTTTTTTTTTATTTTCTTGGACTAGTTTCGCGATATCTCTCCTCTTTTTTTGCATCTTATTCCTCGGACTTTTGATCCAGAAATAAGATCTTGTTACGGACGCAACGTACAGATTCATTTCAGATATAATACCAATTTATTTCCGGCCGGATTTATGACGGAAAACAACATCAATTTTAAACGCCGGCGAGCGCAATCTATTTGCTTACTTTTGCGAAGATTGCGCGATTTATGTTCGGGAGGTTCTTGTTTTTGCTAAAAAAAAGGATGCAGATTACCCAACCAGTCGTGTACTTAATTAAAAAGCTATACGAATTTATGTGAGATTGAAAGAGCGAGAAGTTTTTATTTTTACTGTAGAAAATTACTATTTTATAATATACAGGGTTTATTATGAAAGTAATTCGCATTTTCTGGGAAAAATATATTTATGATAATGAATTGACGAGGCGGAACACAGTTGGGAGGGTTTCACATTTATTGTTGAATACTGCAAAATGTTTCGGCACACAGTGACTTCATCGGGCAGTATTCATCAAAAGTTTGTTTAAAATAATAATGCAACGTTTTAAGATTTTTAATAAATTATTGAAAATTTTTAGATTTTGTTCCAAATTTATAGAAACTTTAAGACCGTTTTATGTCTAATTATAGATTTAATTAATAGATAATTAAATCTATACTTATAAATTTTATTTCTAGATTTATAGAAATTTGACTTTCAATTTTCGAAAATTTTCTTCATAATTTATTTTCAGGATTTTTCTTTCCAACAATTTCTTACTTTTTCTTTCGATGTTTCTAAAGATTTCTAGAATTTATATTTTCTTGCAGTTTCCTGTAATTTTTAAATGAGTTTTTTTTTAATCTGAAATTTTTCTAGTCATACATTTCTAACAAATTTCCTTCAAGAAATACAATTTTTCACAATTTTATTTTCCGGAATTTTCATTATTTGGCACTTTCTAAATATTTGTAGAAAAATTACTTTTCCAAAGGCAGAGATTTTTCTACAGAAGTTTTAAAATATTCGTGCAGTTTTTTTTTTAATTTCAATGAATTATTGAAACTTTCTAGAATCTTTAAGAAAATTTTCTTTAAATATTTAAGAACAACTTTCTAGATATTTTTTTCTGATTTTATACTTTAACTTATCGAAAGTTTCTTCTTTTTTTTCAGATTTATATAATTTGCTCATTCAAATTTCAAAAATGTTCATTATTAATTTTCTGATCTCTTTTTTAATATTTCTAGAAATTTCTAGAATTCCTTATTTCTTGCCAATTTTTTTTTCCAGTTTTATGAAATTTTTAAGATTTTTATTTGTCAAATTTTGAAAGTTTTCTACATTCATAAATTTTTAACACATTTTTTTCGGGAATTACAATTTTTCACAATTATATTTTCAAGTATTTTTATTATTTGGAACTTTCTAAATATTTCAAGGGAAATAACATTTCCAATTTAAGAGATTTTTCTAAAGAGGTTTATAAAATATTCGTGCAATTTTTAAGGATTTTCAAATATTATTGAAACTTTCAAAATTTTATTCTAGATTTATAGAATCTTTAAAACAGTTTTAGTCTAATTTGCGACAATTTTCCTCAAATGTTTAAGAACAACTTTTTAAATTTTGACTTGTTTTTTTTCTAATTTCATGCTTTATCATATTGACAATTTCTTTATTTTTTTTTTTTAATTTAGAGAATTTCCTCCTCCAATTTTTAATTTTAAACATTTTCTTAATAATTTATTTTTAAGAAACTTATTCCCTTATTTTTTAGATGTTTCTAGAATTTTTTAGAATTTCTCTTTGTCTAACAAATTTCTGAAATTTTTCAATGAAGTTTTTTTTTACATATATAAGTATTCTACGATCATAAAGAGAAAGTAGTTTTCCAATTTGAGAGATTTTTTCAAAACTTTTGGAAATACTAATTTTTAATATATTCAATGAATTATTGAAACTTTCCAGATTTTATTCTAGATTTATAAAAGCTCTAAGACAGTTTTAGTCTAATTTGCGACAATTTTCTTCAATTATTTTTTTAATGTTTTTTTTTAAATTTCATATCGTATCTTATGGAAACTTTCTAAATTTACAGAACTTTCCCTTTCAATCTTCAAAATGTTTCTTCATAATTTATTTTTATGATTTTCAGTTTTTAGTCCTTGCTTTACCTTATAGAAGCTCTTCAGATTTATTGTCTAGTTTTATACAATTTTGAAGCAATTTCTTACCTTTTTTCGATGTTTCTAGAAATTTCTAGGATTCCTCTTTTCTTACCAAGTTTTTTGTTTTTATACAAATTATAGAAAGTTTTCTATAATCGTGAATTTTTAACAAATTTTCCTTTAGATTTTATTAATTCTTCTAATTTTCTATCAACTTTACAGAAATTTCTTCTCTAAATTGCGATGTTTTTCTTTAAGTTTGGAGAATTTTCGAATTAAGTGAATTTAGAAATTTTTTAGCACTTTTTCAGAATTAGAAAATTTTGAGGAATTTTACTTTAAGATTTTAATTAGTATTAGAATTTTTTATTCAGAAATCTTTTAAATTATTTCATGAAACTTACTTCCAAATATTTTTAAGCAACTTTTAAACATTTTTAAAAATTCTAAGTTGCAATGATTTTAAAAGTATTTTTGACAACTTAAATCTTTTCGATTTCTAAAAAAAATTTCAAATTGGAATTTATTTAGAATTGATATTTCAAATTTCGATTATTTTAGAATTTTCATTTTTTGTTCAGAGTTTTGTTAATGTTTTCTTAGGAATTTCTCTTCTTTTAATTGAGAAATAGTTTTAGGTGATTTTACATTTCTTTCAGATTTATAGAACTTTTCTGTAATTTCTCTTACAAAGGAAGAATTTTTCTTTCAGATTTAAATTAGTAATTAATTTGTGATTAAGTATGTATAACGAAGCAGAAGTGGTAGCTTCTGCTTCAACAGAATTTATATTCCAAACTGTGTTGGTTATTTTAGTATTTTAGAATTTCACTGTATGATTAATTTTACTGTAATTTCTATTATTATGTTATTTTTATTATATTTATTGTATAGTTGTCCCAATTGAAATTTTATTTATTGTATTTATTTATTTATTAGTTTTATTATCTTATCACAAATTTTAATCTGTTGTAATAAAGATGTCTTTATATTTTAATTTAATTGTTTAATGCAAATTAAAACCTGTGTAATATTTTGTCTAAACTGTATTATTGTAAACTTTAAACTGTAATTGATTTCAATGTTATTTACTTACTAATAATATTACCCTCGACTTATGTAAAACTTTATAGTTCTGGCATAAATAAATTATTATTATTATTATTATTATTATTAATTTTACAAATTCTGAATGTTTTTTTAATAATTTTAGAATTGCAAGTATTTAAAAAGGTTTAAATTTTTCGGAAACTGCAAAATAGTTTTAGATGGTTTTAGAACTGCTCGAAAACTTTTTAGCCCATTTTCATCTAAATTACAAAAAAAATTCAATGCTTTTTTTTTAAATCTTTTACGAATTTCCTTTTCTTTAGCTTTTTTTGGCGATTCTAGATAATTTCTAAAAAGTTATGTTTCAAATATAGAGTATTATAAAACTATCCAGCATTTTTTCTTACAGTCAAAAAATTTCTACGATTTTTACTTCTAACTTAGAATTACCAACAATTTTTCTTCCAAATTACAAAGATTTCTGTCGAGGCTGCTAAAATTCTGAAGGTGAGAAATTCTTTATCCATTTTTCTTAAATATTCCAGGATGGTTTTAGATTTTTTCTAATTATTTTAGAATTTTTTGTTCACAATTACGAAGGCTCTAAAAATTATGAAAACGTCAAATAACTTTCTAGCGATTCTTTCTTTTAAACATTTTTTCTATGACTATAAATTTCTAGCACATTTTTCTTTACATTCTTGGAACATTTTATGCATATCCTTCTCTTCAGCAATTTTTTGTAGATTCTAGATAATTTCTATAAAGTTATTTCAAGTTTTAAGAAAATTAAGTTTTCCACCATATTTTCTTGCCCTTTTTATAATGTTTCAGAATTTTTATTTCTTTTTTCCTCAAGTTCTAAATTTCTAAAAAAAATAATAATTCTTGCAAGAATTTTAAAATACTGTAGCAATTTTTCGTCCAGTTTCCTGAATATATATCAATTTAAGAGCAATTATTCTTCGAAGTTAAGAAATTTAATTTTTAGGCTCCTAAAATTCGAAAGCGTTTTTTTTTTATCCACTTTTCTCAAATCTTCCAAGATTCTCTCTGTCAAATTATTTTGAATAATTCAAAAATTTGTAGTCATTATTTTCGTCAACTATTTTTGTTCGACTGTTCTAAAATTCTAAGTTTCTAAAAATTTAAATTTCAAATTGCAAGCATTTATAATAACCTAGCACTTTTCATCAACTATTGCTGCTTGTCTAGAAAGTTTTTGTTAAGTTATTATAATTTATATGTATTGTATCATTTGTCATTTGTATATTTTTAAATAGTATTTTAATTATTAATTTTAAGTTTAATGGTAGTTGGCCTTTTTGGCTGTTGGGTAAAAAGTCGACTAAGAATTTATAAATAAATATATGGTTCGTTTTCTAAAATTTTCCAGTATGATTTTAAGTCTTTTTAGGACTTTTTCTTTGAAATTACGAAACGTATTTTCAAGGTTCTTAAAATTCTGTAAACCAAGCAATTTCTTGTCTAGATTTTTTTCAGCGATTCTCTCTCACAGAGTTTTGTTCTGATGTTTCTAGAAATTTTTAGTATTAATTTTCTTTACATTTTCATTGGGCTTAGTTTAATTTTTTTTTTAAGATTTTTGATAATTTTTAGAAAGTTATCTTTAGAAATTCCGTGTATTGTAGATCTATCCAGATTTTTTTACGTACAGTTTTCTAATAATTTTCAGGATTTTCACTTCAACTTTATTAGATAGGATCCTCTAATAAAGTTCTAAATTTCTTAAAATTTTAATGCCATATTGCACAATTTTTTGATGAACGTAGCAATTTTTTATGTTTTTTTTTTTAAATTTTCAATGATTCTCCAAATAATTTTTTTTTCAATAGTTCACATTTCTATAATTTTCTAAGATAGTTTTTTTGTATTTTTTTAAATTACGAACAGTTTTTTGGTAATACCAGCAATTTTTTATTGTTGTTGCTAGAATTCATTTTAATAGTAAAGAGTTTAGAATTTTCTAGAAGATGTTCCTCCAATTTTTCAGATATTTTAGAATAGTTTTGACTCGGGTGTTTCGTTCCCCTTTGTTCACTTTCGCTCTTTCTTGTTCTTCTTTCCTCCTTTGTTCAATTTTCCAAAATTCTCTCTCACAAAACGTTTTTTTTTACATTTTTAGAAATATATAATTACAAATTTTCTTTTCCTTAGCATTATTTTTTTAAAGATTTTTGATCTTTTATATCTAGTAAGTTATCTTTCAAATTCAAAGTGTTATAAAACCATCCAGGCGTACAGTTTTCTAAAATTTTCTGGAATTTTAACTTCGACTTTTTTGACGATCCCAAGGCTATGAATTTCTTAAAATTTCAATTTTAAATTGCACTATTTTTTTTGTATAAGCTATTTTTTGTGTAGTTCCCTTAAATTTTCCATTTTTTTAATTTTTCTAAGTTTTGAGGAGTTTAGAATTGATTCTTTTGCTCTCTCTTGTTCACTTTCTCTCTCTCCCTTGCTTTTTATCAAATGCACTTTCTGCATTTCGCTCTTTCTCTTGTTTACTTTCTAATTCAAATTCAAATTTTGGAATGATTTTGATTCTTGAGTTTAATTTTGTTCTCCTTTGTTCATGTTTGCTTTTGCTTGCTCGTTTTCGCTCTCCTATTCGCACTTTTGTTCTCGCTAAAATCTCAAGTGCTCTCTCTCGCTCACATTTGCTCTTTTTTACTCTCCCTTATTATTTTCCCTCTCACATACTGTCTTTCACTCCATTTTGCTTACTTTCGCTCTCCCTTGCTACCTCTTTCTCTCTCTTTCTCACTTGCTTTTCGCTAGGTTATGATCACATTCGGTCTTCCTTATTTTTTTTCCCTTGTTTATTTTTACTTTTCCTTGCTTTCTTTCTATCTTTCTGGTTCATTTTCTCTCCCTCTTGCTCTCTCTTACTATATATTGCTATCGTTTGCTCTTTTTTGATCTTCGTTGCTTACTTTTAAAGGCAACTTTGGAATGGTTTTGACTCTGTGTCAAATTTTTCTCTTCTTTGTTTACTTTCACTCTCCCTTGCATTTTCTTTCTTTCTTTCGCTCTTCTTTACTCATTTTGCACTCTATTACTATTTCTCACTCTCCCTTGCTTTTCCGAGCACACATATACATACATACCTTATTTGCCCTCCCTTGCTCTCTTTTGCTCTCTCTTGTTCACTGTTGCTCTCTTTTGCTCTTTCTTGATCTCTTTCGCTCTTCACGATTACGGATCGGTAAATGCAGAGTTGGATGAGGCAAAAATAAAAGCAAAGAGTGCAATGAGAGCGGGTAAACAACTAAACTAGGTCAGAAATAGTAAGAAAATTAAGAGTTTTACCAAGCTAACAAAAAAACATAGTAAATTAGTTTGGAGAAGTTTGCTTAGAAGAAAGAGGTGCGGACTCTAATATAATATAACCTAAAAAATTTAATTACTTATGAATGGTGAAATATTATACATTCAAATGCTAATTACTTGGAATATATATCACGACTACAAGCCTTCATTATTCATGCTAAAATTTGATATCTGCAAATTAATCTTATTAGCGTGTAGGCAAACAAATCGCAAATTGTGCCCCGTGGCGAAAATTTATAATTAAACGCTTCCGTACGTGTAAGTATCAATATTCAAGCTTTTAATTAAGACGTAATTTGAAATTTTGCGTTATTCGAGATTGATAATTAGCTTACAGTCACATTCCAAACCCGCACACCCACACACACAGACACATTACGCTAAAAGGGTGGGTGTGTATCCTAGTGCGGAGGAGCTCTTAATTAGCCCTGTAAATATCTAAGCTAACGACGCTATATAATATTATGTTTGTGTGCGCGATAAGCAGGTTACCTGAAGATCTGAAGGTGTAATTACAGGCACCGGAAAACCGTTCGGGCGGCACGTATGGATTTTTAATAAGTCGAAACGGTCGCAATAATTTCCATTAGCCGGTGGTAAAACTCGATGTGACCAACATACATAAAAGCCAGAGGGGTGGTGGTATAATGAGGGCGCGAGCGCCCTTTGTCGGGCTACAGGAAATGATTAGCGAACTCGCCCCGAGGTGGCGCTGCCTTTCCTTTCCTCTCTCTCTCTCTCTCACACACTCTTTCTGGCTAGCCGGTACTTTTCCTCCTTTCGCTTCCATTAACTTAATTAAAAATCTAGCTTTTCAACTTTTGCAAATTAATTTAAACAAACATCACATCCCCGGGATGGAAAATTTTCGCTTATTTTTTATTTTGTTTGTTTTATTTAAGTAATACCGCGCGCCGAGTGTAATCTGAGTTTATCTCGGCGAAAAAGCCGTATCCGGAATGCATATTCCGTAATGCAGCGAAACTATGCCTCGAGCACTCAAAGTTTCCGCTTTCAGACTCCGTGCGGGACGCTTTCAGAAGAAAGAGAGAAAGAGAGAGAGAGCGAGAGAGATAGATAGAAAAAAAAACGAAAGTTTAATATGGGGTATATACAAAGAAATATCGGATTGAAAATAAAAGCGGGACGAGTTTTATTGCGCAATATTTGTCATTGTCTTTGGCCGTTCGAATAACTTGATTGAATATTTTTTGATGCTAAGATTTTCACAGTTAGAAATTACTACGATGTTAATTTTGTTTTCGTTGTTCTTCTAAAATATTTAATTAGTTTATGGTCTTTCGACGTAAATATCAATTTGGGTTTACAAGGTTAATTATAAAAGTAATGTGCGTTTTCTGGGAAAAACATATTGGTGCTTAAAATTCTTCAAAATACACCTGAAAAAAACGTGTCTGTCATGCCTGGAAGACACCATGTCTCTTGGGAACGTTGTAATAATCTTTTGGATCTTTTTCACGGACTCCCAATATTTTTCTATTGCTTCAGATGAAGCCGTGCTGCTTTCACCATTATCATGATAGGTCATACCGTGTCTTTGATGTCAGATCTCATGTGCGCGATCCTGTGAAAATGGATGATTCCTGTTCAAGCAAACGCTCCAACGCGCCGTATTAAAAATTCGAAAATCGCAATTCACGCGGAGACACGTCCTTCCACTCTAACTGCTCGGAGCAAACTGGCGATGCATTGGACGGGCTGACCCTTGACCCTTCATCACATTTATACTCACGTCACGTAAAAATCATGCGCATCACTTTTATAATAGACCCTGTATACAGTCAAATATATCATTTTTATAGTATAGAGAGATGGCGGCATCGCAAATAACATCGTAACATAATAGTTACTTAAGTAACATTTGATAGTTGACAGTAATAAGATGACAGTCGACATTGATAGTTAAAAGTTGTAAAATTGACAGGTGTTATTAATTATACAATTGACATTTAATAGTATACAGTTAATATTTGACAGTAAAAAATTAAGAGTTGTAAATTAATAGGTACAGTTAAAAGTTGACACTTTTTAAATGATAAATGACAGATGTCAGATTTCTGGTGACAGTAGAAAATTGACAGATTTATTTTAGGATATTCAATTGACATTTAAGAGTCAACAGTTATCAGCTGATAGTTGATAAATACGATTAGATAGTTGAAAGTTGTCAAATTCTAATTAACACTTGACATTTGGCCGTTATAACCTCAATTGATAATTCAATTCAATTGACATTAAATAGTTGACAGTTGGGATTGACTCAGATTTTAGTAGACAAAATATCAGATTTCCACTTTCAACAGTTAAACATTGAAAACTATAACTCAAACTTAATAGTTGACAGTTTTCAGTTGACAGTTTTTAGTTTAGTTAATACACAGTTGTCAGATTTCAATCTATAGAAGACAAATGACAATCGACGATTGTAACAGTTGAATGTGGTTAGATTTCTATTGACAGGTATAATTAGTTATCCTATTGACATTTAATAGTTCACAGTTTTTATTTGACAATTTCCAATTATCAGTACAGAGTTGAGGGTTAACAGATTTCAGTTAAAAGATAGCAATTGACAATTAAATTTTAATAGTTTTAAATTAACAGTTACACTTGTAAGTTGATAGTTTTAAATTAATAAATGACAGTTGTCAGTTTTCTGGTGTCAGTAAAAATATGAAAGGTGTATTTTTAAGGATATTCAATTGACATTTAAGAATTGACCATTATTGTTAGTTAATATATACGATTAGACAGTAGATAGTGGCAACTTGTCAGATTCTAATTAACACTTGACATTTAACAATTATAACCTTAATTGACAATTCAATTCAATTGACATTAAATAGTTGACAGTTTTCAGTCTGCAATTGTAAGTTGACAGTTGACGGATTTTAGCTGAGAGTTGACAAATGCCAGATTTTAGTAGACAAAATGTCAGATGTCAATGAATACTTAAACATTGAAAACTGTAGTTCAAACTTAATAGTTGACAGTTTTCAGTTGACAGTTTTAGTTGAGAATTCACAGTGGACAGATTTCAATTGACAGAAGACAAATGACAAATTGTAAAAGTTGAAAGTTGTCATATTTCTATTGACAGGTGTAAATTATTACTTATCCAATTAACATTTAACAGTTGACAGTTATTATTTGACAGTTTCCAATTATCAGTTAATTGTTAAATGTTAACAGTTAAATATTAGCAATTGGCAGTTAAACATTGAGAGTTGTAAATTAATAGATATTTACAGTTAAAAATAACAGTTTGCAAATGATTAATAAAATATGTCAGATTTCAGGTGATGGTGGAAAATTGACAGATGTATTTTCGGATTTTCAATTGACATTTAAGAGTTGACAGTTATCAGGTGATATACACCATTAGACAGTAAATAGTAGACATTTTTCAAATTCTAATTAACACTTGACATTTGACAGTTATAACCTCAATTGATAAGTCATTTCAGTTGACATTGAGTGTTGTAAATTAATAGATATTTACAGTTAAAAGTAACAGTTTGCAAATGATTAATAAAATATGTCAGATTTCAGGTGATGGTGGAAAATTGACAGATGTATTTTCGGATATTCAATTTATATTTAGAAGTTGACAGTTATTAGTTGATATACACCATTAGACAGTAAATAGTAGAAATTTTTCAAATTCTAATTAACACTTGACATTTGACAGTTATAACCTCAATTGATAAGTCATTTCAGTTGACATTAAATAGTTGATCATTTTCAGTTAACAGTTGTAAATTGACAGTTGACAGTTTTTAGTTAAGAGTTGGCATATTTCAGGTTTCACTTGACAGAAACTCAACTCTGCTCATAGCAGACAGTTGACAATTCCCAATTTTTAGTTGAAGGTTATCACTGACAAGTGATTATATAGAAACAGATGAATAATATAAGTAATACTAAATTGAATATGAAGAGGTAAAGAGTAAGTTAACAGTTATAAATTGACAGTTGATAGGTTCTAGTTAAGAGTTAACAGAAACCCAACTTTGATTAAATGGTTTGAGGTATCAAACCATTGATAATGGACACTTTGTGTCCGAAATGTGCATCTGGATAAAAATAAAATATTGAAGAAAGGTTCTAAGTGTTTTAATCAAAGTTTTTATTATCTTCAAGTAACTCAATCAACCAAAAGAAACTCAACTTGCTGAAAGCAGACAATTGACTATTCCCAATTTGTAATTGAAGGTTATCAATAATGGCAATTGACAATAGGATGTGATTATATAGAAACAGATGAATAATATAAGTAATACCAAATTGAATATGGAGAAGTAAAGAGTAGAAAAATACAACTTCTTTGTTGTATAACCAATTTACTAACATTCCGCATTTATTTTGTATCAAATTCTGTGAATCTGGAAAATCAGAAAAGGGATTCAATTTTGCCCTCCAATAAATTGCCTCCAAGAAATTTTGAATGTAAAAATTACTTTACAAGAAACTATACTACGCTAAATGTTCATTATGCTAAGTTTCACTATTCCCCAATTCATTGGTTTTGAAGAATGTCTTTTAACACACATAACAATTGTAATACAATCGTGTGATATTATAATGAATACACCAAAAAACACTGCTTCGTCTCTCCGATTGGTAGGTGTGATCTTTATCTCAGCCTATCGGTACTGAGGAAATGTCTCTTTAATGAAAATTACTTTTACCTATGTCAAGTTGGAGGCAATTGGTTGCACTGTCATCTTGATGGAAGTGCTACACTATCATAATCTTGATGGAGGCGTTAAGATGCACTGGCATCTTGATGGATATGCCTGGAAGCAAGTTGTGTGACTGAGGATGATATCCTTGTAGATTGGTAGAACTTAACGTGTTTTGATGATTTTCTTTTCGGCAAATTTGAAACATTGGTTGTTCTTTGTAGTCACTAGGCTTAGCGGTTGCTGCAGAGTTGTTTTGATTTCTTCAGGTAACGGCCTCGATCAGTAATTGTATGCTTGCCTACGTCAGGTAGGAGGTGCCTGGTTGCAATTCGGTCCTTATGAAGATGTAACGATGCACTGGCTTCGTTGTAGAGGCACTCCAATGCACTGGTATCTGTATGAATACTTCACCATGCACTGGCGTCTTTATGGAGGTGTTGAGGTGCTCTGGCATCTTTTTTCATACGTCTGGGAGCGAGTTGACTGACAATGATTTCCTTGTGGAAGCGTGGAATGTACAATTTACGTTCTGGAAATTCTGAAGCCTAGAAGACATAGTTAACATGCTAAGCTAATCTCCGCGCTGTTGGAAATATTCTGACAGATTATCGCGGTTCCAATTATTTCCTTTTCGGCAAATTTGTAGTCGTTGGGCTTGACGGCTGCTGTTTTCTTCGTCGTAGATAGAATTTTAGGAAGTTGAACTGATTTCTTGAGGCAACGGCCTCGATCAGTACTTGTATGCGTTGACTACGTCAGGCTGGAGGCGCCTGATTGCACTGCCGTCTTAATGAAGGTGCTGACACTTTAATGGAGATGCTGTAGAGATGCTTCGATGCTATGGTATCTGCACAAATACTCCGCGATGCACTGGCGTCTTAATGGAGAGCATTGATGTAGTTGACTGACGGTGGTATCCTTGTGGAATCATGCTATATAAGTATAATATACGTTTTGATTGGCATTGTGGGAATTTAAATGCAGCAGGCAAAGTTAATGATGTTAGTTTTCCGACGGACATTAGCAGTTCTAATGATTACCAATTCGGCAAATTTGAAACATTGGCGGTTCTTTGTAGACGTTAGGATTGGCGGCTGCTGTTTTCTTCATCGAAGGTAGAATCTAAGAGGATTGATTTGATTTCTTCTGGTAGCGGCTTTGATTTGATGATTCAGCAGGTGTCTGATTCTGTTGCTGGTCTTAATTAGTGTTGAATCGTGCGATGTTAAGGTTTGTTCTAGTATAAAGAATGCTTTTCTTGGGCTGCTTCTCTGCATATGGTGCCCTCTTCTTGGTCGGTTGATTCGATTCAACATCTATGGATTGGTTAGCCGACAAATAAATTTCATAAATTCATCGACGGTTTTTCAAAGACCGTAGCGCTAAAGCGACTGTTTTTATTTCTTCTGTCGATTGAAAAGTACTGTTTTCTGAATCGCAAATATGCCTGGAAAAGTGGTTTCATTCTGGATAGAAGAAATAAAAATATTTGCAGCTTTTTAGATAGGCGCTGGTTTTCAAACCCATCACCGTCGATGTCTCTGTGCAGACAAATTGTTCGCGTTTCGGAATATACCGGGGGGAGTGTTTTTTTTTGTAGTTTTATCAACAGCTCTTTTGCTTCTTTTACTGTTTTAGCAAGTCCACTGATATTTGCTTACTTCCTTGTGATATCCTCATTGAAATTTCATTTTCAGCTAGCGGACCCTTATATTTAACTACCTCTCTTAGGTCAAGTCCTTTGAACTTCATACCCAGCTGGGAGATACATTTCGTTAGATTACGCTCACTTTTATACCTCCGTAGATTTATTAGCTGCTTTGCTGAAAGTGCAAAAGTAAACAATTTCAAAACCCTTTTGAATGTCTTAAATGTAAGTTTGTTTTTTTTTGTTTTTCACTGCATTAACTGACACTACAAACCAGCTTCAGGCTCTTTAGTCGCATGTCGATTTCTTTCGGAACACTGGTTGTGTAAAGATTTTTTGTACTGCCAACCTCTGACGGTCTATAAACTGGCGGCTTATTACTGCAGAACCGACCATTTACATGGAGCAGCAGGCATATACGTCCGTAACAATATTAATTGGCCTAATTTCGCAGAGATAAAGATGTAAAATTCTACGCTGTTTCATTAATGGAAATTAAACTACTAGTTATCTGCTTGTATAGATCGCCTTCCGATAATATTGATATATTTTTAACAAATTTTGTGAACTCCTAATCTTTATAATGTCTAAACCGTTCTGTAATGGCGCATTTTTTATAGCTGGTGAATGTAACACTCATCTTGTTTAAAGAAGAATGGTATACAGAATAACGCAGCTTAGCGTGCGACGGTATTACAAAATTATTGATATTTGGCTATAATGTTCCTAGATTTTTTACGAAGCTGAACACTGTCCTACCCAGAAAGCTAAACTCGTCGGAAATTGTACGCGAATTGATGTTTCGGAAGATCTATTACAAATTATGAGAGTGTTTCGTTGTGCTCCAATGTCTTTCAAGAGTGCCCAGGGCGAGTTTGGCCTCTTAGGAAGCCATATAACTCAGCATTTGCAATCTAAACTAAAACTGGACCAAAATGGTCAGGTAATTAATGATTATAAGCGAGAAGAAATGTGCAAGGCTTTAATAGCGACACAGAATAGTGCAGCTGTGCCAATTCTCTTAAATTCTTGTTTGAAAACTGAAGAGGATCAACAATCACCTTCTAGTTCTTACTTTGATAGTTTTTGTGAACCTATAGAGACAAAACCATGAAGTGAACATAATCTTCTGCCTGTCATTTGGTAATATCGGTATCTGTCAATATTCAGATTGAAAAATCATCATCAAAAACGATTTCGTACTGGTAGTGGTTAGAATTGAATTGTTGATAGTGATCTGCTATAAATAATCAATTGAAATTCATCATCTTTCTTAGGAATCGCGTATCATGATGACGTAGAGATCCAGAGTTCTGAAAGGTACCTTATTCAAGCAATTCGTTTATCTGTTTCTGTAATTTTTGTAGTAGCACAGCTGACTGGATAAATATAGCATGCCGTCATAGTGTTGTCGCTTCTTTCATCTTCTTACATTCATAATTTTACAGCTGCACTATACAAGTATGTCGGATCCGGTTTGCTAAAGGGTGCGAGGAATTTTCGTCTTTACCTTTGTTTAAATTTGCTGCAATATCCTATATTTTATTGAAAGATTGTTTCATTTCATTCACACGCTTAAAGTATTCAGGTGAAGTTAAGTAGTGACTAATGAGCTCATTGTAGGAGTTCATACCTACCTTCAGCTCATGATGGATGAGTGCCATATCAATAATTATGTGGACAATAACATGGTAATGGTATTAACTGACTGGAAGAACCGTCCAGTCAGTTTGTTACTTTTTCCATACTTTATTCAAGCATTGAAAATCAGGTGATTAGCATAGGTTAGTGGAAATTGCTTCTTTTTCCGGGTAGTATACTTATTGTACGAGTGAAGAGAGAAAAAATATAATAGTCTGTTTTTAAAACATTGCACTACACTTCACTAATAGTTCACTAAGTTTTGCCATTAAGTAATTGATTAGTTTTAAAGAATGTCTTCTCATTTGAGGAAACGTGGATTTTTCGGAATTAATTTGCGGTGATACACTGGTATTCCGATGGCAATACTTGTTTGCGTTGCTTTAATCAGCTTGGAGGCGCCTGGTTGCATTGCATTCTTGATGGAGGTGCTGCGGTGCACTGACGTCTTCGTGGAGATGCTGTGGTGCACTGATATCATTGTAGAGGCGCTGCGATGTAATAGGATTTGTATGAATACTCCACAATGTACTGGAATTTTGATGGAGGCGTTGAGACGCACTGCCATCTTCATAGAGATGATGTGATGCACTGCCATTTTCATAGAGATGCTGTGATGCACTGCCATCATTGTAGAGGCGCTGCGATGTAATGGCAAATTGATAAAAGCGTTGAAATTCAGTGCCATCTTGGTGGATACGCCTGGGAGCACGTTTATATGGTTGACTGATAATGATATAAAATGTTGGAATGTAAAATTTGCAATATGAGAGGCGCTGTGAGAATTCATATGTGGCAGGTAAAGTTAACGTGTTTATCCCTGCCGTTGCTGAAAGGTTTCCGATTGACAATCGTGGTTCTAATGATTTCCTTTTCGGTAAATTTGACACATTGGCAATTCCTTGTATAGTCGAAATCAAATCAACCTCCTAAGATTCTACCTTTGACGAAGAAACAGCAGCCGTCAAGCCTGTATGCGTTGCCTACGTCAGGTTAGAGGCACCTGGTGGCACTGCTGTTTTAATAGGGGTGCTAGCATCTGCATGGAGATGCTGTGATGAATTGTAATCGTTGTAAAGGCACTGCGATTCAATGGTATCTACATAAATACTCCACGATGTCTTGGCGTCTTGATGCAGACAGATACGCCTGGAAGCGAGTTATTATGGTTAACTTAATGTACAATTTAGGTTTTAATCGACGTTGTGAGAATTTAGAAGCGGAGGGCTAAGTTAACGTGTATATCTTTGCCACTGCTGGATATTTTCTGACGGACTAATGATTACCTTTTCGACAAATTTGACACATTGTTTGTTCCTTTTTGTCTCTAGGCTTGATGGCTGCTGTTTTCTTTTTCAAAGGTAGAATCTTAAGGTGTTGATTTGATTTCATCGGATAACAGCTTTGATCAGTGCTTTTATGGGTTGCCTACGTCAGGTTAGAGGCATTTGGTTGCACTGCCGTCTTTTTAGGGGTTCTGGCAACTTCATGGAGATGCTGCGAGGCACTGGCATCACTATAGAGGCGCTGCGATGCAGTGGCATCTTCATGAATACTTCTGCAATGTACTAGCGTATTGGTGGTGTCGTTGAAATGCACTAGAAGCTTGGTAGATACGCTTGGGATTGCGTTGATTTTGGCAGATTTTTGGCTTGGCGGCTGCTGTATTCTTCATCGAAGGTGGAAGCTTAGGGTGTTGATTCGATTTCTCCTAGTAACGACCTCGATTTGCTGTTTCAGCAGGTGTCTGATTCCGTTTCTAGTCACGATTATTTTTAGTATTATATAGTATAGCTGCTTTTCTGCGTAAAGTGCCTTCTTCCGGCTCGGTTGATTCAATTCAACGTCTCTGCATTCGGTAACCGACAATTTTGCTATTCGTTTCACAAAGTCAGCGACGGTGATGGATTTGAAAAACAGGCTGTGACGCTAATGTCCACATTTTTTTTATTTCTTTTGCCTAGAATGGAAGAACTCTTTTGTTTCCCTTACTGCTATTTTGGCAGATTTCACTGACTGGATTGGCTTGGTCTCATGTGATATCTTCATTAAAATATCCGGATTTCTCTTTGAATCCAATAACCGATTTTTACATTTGCTTGCCTGCTTGCATTCAAATTCACAAAGGAAGATATTGCAGTGCAATTATATTCCATATCCAATTTTCAGCTTTTACGTAACGTTTCATAAAACACGCTTTAGATATAACGCAATCAAGATATAATTGTTACGGCGGTTAAAAGGGCGTTAATTACAAAAGCCACCCCGTTATCAGTAACGAGTTTTGTATCACGGATTTTAAGTATAAAAGAGTTATTAATAGGCAGCACACGGGGACCCCGGGTATTATTCCTGATAATTTTCGGGGTGCGTGCCCCGATTTTATCACTCGCGAATATTCGAAAACGGCCCTCGACTTTTCCACCCTTCCCCTCAGCCCCGCTCGCGCTGCGCCGTCGCATTTAAACCGAACAAATTGTAAATTGGCGCACCCGGGGGCGCCTCCAGATTTATGATAAGTTCATTATCGAAATATTTCATCTAGAAATTCGCGAAACGCAGCCTCGCCCCTTCCCTCACCACCCTCCCACGTTACACCCCGCGGGGCCCTGTTTCGTTATTATTGTGCAATTTGGGCCGTTTTGTTTGGCGTCGGTGTGTTCCGCTTTTCCGAAAATTTTATTAAGACTTTGAAGTGCTAATTATGAGCCGGATAACTGAATAATGAGTTATGCTCGAGGGATGGGCTGCGTGTGAGACGCGGATGCTGCTCATCTCGGATGCTATTAAGGGCTTTGAAGTTTTGGCTTCGATTGAATGCAGCGACAACAAGGAAATTACACTGAATTTTAAAAATAATAATTATTTTTTGGTAAAAATAATTTTTCGCATATATACTGTACATATACTATTATAACAAACACTAATTGCGACTAATAACCTGCCATTATTTAAATCAACCACCTCATATTTATTCATACGGTGGAAACTATTTTAATTATTTCACAACGTATTTTTGCAACGCATGCAACTTCTAATTGCCGCCATTTATACGTAGTAGTGATGTCGGTAATTTAACGCCGGGGGTAATTTTTAATTTCGTTTTGTTTGCGGCCGGCTACATGAATTTTCGAGTTCGGGTCGCGACCAAAACGAAACAAAAAAAGAAAATTGAATAAATGAGCGCGCTCAATTTTTCAACAGCGCTAATGGACATTAACCGTACGGTATTTAATTTGTTAAGAGTTGAGAACAGACAGCTGCAGTTGAATTCTATAAAATTTCTATTGATTAACATTCTTGTAAAGAAATTTTACGATTAAAACCAATACAATAGGTAATTGATTAAAAAATCACTTATTTTGTTTACTTAATTTATTATTTTAATACTCAACTAGTTTTGGCAATGAGCCATTATCAAGAATAATATACAAACGCAATTTTTAATCAACTACCTATTACTAACAAACTGTTTCACCAAGTGATTACTGAGAAATAAATACAGGATATAAAATGAATAAGTTTATTTACTTTACTACATCTATAAAAAAATAGCACAAAAATTCATAAATAAATATAAGTTTTAGGTAAAATTTTAGGTTATTATGAATAAAGTAAGTAAAATCAGATTGTAACGCCTCCCATAATTATTGCTTACAGATTGAGTTTCACCATTTACCTTACGTATCAGAATAAAATTTATGATTGTAAACTTATCTCCTTACGATTGATTGATTGATGAGGCACTTAGATGTTGAAAATCCATACTTAATATTGAGATAACGCAATTGTTTGATTTTCAAATATTGGTTTATTAAACAGGTATATTTACTTCACCTGAAGAAGCCACAGTGTGGCGAAACATATGTAGTGTTTAATAAACCAATATTTGAAAATCAAACAATTGCGTTATCTCAATATTATCTCCTTACATTGTACTATCTTTATGTTACTTATGCACAAGTCAATGAAATAATAATATGAGTAAAACAAATATATTATCCTTCGACAATTGTATTAATTAATAATCCAAAGGATTGTGTAATTATTATACGTTTCAATTCGCTTTAAACCACAATTTGAGGCTTAATAACGTTATTAAATGGCTTGGTATATACACATCTTAATTAAATGCCGTATGTAGAGCTAGAAATTTTGATATGTAATGTCGTAAATTAGGGTCATATATAGATGTGTAATGTAACGTAATGGCGTGTCGTGTTCGGTTCACTGCATTATTGTAATTAAATGGTGGCGTAATAATTAGGTCTAATATTTGATTTAGTTGCTAATTATACGCAGATATATGTAATAACTATTTGAGTGCAATTATTTTTCTTTTTTGCCAAAATCTCATGGTTTTCGAGAAAGATATACGGAAAGTACTAACACCATATATCTGTTTCATATTAAATGTTATTATTGTATGTACCATATTATGTTTGTCCAAATAAAGATGTATGTATATATATTGTTATGTATATGTTTATCCAAATAAAGATTATTGTATATATATAAAAAATGGTGATGTGGCCATCATAGTACTTTCCCTATAGTTTTATAAGGTTTACGCAAAGAGGTTATTCGTAATCACTTTTGAATTATCTACAATTTGTTATAAATATATTTCATAAAATGGTGATGTGGCCATCATAGTACTTTCCCTATATGTTACTCTAAAACTATGAGTTTTACGCAAAAAGGTTAATCATAACAATTTGCTCAATTTTGGATTCTTTACAATTACTTGTTGTATAATGTTTATATAACTCCTACAACAGCTTATTGGTAATAGGCAAAAAATGTCAAAATTTTAAAGTTTTTAATTTTTTCTCGCAAAGAACATTATAAAAAAATATTTTTCAGTTTCTCAGTCTCTTAACTTTTGTTTGAATAGTTTTGTAATGTTTTTTAAATTTAGATCAATATCAAAAAAAAACAAAAATCGCTTCGAGTAAACACCCACTTCCGGGTTCACCAAAAGCTTCCTTCTCTGTTCCAGTTTTTAACGTTTAAATCTTAAGCTTAAAATTTCATCTTAATATAATTCGGTTTTGAGATACATACATTTTTCTATTTCAGAAATGTCTCTTGAAATTTACAAATGATTTCTTCTAGGAGTTTTAATAATATGCAGTTTTTTTTTTCTGACTAAAAGTATTTCTTTCGGTGCAAAGTGTTCTTCAAGGGTTCTAAATTTTTTCAAAAAAATGCATTCAGATTTATAAAATCCATTAATTCGAGAATTTAGCATTTTTCAGCAAATATTTAAAAAATTTCCAATTTTTCTTGCTTTGTATTAGAGAAAATTTTCAGATAATTTCTTCTTTATGAATCGCTCTTCCAATTTAAGAAAATTTCTGTTGAATTGACTAGTAATTCGCTTTTACATCTCTTTTTATTAAATACTGTAGTATATTTTAGAGATTCTCTAATGAATTTCTCTTGAGAGTTTTTTAAATTTCTATATTTTTCCTGCAATTTTTTTTCTACCATTTAAAAGTTTTTGCAATTTTCCAGAATTTCCGAGAAAAATTTCTACCATTACAACAAACCGAATTTTTCAGCATTTTTTCGTCTCAAAATTTGTTCTGTAGTTTAAATATGTATCAATTATTATTATTATTTCAATATATTTATTTGGAATTTTTAAATTTCAAAATAAGTTTACCTTTCAAGTAGCGATTTTTTTTCACAGTTTTTAAAATTTTGCTTTCACAATTTTCTACTAAATCAAGAGTTTTTATTTTTCAAATCTCAAAAATTTAAACCATTTATTGCATTTAGTAAGTTTTTTTATTCTTATAGAAACTTTTCTTTTAATTTCCAAAAATTTAATTAATTTTCAGTAATTCCTTACGAAATTTTTCAATAAATTTCTCTTCCGGGTTGCGAAATTTTAGCAGTTCAGATTTTTGCAATTTTCTATGTATTCAAAAGCTTTATAATTTATTGTCAATTCATTAAACTATAATAAACACAATAATATCTTAACCTTATAAACTCGATTATTACTTATTCTATCGTACTCTTGACCTACCTCAACAAACAATGCAACAATGACCTCTTCTCGTACTCCTGACCCGCCCGAACAATTTATACGTTGAGGTAGGTCAAGAGTACGCTGGAGTTTAAGCGGGAAAATAGGCGCTATAGGTTAACGCATAGTTTATTGTCGTAGGTCAGGAGTACGTTCGGTTAAATAAAAAAAAATAATTGAAAATTATTTGAAAATTTCTGAAAACATATTTTAATATTCAAAAGTTAGAATTTTAGATTTTTACTTGATTTAAATAAATTTAATTGTAGGAATCTATTGGTGCATGATTTTTTAATTTAAATATTATTGCGAAAATTATAATTGAAAAACTGAAAAATAATTGAAATTTTATTGTATGAATCTATTGGTGCAAGAGTTTTGTCAAAATTTGCCCAAAAAAAAATTTCAACTGTTATTCCTTAAGCAAATTATATTTCTGTTATATTTTTTTCTTAAATTTCTTTTGTTCTTTTAAACATTAGACTAATGTGTACTTTTAGAAAGTTTGCAACTCTTTGAAATAAAATTCCATTGGTTATATTTTATTTCAACTGTTTTTAACTATAATTTTCTAAGTAATTGTAACTTATCAGCTGATTTTCAGTTGTTTTTTTTTGTTCGTCGTAAAATTTAAAAGTTTTATTAAGGAGAGAGTGATTTTAACATTATATTATTAGCATTTTTTCTACTCTAATATTAGATATACATTTTGGATCAATTTTTAGTCATTTGAGAAATTTTCTTTTTTCTAATTAGGCGTATTTAGACTGATTATATAAAGTAATTTTAAAAATGTTTCAGCTGTATTCCAATTGTTTTCTTAATCTGAAAAATTTCAACTGTTTAGTATAAAATTCAATTGTTTTCTTTTCTAAAATTCAACTGATTTTAACTGCAATTTTTTAGAAAAAAAAAAGGTTAACTTATTAAAAAAATTGTTTTTTTCTTCAACCACTTTTAATTTTTTAATTTAAACTTTAGTAAATTTCATTTGTCACCCACTTTATTTTTTAATTATAATCACTGTTGCCATTTTAGTTTTCCTAAAAACTAAAGCGGAGTATTGTATTTTTTTAAATTGTGTATCAGTGTTTTAGATTAAAGTTTAAATGTATATGTAGGGTGGGTGGGTGGCCACTATCACACCCTTCAATTTCAAACACATAGGCAACAATTTTTCAGAAGGAAAAAATTTTAAACAACACTAATTTAAATAATAAGTCATTTTAGAAATAAAAGTACACTCATTGGAATTTTGGGAGTGTTTTAAAGATTGGAGGGTGGGATAGAGGCCACCCACCCGCCCTACATATGCAATTAAACATTCATCACACTCAGACTTTTAGTTTCCTAAAAACTATTGCAGTATTAAATGAAATTATAAAACAAAATTAAAAACAAAGTTTATTTCAATGTGTTCATATATTAGTAGGATAGGTAGGTGATTTTTCTAGCAAATATTAATTATTATAACATATTTTAAGGTTTCTCAAAAATAAAATAATCTTAGGATTAATATAATCATAAATAGTTTACTATTATTATTATATTACGTGATAATGGATTTTCAAAAAATAAGTGCCTTGACAATCAACGAGATCGAAGTATTAAATTTTCTTGGAAAATTGAATAAAATAACGTTTGTGTGATTAAATGTAAATTCTGTTTACAACTGAAGGGTACGAAAAAGATCACCCACCTACTTTATATATTTTTTTGAAATTATAATCACTGTTGTCATCATTTTGTTTTCCCTAAAAGTTATAGCGATTTTGCTGTTTTAATTTTTAAATTATAAATCAGTATTTTAGTTTAAAGTAAGATTAATATGTAGGGTGGGTGGGTGTCAACTATCCCACCCTCCAATTTTAAACAAATAACCAATATTTTTTCAAGAGAAAAAAAATCAAACAAAATTAATTTACACAATAAATTGATTTAGAGAATAAAGCGCATTTATTAGAAATCTTGATAGTGTTTTAAAAATTGGAGGGTGGGATAGAGATTAAAAAAATATAAATCAGTATTTTAGTTTATTATTTTAGGGGGGTGCCACTATCCCACCCTTTTAAACATACAAACAATAAATTTTTGGAGGAATAAATCTCAAACAAAGCTTATTTAAACAATAAATTTGTTTTAAAATGAAGGTACTTTTATTATAATTGGTATTTCTTAATCATTTGTTTAGTTTTTAATTCTCTACAATTATTTGTTATATAAATTTCATGCAACTCCAATAGTTTATTAGCAATTGGCAAAAAATTTAAAAATTTTCGATTATTATATTTTTTTCTTCTCAATAGTTACGAATTTAATGAAAAATATGTTTTAATAAAACTTGTTCAGTTTTTCAGTCTCTTTAATTTTTATTTGAAAAATTTTGTAATATTCTTTATATCAAAAAAAAATATTGGAAAAAACAAAAAATGGCCTCAAGTAAATATGAATATTCGCCAAAAGCTTTTCAGTTCGAGTTTTTAACGACGAAACCTTAAGTTTCTCAATCGGATCATTTATTTTTGAAATATAGCGCCTACAAACATTTTCATGCACGAAAACATAACTATGTATACTATATAGGGAAAGTAAAAATATAATCCACTCCTAATAAATAATAACTTCATTCAAACACATTAAACTATTGATTTTTTCGCACAATAAATTCAAGTGCAGCGACCTCAGCGTACTCTTGACCTACCTCAATACACTATACATTAACCTAGCGTACTCCTGACCTTTGTTAATAAACCGTTTGTTGTGGTAGGTCAAGAGTACGCTGATTTGTTCGATGATTTTATATGTAAAATCTCGTAGGCTAGATTAATGCATAAAGATAATTCTTTAAATGTATCTAAAAGACTTTAATAAATTTGATTAAATAATAAACTAATTCTTAACTCTAAAAATTAAAAAATTCAGGAAGAAAAATGCTAAAAATATTTAGAAACGAAATCTGGAAAAAAAATCGACAAAAAATCTAAAGCCCTCGAAGAAAATTCATGAAACCTGAATGAAACATTGCTGGTAAAATCTTAAAAAGAATTTGTTGGTTAATTTTAGAAATATCAAATAACTTAATAAAATAGTGACACAGTAATATGGTAACAAATCACCTTAATTAAAAAAAATAAAATTCTAGATATCTAGAAAAAAAACAATAACGAACATTTCATTTAATTCTAGATATCTAGAAAAAAACAATAACGAACATTTCAACAAGAAAAAGAGCTGAAAAATTTTAGAACTTTTGAAATATGAAAAAAAATCTTGGGAAATCTCCAGAGTTTTCTTTTTCAATTTAAGTCTAAAAAAATACTAGAAAATTCTAGAACCATCTGAAAAAAAATGAAATCCGAACGAATGTGTTTCGCTGGTAAATTTAAGAGCACTCGAAAAATCATTTTCTCAGTTTAGACAAATAATTTTAGTATTATAGAAAGAAAATACTGAAAAATTCTACAACTCTCGTAAAAATCTACGAAATCTAAAAGTAAAATTGCTGAAACTCTTAGAACTTATAAAATCTGGAAAATAAATTGGTGAAAAATTCAAAACTTACTTTCAATTTTCAAACAAAAACATTTAGAAATGTAGAAAAAAAATAATAATAACAGAAAATTCTAGAAGAAAAATTGTTGGAAAATTTGAACTTTCAAAATTTGGAAAATCCAAAGAGTTGAATTGAATAAATCTTTAAAACTATTAAAACTATTAAAAAAATTCATGAAATATTAAAATAAAGAGGCTGACAAATTTTAGTATTATTGAAAAATTTAAAAAATGCTGGTAAATTTTAGATCAATCAATTATTTGAATGATGAAAATTGATTAAAAAAAATCACTAATAAATTACTCTAATGAAAAATCAGTGTACTAGGGGGGCTACAAATCAAATTTTCTAACTTGAACTGTTTTACAATGTTTCTATCAGCGAAAAATCGAATTTTAAAAATTCTTCACCAATTAAAACTGTTATAAAGCAAAATAAAATTTGAAAATGTTTTACAATAACTTTTCTTTGAATAAAGAAAATTGCAAAATGCTAAAAACAAAGGAATCGACTAAAAATTCAAAATTCAAACATTTGTTTTGTAATGCTTTTGTCATATCTTTTTAGCAATTAATTTAATTTCAAATTTTCTTATATTAACAAATTGCCATTACTAAACTCAATAAATAAATGAGTTGAAAATTGTAAATATAATTGTAATTATTTTTTTAATTTATTCACTTGTTCATTCTTGATATGATGATGAAAATTTTAAAGATTCTTCACCAATCGATTGCTCCGGCGTAATATTTGCAAATTCGGACTTCAATTGTTTCTTGCACAGACCAATTGTGATTACAAATTAAAACTGTACAAGTCAAAATATGAAAGAAACTAAAAAATATTTTCAATCAAGGAACAGTTCATATTTATATTTTATATTTCAAAAATTGCACTTGTTGATTTTTATTATGAAAGAAAGGCCCATTTTGTTTTGTTAAAACAATCAAAAACGTACCTGCTATTGCCCACTAACTAATTTTTTAGGAGAAAATATCCAAAGAAATAATTGTATTTCATTCCATTATTATTTAATATTAGTTTAATACAACACTCACATATGTTGTATTGATTTGAAGATTGGATAGAGGCCAAATTAAAATTACAAACATTGTTTTAATGTCGGTGAGTTTTATGAGTACGTGAAAATATTAATATTAAATAAAACACTAGTTTGGCACTTTTTTCACTTGGTTTATTTTATAGCTAAATGTACATTTAGACACAATAACTTGTGTAGCGGTAAAACAAAGTTATTGTGTCTTATTTACAAATCATTGAAGGTGTATCACGAAGTAAATGCCTCTGCCATCAAATCTTTCATTTTTGTTTGAAAAGTTTTGTAATATTTATCATTATAAAAAAAAAAAACAAAAAACGCCCTAAGTAAATATCCACTTCCAGTTTATGAATGTTTACCAAAACATAAGCACTTATATCAAGCCTCCATAAATTATACCCTCATTTTATCTAGCGTACTCTTGACCTACCCTAATAAACTATGCGTTAACCTAGCGTTTATTTCCTCGCTTAAACTCCAGCGTACTCTTGACCTACCTCAACGTGTAATCTATTTGCGCGGGTTCGGAGTACGAAAGGTCATTGCACTGTTTATTGTGGTAGGTCAAGAGTACGCTAGAATATCTTATGATCAAGTTAATTGTATTCAATTAATATTGAGTTAGTTTTTTTAATAAAGTAAGAAAAGAACAGTTAAAATTAATGAAATATCAAAGCCCTAAAACAATTGAACTTCTAAAAAAACAATTGCAACTACTGAAATTTAAAAATATGATAATCGAACGAAAAAAATATTTAAACAAATTATTAAGAAACGCCAAAAAAGTGTTTTAATTGAGGAAAATCAATTGGAGTTATTAGATATAAAAAATAATTGATAGAAAATAATACGACGGGGTGATTTAGAAAAAGAACGCAAAAGTTTAAAACAAAGTAAACATCACTCCAGAAAATAATTGAAATTGTTAGAAATAGAGGAATAATTAAAAGTTGGTAAAATAAATTGAACATTGACCTAAATTTAATAAACAAAATCAATTGAAAATTATTATAAATAGTTACAATAAAAATAATTAGAAATTTAAACAAAGAAAACATTTGACAATGCACAAAAACAATCAATTAAAGGTTGATGGACGAAAACAATGACAATTAGTAAAAATAGTTAAAATTTTCCAGAAATAATACCAATTAACCATCAATAATAGCACTTGAATATTAACGATAAAATCAAAGATTATTTTAAAAACAGTTGCATTAAATCAAATTTGTTAATAAAAATTAAATAGACAATAAAGAAAAAACAGAAAGTGTAACGAAAGAAAACAATTGAAAATTATTTTAAAAACAAATGTGATAAAATATTTGAAAACGTTAAAAAAACTACAACATTTGAATGTTACAGAATCATTACAAAACCACAAATAAGTATTTGTAATTAACTAACTGTTGGAAATTTGTAAAGAAAAAACAATTGACAAATGATCAAAGCAGGTGGACATTGATAAAAATTACGAACGAAAACAATTGAAAGTTATAAACAAAACAGCTAAAAGCATTAAAACAATTGAATGCCATTTTAGATGTTAATTACGATTGTTGGAAAGAAAACAATCGTTGGTTGATGAAAGAGAACAAAAGTCTTATTAAAAATAAAGTTAAAATCATTGATTGCCAAAAAACAGTTAAAACTGTAACTTAAAAAAACTGTTGAAAATCTAAAAAAGAATTAAATTTAGAACCAAAATTTTTTTTAGACAATAATAAAAAAATCAGTTTTAATTTGGTCGATAAAATTGGTTAAATATTATCAAAAAAAACTTTACAAAAACCGTTTATATTGAAATAAGTGTTTAACAATTGAATTTCTCTCGTAAGCCAATAAAGAATAAACTTGAATATTTGATGGTTTAGGCGTTTACTTCGTGGTACATCTTGAATGAGTGGTAATTGAAACACAAATTAATTACAATTCAACACTTACAAAACTTGAACATTACGTCGCGAATAAATTGAAAGTTTTGATATACGAGAACTTTTAAAATCAGTTGAAACTACCAAAAAAAAAAAACGGAAAATAAATAAATCAGTTAAGAAAACTGATAATTAAAAAAAGGTAATATATATGTAATAAAAAATGAGTTTTAGTAAAAAAAATATAATTTAGAAACTACAAAAAATAATAATTCTCCTTTTTTAAAACAGTTAAAATTTTATGAAATCATAAAAATAGTAAAAAGGAGTTAATCTAAATAGTTTATTCATGCGAAATAGAACAAACAAAGTAAGAAAATTAGTTAAAATAATTGAAAATTAACATAAACTAAAAGTTATCAACAAAAGAACGATAGGCAGAAAAATATTAGCCCTTAAAAACAATTTTGACTGCCAATAAGAGCAATTAACGATCAATTAAATCGTGATGAATGAAAACTATTGAAAATTGATAAAAACAGTTAAAATGGCTCAAAATTATATTAGAAGCTTGTAAAAGACAAAGATGGCAGTTCCTAAAAAAATTGGGACAAAAACAAAAACAAATAAGTGAGTTGAATATTAGCGTAAACAATAGATAAAAGAAAACGATTGAAAATTATTATTAAAACAACGTTTATATTGAAAAAAAGTTCCAAAACAATTGCAATAAATAATTGATAAAATCCGTTAATTATCAAATCATTTTACGAAACCCCATTTTTCAACGATTTTTGCCAATTTTGAATTTTGTCGATTATAGCGTCGTCTGTCACGAATACAAAAAAAAATTCAGTTAAAACTTTCTTATTTTTTCCCGGAGTATCCAAATCCGTAAAAAAATGAGGGTTCTTAATTAACTTTTCTATTTCTCACCCCCTACCCCCTAGGGGGTTAAAGGTAGTGGGTCGAGTTTCGTATCATTAGATGTCCCCCTCAGAGGCGAACAAATTTGAATTATATTTTATTTTATTCAATGTGTAGTTTTCGAGATATTTCAATGTCTTCACTTAAATTGAACACACTGTAGATTATATACAATTGTAAATATATGTAAATATATGAATTGGTATATACAATTATTCTTTCTTATCACCAATCGTGTCAGTAATTGTGCTGAAAGAAAAAAAAAAACGCCTAGATCGAAACCCCCAAGATGATAAATCCTTGCGAATCAGTAAAAATTAAAGATGAATTTCACTTAAATATCATGAGAATGATTCACCAAACATAGGATTTACTAAAGAGAAACTATTTTTCTCGCGTTGATATTAATTCAATAAAAAAATTAATTCGTAGCGAGTGGCAAGTTTTATAAAACAAATAACATCAAACTACTCTTCGATCTTATGTTTTTATGGCTGAGAAAATAAACAGAAGACTGTAAAGATATAAGACGAAGCCTAGGGGAAATATTTGCATTATTTTTTTTATAAATGTGTTCAAAGATCCTTAGAAAATTCCTATAAATAAAATTTTTTATTTTGTTATAAAACAGACTTTGTTAAATAATGTAGATTCAAAGTCAAAATTATATTTCTTACTGTTTCTTCCTTATTTTAATGGTTTACAACATAATATTATTAAAAAATGTAGTGCAAATAAATTATTTTTTTTAGTAATAGTAGTAGTAGTAAGTTTGGCTATCGACCACGTGGTCCTTTCGCCGTGTAATTTGTATCGTCGCCATTGAATCAATCTTGAGCATTCTGTATACAGTCACCCGTTATGAGCTGAAGGACCAAATTTAAACTCTTATGTCAGTAATTACGTTAGAGGAAGATAGAATAAATGTCTCAAACAGAATCTGAATGTTGAAAACAGGTAAGAAAATCAAGAAACAATATATTTGCTATCAAATGCATGGGCACCTAAAAGAAGATTATCGTTAGAAGAAGCAGGATATGTACAAAACAGACCACTTTCAACCATCGGACGTCAATTTATTTGATTATAAAACAGCAGGAGTAATTTGAATTAAATGTAGAAAGTACGAACTTGTTAAAGAAAACGCAATGTAACTAGATCAAGAGTTGTGACGACGTGTGAAAATTTTCTTATGAAAAATAAGGCAATAAGAAAATCTAGATCGCATTTGAAAGACATCATAAGCTCATCTTTGAAGAACCCTTTGAGAACCTACAGAAACTATTCACCCAGTTAATCATTTCGGATGCGAAAATATAAAGGTGAATACCCCAAAAATAGAAGCTATTGACAACTGGACCAATTTTGCAGCCAATGATAAAATCGTTGCAGAAATAGAACGTTTAAACTCGAAAAAAGAATTGCTAGAAGAAGCACTTGTGACTCTTCCTGGGGCAGTTCTCAGACAGAAAAAGAGATCACACAATTAAATAGTCAAATACGCAAAAAGTTTTTTTAATCAGAAGAACAGGCCTACTCGACAATCAAGCGCAAATATATTGTATGAAGCCTCAACAAATCCTTCGTTCATCATGTTTTAAGATATCCTCTCTGCGTGTACGTAAGATGAAGAAATAAAGAATACTATTACTGCCTTAGACTTTACACTACCAACAAACGCTATGTTTAGGAAGGAAATATCCAAAAATGTGAGAAGTAGCTGCTGCAAATCAAGATGATGTCACTTATCGTGCCGTAATCTATGGCATTTTACACAAAATACAAATAAATATAAATACAAAATTGGAGAAAGATGCGTGCAGATATCATAAATAGTCTATAATCAGATATTGACCTGATTCTTAGCGCTTCAAGACAATCTTTTTGCAGCTTGGTGCAAACTACAACAGCTAGCTAATCGGTCGAAAAATTCACTAAGTTACTTGTCGCTTAGGTTATCACAAAGAAAAAAGGCAAAACTTTTCTCATTAAAATATCGATGGATGTTACATTCAATAAATTAGTCCTACTATGGTATTTCTAGCCAATACATATCAAAAAATGTAGTAACACACCAAGCATTTCCTTGTTTAAACCTTCACCACATACTAATCCCAAGCTATCATATAAAGGTTGATGTTGATAGAGAAGAAATCGAGATTTTAAAATCAAACACACATTTTTGATATCAACAAAATTACTCGTATATCTAATTTATAAAATTCTATTATAAAGTGAAAGCCTTTACAAAAACTTATTTCAAGGACTCTTCTTGCTACCTAAGTAGAAAAAATTACTAGCTGAATAAATGATATCTGACTTGCTGTAGACTCTTTCTCTGGCAATAAGGATTTATCTACTGGGTATATCGGCTATTCTGGAGGTTATTGATTTGAAAGCATTAGCCGCATTGTGAATACATGACATATACAAAAGGTCTGAAGCGGTGGTATTGTAGATCCCAATTCAATACTCTATAAGAGCTCACTTTTGTAAAAGCACAAGATTACCAACTTAGTAGTTGAGGCTAAAATATAGATATCTATACGTTCTTTCTTTATATATTGATTTAGATCTTCCAGTTCTCACACTTCTCTTAACACTTTTGTAAGTAAGGTAATTTTAAATTAAAACATTTGCTGTGTTTCATATTGTTGTATTTATTTTCCTGACATATGTTTCGATCAAAAATGAAAGCCATCTTTAAGGCTAGTTAGATAAATTTTGCAGCTAATTATATAATTTCTGCAGAAGTAAAAAAGGTTTACTGTTACTGGATAAAAAGAACAGCACTAAGAAAAGCACCTGTAACTCCACTGTTATTATTAAACAAGCAGCCGAAAACTTACCATAAACCTGGAGCAGTTCTCAGCCAAAAAAAAAAACAGTTAGGGACCTGGCATGGTATAAAGTTGAACTCTCAAAATTTTTGCAGCCAATTATATAACTGCTGCAGAAGTAAAACGTTTTTATCTGGAAGAAAGAGTAGTAGTAAGCAGTCTCTCAAGTTTAAATAACCGCTTCTAACTCCATCATCATAACGACAAGCAGTCGAAAACTTATTACACACCTGAAGCAGTTCTTAGCCAGAAGAAAGGACCACACGAAAAATGTGAAATACATAAGCTATGTTCTAAACTCAGAATAACACAATTACTCAACAACTAAGCGCCAAGATAGTGTATGAAATCTTAACAAACTCAGGGAGTACTCACTTAAAGTGATCAACAAGTATTGAAATTGATCCTGATCTTCAAAGCCCTGATGGAATGATTTGCAAGATAAGAATTCCTGATAATGCCATATCAAGCATCGATCTAATATGTCTCCGGAAGAAGTAAAGCTATTATTATGCACCGTCATAAATCAATTATATCTTGAAGTTTGGCAAATCCATCTCACCATGTCTTCTATTTTGTGTGCAGAAGTCTATTCTACATAAATGAAATATGTAGAAATAAAGAACAATTGTTACTGTCCTAGAATTGGTACCCGAAAACTGGACCAGCATAGTTCTGTAATGCAAGAGTAAGAAATTCTTTGATACGACCTTAATGGGCAGTATCTAACAATGCGTTGCAAGTCCCAAGAGTGATTTCTGCATATCATGATTCTGCCATACTTATCATGCCGTAAACTATGTATAAATAATACAAAGTGGAATTAGAAATATATAACTGTAGGCATTATAAGCTATATGAAATATTGTTCTACATATCATCGCTTCAAGGCAATCTAGATGAAGCTTGGTACAAACTAAAACAGTCAGTTAACGGTTTGAAACTGTTTGGACTACTCCCTGAATAAGTCTATTGATTCGTAAAGATACTTATCATACAGATTATGCCAAAAAAATATGTAAAGCTTATCTCAGTAGAACAGCCGATGAATGTTTTATTTGATAAAGTTTTCCTACGCTATGGCATTCCTAGTCAATGCAGTGATATACTAACTATTTTATTGTTTAGATAATTACTACATACTAATACCAAGCTATTGTCTAAAGGCCGGTAGCATCTAGAGAAGAAATCGAGATTTTAAATTTCCCCCTTATCGGAAAAAGTAAAATTGCACTGCCGACAAAATTGTAAGCCGTCCTTTAGAAGAAATTAACTCCTGAGACTCTGATACTTTTAAAACGAGTCTATTAAGAAATTTTATCAAGTGATTCTCTCAGATGTATTCACTTGGTTTTACTTATTCCATAATTCACGTTTTGATTAATATTTTCTTATTTGCCTCGTGTTGTTGTCAATTCAATCGAAAGGAAAATTCGTTGTGGGAGAAAAGCTTAATATAAAACTACATACATCTTCGGCCTTATTTTTGACGGTTGGGAAAGCAAACAGAAGACTGTAAAGATGTGAGGCGAAGCCTACAGAAGGAATTTGCTTCCGATTCATTGTGGATATGTTTAATAATCCTCAGAAAATTATCATAATTATAGATTTATAACTCTCTACATAATGGACTGTTAAATGCAGAAGTCTTAGATGAAAAAAGCTTGGCCATTCTATATGATCTCATCCATCATGAGTTAAACGACCAAACTTCATGTTTAGGTGTAATATCTTACTATAAGATTATTAATCACGTTAGAAAAGCAGACGAATTCTTATGAGATCAATGCTTGAAACAGAATCCGAATGTTGATAAAAGGTAAAAAAAATTCAACCGATGCAGCCTCTAACGACTTCCTGAAAGTAATTATTTACTCTCGAGACTCTAAGAAACTTCAAAACTAGTCGATCTAGTAATTTTTATAAGTACTTCTCGTAGATGCATTTACATGGTTTTACTTATTTCACAATTCAGTTTTTGATTAATGTGTTTTGAGGACTCTTGAGTGTTCATCTCTAGGTAAATCTTTAACTGGCGCTTATGTATTCATTATTTATCTATGTCCAACTTGTTGCTGGAATTTATATACCTGCGCTTGTTCTCTTCAACTGTACATATAAAGGTTTTTCTATTTACTTTTTAGGTATGAATCTTTCTAGTAAATATATAGGCCTACTGGTTTCTTTAGAGTACTTTTTCTAAAATCCTTTAGTACAATATTTTTCTTTTTACAAACCATTCCTTTGTAATTCGCTGTTGGTTTATTGACACACAACTTATACAATTGGCGCAGTCGGTAGGATTCTTACGTAAGAAATTACTGCATACTTTCTACTATCGTTACAGCTACTGTTCTGACTTGACTGAAACAATGGCACACAATTAATTCCATCCATTATTTCTCCACGACCGACATCCGATGTGTTAAATTTTAACGTTACGATCCCCACCTAATCCATTACAAACGTAACGAGAAATTTCCAAATGAAACGTTATTGTCTACACACGGAATCGCCGTACGAAATTGAATATAATATCAATCAGTCGGCCCTATTTAATCTTCATTAGCGTTAATCGACACCCGATTGTGATACGGACCGGACCGGGTTTGATTGATGCGGACCGCGCAAAACCCCGATTTTTATGTTGAACAAATATGAGCCGCGTTGAAAAATTGATACGATTTCCCCACGTATTAATTAAATAACGGACGGACGGACAGAGGGCACGTTCGCCGTATCGGTTTTCGCGTCCCCCGAAACGGCCAGAATGATTATTAATGTCCGCCGATGCCGATTTATTACAATTGACTTTTACGACCGCCCGTGTTTCTATATATCATATTAACCAAAACGCGTAATTGCGAAAATATTGCGACAAATCAGCGGCGGTACCAGTGATACACAGCAGTAGTGCCGCTAAACGAATTATTACGTTACGGTGCGGCCGTCAAACGTTATTTATTGTTTATTGAAAAATCTGCCCGGGTTTAATGGGCGACGCGTGTTTACATAGATAATAGTGTGATTTTATATTTCCACAGTTGTTTATAGCCTATTATACTATTTTGTATGATTTGATTTGATTCACTCAATTACAGTTACAAAAATTTTAAACAAGAATCTAAATTGTCGATATAAATACAGTGTGAGTTTATTTTAGGTATTCTCTATGGGGATCTCGTAAACTATAAGAGATACAAAAACGGTTAAATAGGGAAAGATGTGTAATTTAAGAGACCAATAAAATTGCACTTTAATGATTTTCAAAAAAGTCAAGGGTAACTAGATATTTTGAAAAAAGTAAAAAAAAACATTTTTTTTCAAATAAATATATTTCGGTTATTATGACAGATAGAAAAAAAAACTGTAAAATAAAGTTTTAGATAATTTTACGTAGATTAATAAAATATATTCAGAAAAATAAATTAAATTTATTAAATTAAATTAATTAATGATTGGCGGAATTTATTTTCTGGTGTTGATGAATTTATAATTTAGCTGGGAAAATTTAATCTAGTTGGTGATAGATATTTTTTGCTCTAAGAAAAACAATGAGTGTTAGACCTAAAATGTTGTTAAAATATATAATCAACAAGAAAATTGCTTAACTTTAGCAGAAGCTAAATTGCAGAAGTTGATCAGAAACTACCCGAATAAAAAAATAGCAGAAAATTATTAAGGAGGAAATCTTATACTCTAGCTATTATGGCTATTGTTACTAAATATGTACACTATATTGTTTATTTTTCAGTTATATTATCGACTCCAAATTTTATTATCTATGTGAAAATTTATTGAATAAAATTTCATTCCTGACTTCATTTTTATATTGTAATAAATTAATTTACACATTATTAGCATTATATCTATGGCGCGTTTTATGAAACGTTACGTAAAAGCTGAAAATTGGATATGGAATATAATTCCACTGCAATATCTTCCTTTGTGAATTTGAATGCAAGCAAGCAAATGTAAAAATCGGTTATTAGATTCAAAGAGAAATCTCCTTTAAATAAAAACTAGATAATCAGAAGGAATATAATTGACCTAAAAAAAACACGAATTATACATTTTTTAGTCCCTAGCTAGTTTTCATTTATACAATGACCCTAAGGACTTTAATACGAATTGATTAATATAACATTGTGATACATCTTGAATATTTAAATGAAACACTTGAATACAGTTTAAAGAGAAAATATGTAAGTACTAAAGTATATAATTAGTGGTTTCTAAAGTCGTAGTTCCCAGGTACATAAGCCTAGAAGTAAAGGAGTCTAAATTGGTAAATGTATCATAAATTAATTTAAGACTACGTGGTATTCAGATTTATTAGATTTATTATTTTTACTCATCCATAATCATAGTTTTGATCCAAATTTTTAAATTTTTAGAAATATTTCCTTTAGAAAAAAATAGGTTTTTTATTGGAGCGTTTTTGATTTAATTCATCGTAATTTTTGTGTACACAAGCATCTTCTCTTCTATAATGTACTATTTTTCTATGTGTTGCAGAGTTTTTTTTTTAGCAACTCCCTCTCAAATTTTCTGGGTATTCTCTTTTAAATTTCAGGAATTAAAAATTTTTTTTAAATATGTTTTTCTTTTTAATTTCTAGATTTTTTTAGAAGCTCTATTTCTAATTTCTTCAAATTTTTTTCAGTTTTCCAGATACTTTTTCTTTCTATTACGTCCCTCATAGGGATTTTGCCTCCAAATCTATTATATTCCATTCCTTTCACCGAAGATATTTTTTTAGGGATCTTTAATATTCGATCATTTCCCATTTCAATTATAATTTTTGAAAGAACAAGATTTTCTAGTGTTTCTTTTTCTAGTAATTTACTATTTAGATATCTAGAATTTTCCTAAATAAACAAAGAATTACCAATTGTGATATTTCTGGGTTTTACTTCTAGATTTCTAAATTCTCTGTGAACGGTTATATAAAATATAAAATTATAAAAAATTTACAATTAGTCCTTGTTATTTTATATGAAAATATTTAATGAATTTCTTTTACTCAAATGTAATATATTTTCTTCAATCATATTTCTAAAATTTTCTAAAATAATTCCTTCGAAAGTATTAGAATTTTTTAACTTTCTTGTTTAAATTTACCCTAATTTTCTAGTACCCCAGTAACTTCTTTTCTAAAGTGTGCTATATCTTCTGGGCGTTCTAAATTTCTTTCGCCACTTTTCTCAAGTGTTCTCTTCTAAGTTTAAGAAATTATCTTCAAAATTTATAAAATCTTTCAACAGTTTTCTTTTAAAATTTCTAGTGTTATTTCAAAAGCTTTCAATTAATTGACAGATTTATTAAATCTCTGTTTTTATTTCAAGTTTCTTGCGTTTGCAAAAGTTTTCTAAGAGATCTTTAATTTTCGATCATTTCTTGTTTCAATTTGAAAGCTCAAGAATTTTTTGGCATTTCTTTTTCTATTAATTTACAATTTGTAAATATAGAATTTCCCAAAATAAAAATAAAAATGCCAATTGTAACATTTCTAGGTATTAAAACTAGGTTTTTTATTTCAAGTTTTTTAAGTTTCCCAAATTTTTCTCAGACATCAACAATTTCTGATCATTTCATTTTGAGTATATTCATTTAAATTTTTATATAAAACTTTATAATAGCTTTATTTTTACAAATTCTAACATTCTTAGTATATTTTTTTTGAGAGTTATAAAATTCCAAACTAAATTCTTGTTGTTTCTCTTCACTGTTTCTAAATTTTCTATAAACCATCTATGGTAATTTTGAAAAAAAATCCTATAATTTCTTGCTTTATTTTATCAAAATTCTCAAAGAATTCTTATTTTAAATTTCAAGAATTGGCTTCTAAAATTTTCTGCAATTATTTCGGCATTATTAATAAATTTTGCGTTCAATTATTTCAAAAAGTTTTATATTTATTCCAAGTTTTTTTTTTAATTTCTTTGCTACTTTTTAGCAACTACTTCAAAATTTTCTTCAGAAATTGAATCTAACTGCTCTATTTTATTTACCAGAACTGTTCAATAATGTCTGTAAACTATTTATCTTCAATACTGCAAAAATATTCTTTGAGAGTTCTGCAATTTTCTTGAGGCTTTTCTTTGAAAATTTTTAGAAAATGTATGTTTATTTTTAGAATTTCCGTTCCTTTATATGCTTAAACTGATAGACCTACGGTCGATGTATTTTAGCTTAAGACTTCCGATGAAATCACAAAAGCCAAAAAGATGGGACGAAGAAATTTTATAATTGTTAAGTCATCAAAAAATGTATAAATGTAGTACTACCTCCAATAAAGATGTTTATCTCTCTCTCTCTCTCTCTCACTCAGAAGTCAACATCGCTATAATTTCCAGAAAGATTTTGTTTATTTTTAAAAATTCCTTACCAGTTAATATCATTTTTAAATTTCGAGAAATTGTTTATAATTTTGTTTGTAATTTCTATATATAAATTTTCGGCAAAATTTTTTAAAGATTTCTAGAGACTTTCCAACTGATTTTCTAAATTTCTAAAATTTTCCAAATCTTTCTTTCATTTCGATTTTATTTATTGGTTTATCATAACTTTCCACAGCGTAAGAATTTTTTGATAGAACTTAGACAGACTAATTTTTCATTTAGATTTCTAGAATTTTAAAAATGATTTTCTAAATTTGTAAAAAAATTCGAAACATATTTTTATTATTTGGATTTTATTCAATGCTTTATCGCAATTTTTTACAGTGCAAGAATTTTGAGACTATATCCAGTAATGTTTCATTTAGATTCATACAATTTTCCAATTGAATTTCTGAATTTTTAAAACTTTTCAGAAGTCTATCTTTCATTTTGATTTTATTGATCGATTTATCGCAATTTTTTACAGTGTAAGATTTTTTTGATAGAAGTTAAAATAACTTTTCATTTAAATTTCTAGGGTTTTCCAAATGATTTTCTAAATTTGTACAATTTTCCAGAAGTCTTTCTTTCATTTTTATTTTATTTGATAATTTATCTTTCTTTTGTTTTTCTAAAGTTCTAAAATATGGGAGATGTCTTTCTATTTTTATAAAATTTCCAACATTTCCTTATTATATTTGGTCAAAATATTTTATGTAATTTTCATCTCCAGATCATTTTGATTATATCACAGATATTTCAAATATTTAGAAGCTTTTTAGCCTAAATTTTAAAATTTTTACAAAAGATTTCCTTTAAAAACAATGTAGCTTTTTATTGCACCTTTTGTTGTTTAATCAAAATATTCTAAAAATTTCTTTTACAAAATGTACTACATTTTTATAGATACCGATATCAATTATCCAAAACACTTTTGTGTGCAGTTGCAATGTTAATTTAAAAAACCACTCATATCTTATATATTTTCTTCCTGTATAAATCCTATTTGGAATAAGTGTATCAAGAAGGCTATGAAATCCACATAATATACACTAAATATTTCAAAAACTACTTGTTTAACAGATAAATTTTATTAACACTTTTTGCTAAGGTATTTTTTTCTTATAATTATCGCTGAGTTAAATTTTCGATTTTGTCAAAACAAAAATTATCCATTAAAAAAAAATAATATTTGCTTGTTCTTGGTCACCTACCTACCATACATATATATAAAACTAACACTCCTTTAAAAATCATTAAAATTACCAGCACTAACACTTTTTTGTTAGTTTTAAAACCAAACAAAAAATAATGATAATGAAAAATAAAATTGTAAATCTAGGGTGGGTGTATCTTAAAAAATTTTAGAATCTCCCACGACCTTCTTTTGTACAAATTTCTAAAACTGTTTTTTCTAAAGATTTAGAATATTCAACCTTTTTATCATATTTCAATTAATCGCAATTTTCTAGTACCCCAGTAACTTCCTTTCTAAAGTATGCTATTTTTTCTGGGTACTTTTCATCACTTTTTCTCAAATTTTCTCAAGTGTTCTCTATTAAGATTTAGGAATTATCTTTCTTTTTTCTTCGACTAGTTTCGATAATATATCATTATCAAGTATGACATATTGTTGAAACTAGTCGGAGAAGAAAAAATAAAATTTTTGTGAAACAAAGCAAGTGTTTTCAGTTCTAATCAAAATAGTTCAAAAATATTTCACACTTAACAATGGTTAAGTGAGCAATTAATTAAAGATATATGAAGGAATAGTTTATTAGCGTAGTTGAAGATTAGGCTAGGTTAACAATAAAAATTATTGAGGTAGGCCAAGAATACGCTACACAAACAAACAGTTTATTATGATATGTCAGTAATACTGTAATGTACTAGTTTGATGAGGTACGTCAGACGTACGTAAGATTAATTTATAATTTACAATTCTTATGACTAACATATTTTTTCTGACGCAGATTGTATTTATTGATTAAAATGTTGACTTCTTTTTAAAAAAATGTAATAAATTAATTTCCACATTATTAGCGACGTAATTTTATAGCGGATATAAAAAAGCCTTAATGCAAAAGGTATATATCATCATAATGTATCCATTCATTCAATATTTCACCTTTGTTTAAGCCCACGCATAAACCGCCTGATAAAAATAATATATTATAAAATAAAATATTTACGGAGATACTTTTCACTTATTTTATAATACGTACGGTAAATACGTTTAGGAATTTATGACACATTATATTTTAAATATTTTCCGAAAAACGCCACCCGACTCAAAACGAAATCCTATGCGGGCGCACGCACGGCACCGTCCGCAATAACTCAAAACGGAGCTCATTATTATTCAATTTCAAGTCCCCCCCTACGCTGTCCCAATAATAAATCCGCCAATAATTTATAAGGCGAACCGTTTGTTTTCTTTTTCCCCGTTTCGATGGGGGGTGGGTTGGGGGTATGATAAACAGATTTTTTTTAACGTGGGAATCCCGTGACGATACTGCATGGTAATTTGTACTCGAGAAGGCGAAAAAAAAGGAACTGGTGGCGACAACCCCTTTTAGAAAGTTTTAATGAGTTTTTGGGATCGTGCTCTGCTCTTTTTGCGCGCGCAGGGGTGGTGAAGGGCGAGTAACCAGACGTGCTTTTATTTAATAACTAGCTTTCGTCGGATGTTCGGACCGGTTTGTTTTTTTTTTTTTTTTTTTTAAATATATCTTAATTGAATATTATTTTTAAAATAAGGATAGTATCGCCTAAAACTAATTGGTAATTCATAATAAAACAAGAAATAAGAATGTAGGATGTTCTTCTAATAAATTTGTTACTAATATTTAAAAAAAAAATGGCAAACAAGTTTAGAAATTTTTCTTTTTGTGTTTAGATAAATTTCTAAAATGTTTCAATTTGTAAAAGAAACACAGCGATCTAATAAATATAAATTGCACCAAGTTGATAACTTAACAGAAAAATCCGTGCATTACATTTATTAATCTAATAAAAATTAGTAAAATTTTTGTTAGATTAGTGGGTAGAATATAGGCCCACAAACCCACCCTCTAATCTGTAAAACATACACGTCGATCTATTAAAAAATATATTACACCAAGTTGATAATTTTATTGGAAAATACAAATAAATTTACAGTTTGCTTTCAAAAATGTTAATTATTATAGTAAAAGAAGGTTTGAAATATGATTTTTTTATTTAAATAATTTTTTTAACTCCTTTGTAATGAATTCTCATTTGCTTTTTGGTAAAATTTGAACAATTTTTTGGCATTTTTTGTAATAATGTTTTTCATCTGCAAGTCTGAAAGAATTTTATATGAATTAAAATAATACTAAAATATTTTCAGTTACATTTAGAGGAATTTTAGTTGTTTTCTTTTGTAAAATTTTATATAATTACAATGTGTTGTTGGTATGATTTCTATTAGATGGAATTAGTTTTGTAAGCTTCTTATATTATGCAGAAATATATTATAGATTTTGTTTAGGTGTATGTGTCTTTTTTCAGCTTTTCTATTATATTCTCAATTGCTTGTAGTCGCTCTTCCAATTGTTCATTTTGTTCTTTTAGTATTTTTTCAGTTCTTTATTTTCTTTTTGTATTTCATCAAATTTTTCGCTCATGCATTCTACAGTTTTTCCTAATTCAATTATTTAATCGTCTTCAGTTTCGCTGGATGATTGATTAACGTAAGGTTTTGGTATTTTTGGTTTTCATTGTTTTTTGGCATTTTTGTTTATTAGTGTTTTCAGTATGTAAACATATAAGAGTCTATATTTTTGTCTTTAATTTGGTATATATTCCACGCCTTAATTAAATTTCTACAATCAAATATATTTAAATCAAGTGAAAATCTAAAATTCGAACCTTAATTGTTTTCCAGTCAACTGTTTGCAGTGAATTTTAAAATATGTTTCCATAATTAACCAATATCCGAAAATAAACCAGCGCCTGTTTTCCCGGTTAAACTCCAGCGTACTCTTGACCTACCTCAACGTATAATTTATTCGGGCAGGTCAGGAGTACGAGAGGTCATTGCATTCTTTGTTGAGGTAGGTCAAGAATACGAAATTGAAAAATACATGAAATTTAAGTAAAAATGTATTGAAAATACTCTAAAAAATCTTACATTGTGGAAAATTGCAAGAAGTTATTGAATAAAATGAAAATAATGACTTCTGAAAAATCTTAGAAATTTAGAAGATCAATAGGAAACTTCTAGAAATGAAAATATTCTGGAAATACTATCAAAAAATGAGCTGTGAAACATTGCGCAACATAAATAATTATTATAGATCTTCCAAGGAAAAACCAAAAATTTGAAAAGGAATTTTTTAAAAATTTTTAAAATGACAATTTATGGAAAATGCTGATCAAATTTAAAAAAAATAACAGGAAATATAACCGAATTCTTGAAATTTAATAGAGTTAAAAAAGAAATTAATAAAGAAAATTAAATAAGATCTTATAAAAAAAAAGCTTTCTAGAAAATAATGGTAATTTTACTCTCGCTGTTGGGTAAAAATCGATTAATAAATAAATAAATAGATAGGTTCCTCACAAAATAAAGCCAGATATGGAAAATGTTCAAAATAAACAAAGAGTTTCTGAAAATTTTTAGAATCTTTGACAAAAAACCCACAAGCAAACAAATTGCAGAACTTTCACAGAATTTTCTTGAATTGTTAAAGATAAATATTTTTTAGAAATTGTTGAAAAATTCTAATAAATTTGAGAAAAAATGTAGTAAGAGAAATTTGAAAATAGTTTCTGGAAAATGGCGAAGAAATTGAAGAAGAATTTTGAAAAAGAAGCTTGGAATTGATATTTATGATAAACATTTTGGAAAATAATAAATAAATTTTAAATTTGACACAAAGTTTATTAATAATGCCAAAACAATTACAGAAAATTTTAGAAACAAATTTTTGCGTTTCAAAAGGGTAATTAATTATTATTAATTATTAGTAAAGTTTTTGATAAAATAAAGCAAGAAATTGAAAAATTTCTTTCAAAATTATCATAAATACTTAATGAAAAGTTTATTAATAATGCCAAAACAATTACAGAAAATTTTAAAAAATAAAAACTCATGTAAATAATACCTAATAATTCAGTGTTCATTATGAATTACCAGGTAGTAACGGTCGCAACCATCATTATGATTACTCATGTAAAGAATAATTCATGGAGAATTTTGATATAAATATGAAGGGGGAAATTGTATGATTTTTTTATTTTTCAAAATTACCAAAAATATTTTATGAAAAATTTTGTAATATTGAAAAACAGTAAGAAAATTCTAGAACTCTCAAAGAAAATTCTTGCATTGCTAAAGATAAATATTTAGAAAATTCCTTAATTAAAATTCTTTAAAATATCTGAAATATTCTTGCATTTTTAGAGGGAAATAGAATAGAAAATTTCAATTAGATTTACAAACAAATGCAGTAGAATTCTAGATCTCTAGAAAATAAAACAAAAGATCTAAAAAAAATCTGGCAGTAAAATTTGTATTTAAAGGAAAAATTTATAGAAAATGCTAAAAAAATTAAAAAAAAAATTTATAAACAAATTCCGGAAATTAAAAAAAATAAGCAGAATTCTTATTTGAAAGATAGAATGAAAAAAAAATCCAGTAGAAATTTCAACACAATTGTAGAACTCTTTAAGAAAAACCCAGCAGTGTTAACGGTAAATTTCAAGAAATTCTTCGATTTTATGTAATTAAAAAATAAACTCAAAACAATCTAACAAATTTGCCACTTAAAAATAGAAATGAAGAAATAATTGCAAGATAAATTCCAAAAAAAATCTGCAATCCTAGAAGAAAAATTCCTGAAGAATGAAATTCTATATCTTTACAAAACATAAGGAAAACCCAAAAATTTTGAAAGTAAAATTAATTGAAAATGGTAATTACATTTAAATATGGACGAAATACTGATATGAGTTGCCAAAACACATTTTGGAAAAAAATTTCTTTTAAAGTCTCTTCATTTAAAACACAAATTGATATAAACTTTCAATAAAATAAAATATAAATGGCAAGCAATTTTTCAAAATATTCTTAAAACAGAAATTAATTTTCTTTACATACAAAAAACTTTGGTCGGTTTTTACTCTTGTACAACAATTGAAAATGTTTACATCGTAAACGAAATGTACATTTAGCAAAATAAAAATAAATTTTAGAGAAAGTGATTACAAGTGAATAATAATAATAATAAATAATTTGAATCAAATGAAATTAGATGTAATAATAAAAACTATAACAAGTAGGCGAAGTTCAGTTAGTTTTACACTTATAACTGCTCTTCCACTTAACCTACTGTTAATAACAATAGTAAATTACGGTATAAACAAGTTTTAATTCACATAGAAAAATACATATGTGCAATACAATGGTAAATATGGCAATATTTTTTAATTTCAAAACTCATATCTCATCAAGCGATTTTTGATTTTCTTTTTAAATTGATTTAATGTAAGATTGTTGAGATTAATCGGTATTTTGTTGTAAATTTTATAAATATTATGAGTAAAGGATCTTTCAAATAATGCAGTTCTGTGAGAAGGCGGTGAGATAATTCTTCTAAATCTCGCATTAATATTATGTACATCAGAGCGAAAAACTATTCTGTTGTATAGATACGGAGGGGTGCGATATTGAATGATTTTATAATAAAATATACAACAATGTAAAATACGACGATTCGTCATATTCAGCTCTGTTAATTTATTGTAAATATGCTCATATTTCCGAATTCCAAATATTAAACGCATACAAGAATTTTGGACTCTGAATACGATTTTTTGTTGTTTGGTCCAAGCAAGAATTATAAACAACATCCGCAAAATTTAAATGGCTCAAAACTAGAGTATCACAAAGCATACGTTTCGTTTTGACAGTTAAATAATATCTACTGAAATAAATCATTTTTAAGCTCTGAAAAGATCTAGAAATGCACTTACTAATGTGCATTTTGAAACGCAAGTTTGTATCTATAGTCAAACCTAAATTGGAGACTAAATCAACAAATGGCAGGACAGTGTCATCAATTTTTATTTTAAGTTGTGCTTTCACTGAATCGCGTAAGCTACAAGGTCCAAATACCATTGCTGAAGATTTACTTGGATTAATTAAGAGAGAGTGCTTACGAGAGAGCTCTAAGAGTTTTAATAAATCCGTCGAAATATAGCTACCAGCCAATACTGTGTCTTTTGGTTTAAAAGGATATAAGATTTGCGTGTCGTCGGCATATAAGTTTGCAATGTAGTGATCCAAGATATTTGTAAGCGAAGAAGTGTAAATAGAAAGAAGTATCGGTCCCCCCAATATTGATCCTTGTGGTACACCTGCCTTAACTTCAACATAATCTGATGTTATATTATTGATTTGGACTCTTTGATGTCGATTTGATCAAAACTAGCAACTAAATTAATCGAATTAGTGTCAAAGTTTAGGTAATGAAGCTTGGCTAATAATAATCTATGACTAATAGTGTCAAAAGCTTTACTATAGTCCAATAATATTAATGCTGTTAAATAACCCTTGTCGGTTGCAGTAAATATGTCATCTAAAACATTAAGCAGAGCAGTTGAACAGTTATAATTAGGTCTAAAGCCAGATTGTGTTAAATGTAACAATTTCTGACTTTCAACAAATTCCCGAATTTGTGTTACTAGCACACTTTCTAATAATTTAGATAGAACTGGTAAAATACTGATAGGCCTCAGGTCTTTAAGGGTAGTAGGACAATTAACTTTTGGAATGGGAGTGATTATTGCTAGTTTCCAACAAATTAATACATTAACACCTAATTCATTATTCTAATGTAAATATGTACAAAATTTGTCAATAAATATATGTTACTCACTTAAAGATCTCTGAAAAATATCTTCGTTCAGAGAAATGAAATGGGATAGATTTGGGGGCAAAATCCCTATTAGGGACGTAAAGGCCAAAGAAAGAAAGAAAGAAAAAATATATGGGAAACTCAAAACACTTAAAGAAGTTAGAAATTAAGCTTTTAAGAAAATCTAGAAATTTTAATGAAACTGACGGAAATTTTTAAAATTCTTAAAGAAAATTCCTGAAATTAAAAAGAAAACACCTAGAAATTATGCGAGAAAGTTGCAAAAAAAAACTCTACATCACACAGAAAAATAGTACATTATAAAAGAGAAGTTGCTTGTGTACTGAAAAATTACGATCATTTTAACCAAAAAAGCTGCAATAAAAAGCTTAATTTTTTCTAAAGGAAATCTTTTGTAAAAATTCTAAAATTTCGACCAAAAGATTCTAAATATTTGATATATATCTAAAAATTTATCAAAATATTTTGAAGATGAAAATTACATAGAAAATCCTAACAAATAAAAGAAGAAATTGTTGGAAATTTTATAAAATAAAAGAAAGATTTCTGGTATATGTTAGAAATTTAGAAAAACAAATGGAAAATCCTAATAGTCTAATTTAAAAATTACTGGAAGTTTATAAAAAATGCGTGTGCTGCGGAAAATTGCGATAAATTAATAAATAAATTCAAAACGAAAGAAAGACTTCTTAGAAATTTAGAAAATCAATTGGAAATTTCTAGAAATCTAAATGAATTATCACTAGAACTACCCTGGAAAATTCTTGCACTGTGAAAAATTGCGACAAATTTCTGAATAAAAACAAAAAATTGAAAATTTTACATATTTAAAAAATCAATTCAAAAATACTAGAAAAACTAAATGAAAAATTATTTTATGTTCTAACTAAAATTTCTTACGTTGCGGAAAATTGCGATAAATCAATAAATAAAATCAAAATGAAAGAAAGATCTGGAAAATTTTAGAAATTTAGAAAATTCTAGAAATTTTGGACAAAAATTTATACAATTTTTAGAGAAATTAGAAAAAAATATATAAAAAATTTCTCGAAATTTAAAAATTATATGAAATGGTAAGTTTTTTTTTAAATAAGCAAAACCTTTCTAGAAATGGTAGCTATATTTACGTCTGATAGAGAGACAGAGAGAGAGATAAACATATTTATTTATGTATTTATTTATTTATTAGTTCTTTATCAGACTTGCTTTATAAATATAATTTTAAATACATAAAACAGTAAACAAAACCATACAAATAATTTTGTCAGCAAGCTGAAAGGCGGAGTTTACTCTTGAAGAATGTTCTTTCACTCTAATCTGTCTTATTCACTGCGTCATTATATATGAACTCAGCTTCAAATACATATATATATTTTTTTTCTATGACTTAACAATTATATAACTTCTTCCCGTTCTCTTGACTTTTGTGATTTTATCAGAAGTCTTAGTCTGAAAAACATCGACTGTAGATCTTTCAGTTTAAGCTTTTCAGATAAAATCAGAATAAAAAGAAATGGGCATATTAAAAATAAACATGATGTTCCTAAAAAAATTTAAAACCTTTGAAGAAAATTGCAGAACTCTCAAAGAATATTCTTGCAGTATTGAAGATAAATAATTCACAGAAATTACTGAATAAAATTTGTATTTGAAGAAAAAATTTATAAAGGGTGAAAAATCTGGAGAGAAAATGTAGAAAATTTTATAAATAAACAAGTTCTCGCAATTACAAAATTCATACAGTATTTTTATGAAAGAAATTCTAAAAAGTGAAAAACAATTGTAGAACTTAAAATAAATAAACAATTAACTTTTGTTAATAAGTGTTGGTATCACGTTTTATTTACACTTGTAAGTTAATTGTTTATTTATTTTGAATTATCAAAATGTATCACGAAGTGAAAGCCTCCACAATTACTTATTTAATTGTAAAACTCTCAAAAAAAATTGCAGTGTTTAAAATTAATTTCCAGAAAAATCTTTAAGAAACTAAATCCAAGAACAAAAATTCTTAAAAAAAAAACTCTACATCAATCGAAATATTCTCGCACATTGAAAGAGAAATAAGATGAAAATTTCTAATGATCGAAATAGTTTAGTAAATTTTTTGATCGTCTCAAAAAAATTAAGGAATTTAAAAGTGAAGTTTTAGAAAAATTATAAGACATTTGAATTTGGATGATAAAACTATTAAGAATGCCAAAATGTTTTGAAAAAGCTCACCAGGTATAATTGAAACTAAAATTTGCAATTTAAAAGTGAAATTCGTGGAAAATTCTGATAGAGATAAAACAATGTAGGGACGATTTTTTTATGGACAAATGGATGCTGTAAAATTCTAGAAATTTTAGAAATATTGGTAAAGAATTAATAATAATAATAAACTTATTTATTCAGAGATAAATTTCCAAAAAATTCTATAAACTTTAAAAGTAAAACCTCTGAAAAATATACGACTAATGTTCACAACTTGAAAGACAAATTAAAACAATTATGATAAAATAAAACAATTTTTTTTAAAAATTCTAGATCGATACAAAACGAAACAATAACTGAAGAATTTTGAAAATAAAATTAATTGAAAATGGTAAATAAATTTGAATTGGGATGAAATAGTTATAGAAGTTGCCAAAAATTTTGCTGGAAAATGAGAGAAAACTTTAGTAATAAACTCTCGTTACTTAAATGAGAAAGTGATGAAAAATTTCAATAGAATATACATAAAACAGAAATTAATTTTCTTAACATACAAAAAAATTGATTCGGTTTGGCATATTTGTCTCATATGTTAATGTTTTGTTCTCAACATTCTAAGCCATTTATTTATCGTCACCCATAACTTCCTATCCAACAGAACTTGTCAGGTTAGAATGAAACAAACCTATTTCAATCCGCTTCATATCCAAAAAGGGATACCACAAGGATCTCCACTTTCACATCTTTTATATAACATCTTCTTTCATGCCCTATACGATTCTAATCCAGCATATTATCATCCCTCGAGATACGCCCTCCTCTTTGCCGATGACACTGCACTGGTTGCCCACGTCCCGTCTCTACAAGCTGCCCAATTAAGTTTTAGTGAAATGTTCTGTAGAGTTGGATGGGAGTCTCTTCAATGTAACAAGCAAACATCTTCGGATAATTTCAACAAAAAAATTGTAGCAAAATCTCTAAATATCTTCATTGTTTAAACCTTTGGTTGTGCTAATGGTTAAATCTACTAACTAGAGGTAATGAAACTTTTGAATAGGAACCACGTTAACTATCCTACCGACTGCGCCAATTATTGTAAAAATCTCAAGATAAATAAATAAAACTTCTCATGAAATAAAACTGTTTTTTAAGATGAATAATTCAGTTAAAATTTTTTCAGTGATTTCTTGTTTCGTTCTCTATTATCTGCCTTATTCACCGTAATTTAAATTGTGCAATTATTAGTATTAATTAGGATAATTATATGTATACACATAATTCAGCTTATCTAAACCATTTAAGTATACTGGCAATAACAGCTACCAACCAATTTGGATTATTTGTACATTGACAAAGTAACGAATTCTAATTTATTAATACCTTTGACCAATAAAGCATTAATTTCGTCACAATTGCAAAGAAAGGTTATTAGTGCTTTATTCGTCAAATTAATTTGATCTTCACGTAACTCAATCAACCAATTTATTAATATCTTCACTATGTTTATGATAAAAACACTGACAACATCTAATTCCGTTGAAATGTATTGAAATCAAACGTAAGTACGTGATGAAAGGTGAAGTGGAAAACAACAATAAAATATTAAATACCACGAGGGCAGAGGAAAAAGTTTTCCCCGTCGTGTGCGCTGTACTTTTTTTTCACCGCTTTTTCTCAATGGGTCCATAAATAAAGATATGAAAACAAACTCGATGTAACTTTTTCAGATGCAATATAAAGCACATACACAACGTTTCTGATTTTTATTTTTATTTTATTTTTTTTTCCGTTCTGGCAATAAAATCGCGCGGCCCGCCATTTGTTACGTCGGGCAAAAATTTATAATTACTATAGAGTTTTCCCACTTATTTCCGCCGTTTTCGCTACCCCCGGGGAGTCGGCGTCGGCCTACTAGGCTAATATTTTTTTATTGGAAAAGTTGGGATCGCCGGGGAAAATATGTGCCGCGGAATGTTATCGCCGAGGCAAATTATTATTGCTGTTGTTATGATAATAATAAAACCCTGGGGGTGGGTTCCTCGAATAAAAATAAAGATAAAAATAAACAAAAACACAAGTCTCTGTTGTGTGTGTATGGTGAATATTTTAATGAAGTTGGTTTTGTAAAATCGTACACAAACATATTCTTATGGATTTTTTTACAGTCTAAAATAAGGGAAAATAATCTAATGGTTTTTTTTTAATGAAAGTGTAATATTATTGAGATTATTTATTTTAACCCTTACACTTAGACAATTCGTTGCATCTCAATGGTGACTTTCATTTATAATCTGCCATCGAGTAATAAATTAAAATTTGAATAAAATAGAAACAAAATTAATCCTTTTGCTGCTTAAATCTTGAAAATATTAAGCAATTGTTGAAATATATGTCAGGAAACTGATAAGGTAATTATGAAACCAAACAAGTCCCTTATTTACAAATAGAAATATTCATATTTTAGAATCTTTAGATTTAATGTACTTACTTACTATCCCTCGTATATCATTTACAAGTATTCATCAGAAGCTATAAAAAACATGAAAATAAATGGATGTTTTAATTGTGAATTGATTGATTTTCCTAAAGTAAATAAAACCGCGCTCGCACGCAAATAAATTAAATTCTGAATTAAATATGTATAAACATTGTTTGTGTTATTATTGGATGAAAAAAAAAATGTTTTCCAGCTAATGTAAACATTGAAATTATAAAATTAGCAAAGAATAATAAACAATAATAAATTTTTTCGTCCGGTTTTATTATTATATTTTAATTATCGAATAGAAAATGTTGTGTAGGAATTGATAGTGCGACGCTGGACGGAGTTGTAAGAGGTGGAGGATTCCGTCGAGTCCTGTGAATTCGAGAGAGGAACGGTGGAAAGGTAAAGGGTCCCAGAACGGCCAGAACACGACGATCCCCAGAGTGTACACCGCTCTGTGGATTAGGACGAAGGGTGAATACCGCATAGACAAACTCCCTGATCACCGATTGTGGTTCCCAACTACACCCAAACTCCGACGAAATAGTAACCGAGACGTAATTAATTTATAATTCACCTCTGATGATGTCCACACACCTACCAATTATCCCCGAGAGCCGGACCCATAGAACAGGAAGTGTTGCACTAATTGCATCCGCAATAGAAATGAATAAATAATCAAGAAAGTTTACACTTGTCATATAAATAACTCAAATATTATTTAGGAAAAAATAATGATTATATTATAAAACGATTTAAATAATTAATTAAAACCTAATAGTTTTACCAAGGCACCATTAAACAAAATTAGTTAAGTTAAGAAAAGCAGAAAACACCCATTAAACCCTCCACATAACTCGAATTAATCCTTAAGCATAACATATTCCCTCTGATCTTAAACTGCGCACTTAACCGCCGATATAAACACGAACACTTTTAAAACCTACTCCCCCGCCCCCCACGTTCCGCACATTAAATATTCACCCCCACCAAGGACCTAAATATCTACACGTATTATGCATTAATTCGTAGTAAATTACGTTCCCTTTGAAACGCACGTTATTATCCCAATATGCAGAGAACCTCAATATTTCAAGGCGGATTTTATTCATATACACACATACGTACATGATTTATACACAAACACACACACACATAAACACATATGTACATGCATGTATTTATATTTCCGTTTAAACCCTCTCGGAGATAAATATTTACGGCCAGATTTCATTAATTATTGCAGATAAACCGGGAATAATCTGCGAGTGAAATTTTAATAAGCGCGCCGCTCCAAGGATCGGACGAATAATAAAAAAAAGGAGGAACGTCGCTTTTAATTTAATATTCAAAGGGGATGTTTTTGAGGAATTTAACTTTTAATTATACTTATTATACTTATCAGGATTTAATTTAAATAATGAACATGAAACGTAGACGGAGACCTTTGTGACTCGAACAGCTCGTCTCCACTACTGCTTGCATTACTGAAATATAAGGAATTCCTGCACATAAATGAGAATTAACTTTTTAAATCTAAACTATAATAAATGTTGTATTTAATCATATTATTACTTTTTATTTTATCATAATTGTAAATGATGATATAGGGGAAGTATTGTTTTCGTAATTTTTTTTAACGGAAATATCCATTTTAAAATCCCCTTAGGCCATTCCACTAATTTATCTAATATGATATTACGAAGTTTTCATAATTTTTTTTTTTCTAATTCTGGAAATTTTCTTTAAATGAGCCAAAAACTTGTTTCCAAAATTTTTAGAATGTACTAGAATTTTTAAACATATTTAAAAATGTGAACTCTGCTAATCATCCAAAATTGAAAGTAAGTTTTTTTGTAATTAATGTGTTTTTATATTATTTTATAAAAAAGCAGATCTAAATAAAAATAATCTAAAATAAATTTTCCAACTATTGTTTTTTCTTTCTTTCATCTAAATTTTTAGAACTCAGCGTTTCTTGTTCTGAATTGGGAACTGGCGTGTTTTTTTTAAATTAATTTAAAATTAACTTTATATCTTTCATAATAAGTCAAATAAAACAAAACAGAAAAAAAATTATCCTAAAGGGGTAAAAAAAATTAATAAAATTTAAAAATTTAAAGTTGGCGCGAAATCGCCAGAATGCAGATGGCGGGTTCATGACGCATTTGTTCACGTTGTGATCTGTTACGAACTTTCATATCAGTTCATTGAGCATTAAAAGAATCGTTGGAGCTACAGTTGAGAATAAAATAAGTGTATTTTGTTACTCTACATTTATTATTGATCCTAATTTATATACAATGGAAAACATAGGTACCAGCACTTCGACTTACTATAAATATTGTTTAGTGCCACGCTGTGTAAACACTACCTTTCAAACACCGAACAAAATATTTATATCGTTACCAAATGCAGCTAATAATAAACAGCTTAAAAGAAGAAAAATGTGGTTAAAAGCAATGAGGCGAAATGATAAAGATATCTCAAACAAATCAAATGGTTTCGTTTGTGAGGATCATTTTAATGTAAGTATTAAATCGGTTACGAACTGACTGAGTGGTGCTAAATTTAGAATCAAATTAATTAATTTGCTATTACAATGATAAATTTAGCCCTGCTTTTTGAAACCGTGCATAATAAACATTAATTCAATATGTATAGTTAGAAGAAGACATGGATAACTACATAAAATGGAAGTTGGTTGGTGGATATATAAAAATGAAGGAAAATATTGTTCCACATATCTTCCAATGTCAGGCTGACAGAAAACGATCTTTGCCACTACCACAAAGAAAAGGCTCAAGCAAGAGGGCTCGAACGGAAATGGTTGGACAATTATTAAAAAATGCAGAATTTCAGGATTCCATTCAAGAGCAAGAAAAGACTCAGGATAATCAAATAAGTGAAGAAGTGTCAATTAAAGTTTCTTCACCGCATAATGATATCCAAGAAACATCTGATATTAATGCGGCGGTATGTGACAAAAGTTGTCAAACAGATGTAATGTGTTCTACAATTGGTATTCAAACTAGACCAACAAACTTTAAAAATCGATATATTCAAACAGACAATGTCGGTGATTTAAAGAAGGTAACAAGTGTAGCTTGCTCACCTATTAAAATAAAACCGATAAAGAAATTTACAAGTACAAGCATGTCTCCTTTATTAAAAAGTGGATCCTCTTCTAGCATTTCAAGTGTTTCTGAATATTGTCAGTGCAGTGGTTCATCATCGAGCCCTAGTCGTGATTTGATTAAAAATAAAATTAGTTCGATTTGTATTGAACGTAGTTTGTATTTATATAAAAAAAAGTGTAGAATTTATTTAGGAATACCAACTGACTGTTATTTTATAATTTTATTATTAGTAAAAACAAAACGGCAGCTACAAGACATTTAAATAACTTTAAGAAAAATTAGAAGTAACCTCCCTTTAGATGAAATAGCTGATGATTTCGGAATTTCTCACAGTCAAGCTGCAAAATCCTTTCGGAACACAGTCCCCCAAATTAGTTTTTGTTTGAATGCATATATTTTTTGGGCAGAAAGACAAAAAATTAAACAACTTCTGCCATTAGCATTTCGTGCAAATTATTATAATGTTTAAAGTATTATTGACTGTTTTGAAATAGATATTGATGAGCCTAATGATCCCATAAAGCAAGCAGCTACTTGGTCAGAATACAAAAAGGCAAATACTTTTAAATACTTAATATCGATTACACCAAGTGGTTTTATTAACTTTATTTCAAAAGGTTTTCGAGGGCGTACAACTGATGTTACAGCCATTAAAAGATCGGATTATTTAGAAACATTAAAACCAAATTGTTCAGTGATGGCAGATCGTGGTTTTAAATAAATCGATGCAATATTACATCAGAAAAATTGCATTTTAATCAGACCGCCATCTGTAAAAGCAGGTGTAAAGAGTTCTAAAGCAGAGGTGTTGGAAACCAAGAGAATTGCATCATTACGTATTCATGTAGAAAGGGTTATCAGAAGAGTACGGGAATACAAAATATTAAAACCTCATGCTTGTGTAAATAATAAACTTATAAAATATCTAGACTACATGGTGATTATTGCATGTGGTTTAGTAAATTTACAATCAAAAATAATAGAATTATAAATATGTTTATTATTAATTTTAATACATTTAATAAAGTAAAATTAAAAATTATGTAACAGTTTCTAATAATCTAGAAAAAATCATTGCTTCCCAAAATATCTTTGCCTTTCCTAATATATCCATGAAATAATTTTCATCGTAATTAATTTTAATTATTGTTATTTTGTTGTTGGTTTCGAATGAAGGATCTGCAACGCATAAATGACCAACTTTGAAATTTAACATTAACATTTGTAAATGTAATTGTGCTTTGCATTTAGGAGATATGTGACCGTTTTTTAACAAATAATCATTTACAGTTTTTAAAGACGATGGACATTTAATTTCAAACACTACATTATTTGATATACCATCGGGTGAAGCACCAAATTCTGGATGCTGGTTATTTAATATTAATCCGCACTTTTTTATTTTAATATTTAATTGTTTTCCCACTTGTTTTCGAACATTATCTTCTAAATATAATCCTCTCTTCATTGCCTTTGTCTGAAACATTTTGGAAACACCAATTACACTTTTCACTAAAACACCATCACTAGTTTTACAGAATGCTGCGGAATATATTTTTGAAGCTGTAATCCTTCCATAACGAAGTTCAAACCACAGTTTATTTGAACTTTGTTCAATTGTTGCATTTGCAGCATTTTTACAGGATTGCTCATTAATTGCAGTCTCGCAAAATTTTAAAAATTCCTTGCAACTATGTTCCCCATGAGTATTTATGAAACGATGCAATAATAAATGCATACTTAAATTATTAGGTTCATCTCCAGTTTCTGTATCGTCAAAATAATTTAAAATTTGTGCCGAGCATTTTAATTCTCTCCCACTTTTAATCGTTTCTTCAAAAAATTGTTTCATCTGCTGGTCGGTTATATACGATTTAGGTACAACACCAAAATTTTCTGTCGTAACAGTTTCATTTGCAGCACCTGTTAATTTTGGTTTTATCCAGTAGCATTCAATTTCAGTTGGTGCTGGCTGGGTACTTTTACGATGTGCCCACATTAAAAATGCAAGTGCGTGTTTACATCCTCCTTCAGAAGCCGAACAATCCAGACATTTCACTTCCAGAATTTTTTCCTCTTTTTCACAAACCACTAACTTAACTTTATAATTAGAGGACCTAATGAATAATAAAATATGTTCGGGGCAAATTTGTCCAAGAATGGTACATGTATTTCCTGTTCTTTTAATTTGCACATAAATAAATTGCAGTATTGATGTAGGAGTCCCTCATTGATCTAAAATAATTATAAATTTATTAAATTAGTCACACCTACAATGTTATATTGTCGCAGAAGGGACAGTTTTAATTGTTTGTTTTAAAATTTTTAGGTTAACTATTAGGAATGGGTAAATAAGTTTTGGGGACAATATAATTGTATATATTCTCTTCGTTTATCATAATTATCAATCAATTAAATATATTATGTAAATGTTAAATATATATATATACATATATACTTACAAATCTGCTTTTAATCCACGAATTTCTGCTGCATTATAACAATCATTATGATTGATAAATTCCATTAACATATATGCGTCAATATTGGGCAAATTATCACCATATGCTTTAAAAAACTCCGTATCTTCCATTATTTTAAAATAACACAAGGATTTAACAAATAAAATATGAATGAACGACGTCTAAATACTGCGTATAAATCGTATGATAAACAATGACGTCACGCGATCTTCGGTCAACTTCGTGGCGAGGTCGGAAAATTTAAAAATATTATAATTTTAAAGTGCATTTGTTAAATAAATAAATAAATATTTATAAAGAAAAATATATAAACTGAGATAAATCATTATTAGCAATCATAATAACATAAATTTATTGATATAAAAATTGTATGCGTGTACCCAATTGTGAGAATTTTCTTCAAGGGATCTAAATTCCTCGAGCAATGTATCTTCTAATTTTTAGGAATTTTCAAATTAATAATCATTTTGATTTTTCTAATGTCGTATCATTTTCCAGTGACTTTTCTTCCAGATTTTTCAATTTCATTTAGCCAAATTGTAAGAACTTTCTTTCAGGCTTTTACAATCTTCCAGATTTAAAAAAAATCCTATAATTTCTCTTTTAGATTTTTTAAATTGCAAGAATATCTTTCAAGGGTTCTAAAATTTTGTAACAACATATCGTCTAAATTTCTAAAAACTTTAAGTAACCTGTATTTCAGATTTCTAGAATTATCGAGCAATTTCTCTTCCATATTTTCTTTGAGATTCCTAAAAATATCCAACAAATTTTCTTATTATGTTTCCTTCCGGGCTTCTAGAATTTTCCAGCAACCTTTCTAGAATATTCCAGATTTTTATTTTAAATTGGTAATTGTTTTCAAAAAGTTCTAGAATATATTAAAACATATTAAATACTTAACTGCTTTTATATGTATTTAAGAATGAAGGCCAAGAAGAAATAATGTAAATTAAAATTTCCACCTGCTTTTCTTCAATATTCTAAAATTTTCAAATAATTTTACTTCTAGATATTTAGAACTTTCCATTCTTTTCTGTTCTTAATTGCCAGAATTTTCTTCGGTGGATATTTTTTTTCAGATTTCTAATATGCTCCCGCAAGTTATCTTCTAAATTGTATAAATTTTTATGCATATTTTCAGAATTTCTGTTAATATTTTTACATTGCATAATAACTTTCCATCGTCTTTTCTTCCAAATATTAAAAATTTCTGCCATCTGTCATCTGTCACCTATCAACTGCCTACTGTCAACATTCAACTTTATCTGTCATCTGTCAACTGTCTACAATCAACTATCAATCTTTCATTTGTCATTTGCTCTGTAATTTGTCATTTGCCATCTGCTATATGTTACCTGTCAATTATCATTTAGTATCTGTTACCTGTTATCTATTAGCTACCATCTATCATATATCAGATGTCATCTGTCATCTCTCATTTGCAATTGTCATTTGTCAACTGTCAACTGTCAACTGTAAACTCTAAACTGTCAACTGTCAACTGTTAAATGTAATTCATGTCAAATAAAGAGTGAATATTACAAGCGTTCATCATTTGCCATAAAAACCTAAGAATAAATAGATGTTTCAATTGTGAATTGATTGATTTTCCTAAAGTAAATAAAACCACGCTCGCACCCATATAAATTAAATTCTCAATAAAATATGTATAAAATTTGTTCGTGTTATCTGTTACCTATCTATTAGCATTTAGTATCTGTTACCATTTAGCTACCATCTGTTATATATCAGATGTCATCTGTCATCTCCCATTTGTTAACTCTCATCTGTCTACTGTCATGAGTCAACTGTCTACTGTCTACTGTCAACAGTCAACAGTTAACAGTTAACTGTCAATTGTCAAGTGTCAACTATCAACTGTCAACTATCAACTGTCTGTCATCTGCAATCTGTTATCTGCAAGCCATCATCTATGAAATTACCATCTGCTATCTATTACCTGTCAATTCACATCTACTATATTTGACCTGCTAGTAAGAAATCGTAATGTGTCATCTGTATTTCTATACTTTATTTTGCATCTGCCATTTGTCATGTTTAATCTGTCATTTCTCATCTGTCATTTGTCATTTATTATGTAATTGTCATTTGTCATCTTCCATCTGTCAACTGTCAATTTTCATCTACTATCTGTGACCTGTTTGTAGAAAAATTGTAATGTGTCACCTGTCATTTTTAATATTTAACTTTATTTACGGCACCTATGTTTCATAATCTGTCGTCTGTTATCTCTTATCACATCTTTACATCTGTCATTTGTCAATTTTAATCTGTCATTTCTCCTCTGCCATTTGTCATTTGTTCTGCATCTTGTCATTTGCCATCTGCTATCTGTCATCTACAATCTATCATCTGCTATCTGTAATCTATCCTCAGTCATCTGTTATCTGTTATTTGTCATTTTTAGTGGGTCATCTTTCATCTGTCCTTAGTTATTTGTTCTGTAAATTGTCATTTTTTATCTGTCACTGTACATCTACTATCTGTCACCTGTATGTACAAATGCAGTAGAAAATTTAAAAATGCAGTAGAAAATTTACCTAGAAATTACCACTTGTCAAAATATATAAAGATTTTTTAATGGTTTTAATGTTTTTTTTTTGTATTTTGTACTTAATGCTTTGTTTCTCTTACAATAAATAAATTAATTACAAATGGATAGATAAAAATATGTACTTATAATTTTTACATAAGAGATCCGGGGGGGAGTTTACGGGGGAGAATGTTCTTCTGTGATTTGTCATCTGTCAAATGTCAACTTATCTGTCATCTGCAACCCATCATTTCTCAACTTTTGTCTGTCAGCTGTCATCTGTCATCGTCCATCTTTCACTTTGCATCCGTCATCTGTCATTTTTGATCTGTCATCTCTCCTCTGTCATTTGTTCTGAAATTTGTCATTTGCCATGTGCTATCTGTTACATGTGTCAACTGTCATCTGTGATCTATCGTCTATCATATGTCATCTGCCATGTGTCTTCTGTGATCTGTCATCAGTCTACTGTCAATAGTCAACGGTCAACTGTCTACTATCAACTGTCAACTGTCAACTCTTGTCTGTCATCGGCAATCTGTCATCTGCAACCCTATCATCTATCAAAATAAAAAATCGTAATGTCACCTGTCATTTTTGATATTTTTACTTTGTATGTGGCACCCGGGTTCTGTCATCTGTCATCTGTTATCTAACATCTGTCAATTTGGATCTGTCATTTGTCATTTTTATTCTGCTAGCTCTCGTCTGTCATTTGTCATTTATTATATAATTGTTATTTGTCAACTATCAATTCTCATCTTCTATCTGTGACCTGTTCTGTGTTCAAAAATGTAACATGTTATCTGTCACTTTTAATATTTAACTTTATATAAGGCACCTATGTTTCATCATCTCTCATCTGTTATCTCCCATCTCATCTTTGCATCTGTCATTTGTCAATTTTAATCTGTCATTTTTCATCTGCCATTTGTCATTTGTTCTGCATTTTGTCATTTGCTATCTGCTATATGTCAACTGTCATCTATCTTTAGTCATCTGTCATCTGTCATTTGTCATTTATTAAAATTTACCTAAAAATTACCACTCGTCAAAATAAATAAAGATTTGTCATCTGTCAACTGTCAACTATTAAATGTGAACTGTCTACTGTCAACTGTCTACTGTCAACTGTCTACTGTCAACTGTCTACTGTCAACTGTCAACGCTTATGTCATCTGCAACTCATCATGTGTCAACTTTTATCTCTTAGCTGTCATCTGTCATCTTCCATCTTTCACTTTGCATCTGTCGTCTGTCATTTGTATTTTTTCTGAAATTTGTCATTTACCATCTGCTACTTCTTATCTGGCAATTGTCATTTAGTACCTGTGACCTGTATGTAATGTGTCACCTCTCATTTTTGTTATCTTCCACAATTCAACTTTGCAACTGTCATCTGTAATTTTTAATCAATCATCTCTCCTCTTTAATGTATTATTTGCCATCTGTTTTCTGTTATCTGTCAATTATCATTTAGTATCTGTTACCTTTTAGCTACTACCTTTTATAGACCACATGTCTTCTGTCATTTCTCTTCAATCATCTGTCGTATGTCTTATGTCATCTGCAATGTGTCTTCTGTGATCTGTAATCTGTCAACTGTTTACTGTTAACTATCAACTGTCGGCTGTCAACTGTCAACGCCTATCAGTCATCTATCAAATTACCATCTGCTATCTCTTACCTGTTAATTCGCATCTACTATATGTAACCTGTTTGTAAAAAATCTTAATGTGTCACCTGTCATTTTTGTTATTTTACTTTGTATGTGGCACCTGTGTTCCGTCATCTGTTTTTTGCGTCTGTCATTTGTTATTTTTAATCTGTCATCTTATCCCGTGTTATGTGTCATTTATTATGTAATTTGTCATTTGCCATCTTTTATCTGCCACCTGTCAATTCTCAATTACAATCTGTGACCGGTATTTGTAAGAGAATTATGATGTCACCTGTTATTTTTGACATTTCACTTTGTATATGAACCTATATTTCTTTATCTCTCATCTGTTACCTTCCATCTTTCATTTCGCATATGACATTTGTCATTTTTATTCTATCATCTTTCCTCTGTGATTTGTCATTTGTTTTGTAATTTGTCATTTACCATATGCTATCTGTCATCTGTTATCTTCCATCTTTTACTTTGCATATGTTATTTCTCATTTTTAATTTGTCATCTCTCCTCTGTCGTTTGTTCTTTAATTTGCCATTTGCTATCTGTCATCTGTCATCTATCATTTTTAGTCGGTTAATCAATCCTCTGTCATTTGTTATTTGTTCTGTAATTTGTTATTTTCCTTTTGCTATCTTTTACCTGTCGCTTAACATCTACTATCTGTCACCTGTGTGTCAAAAAATTATCTAAATTTGACAACTTGTCAAAATAAATAAAGATTTTTTAATTTTGTTTTCCGAGGCATTACGATAATTTTACCTATCTTTCACAAACCAAATGTCAAATGCAATCTTTCATCTGTCATGTGATTTCTGTGATCTGTCATCTGTCAACTGTTAACTGTTAACAGTCAACTGTCAAATTTCAATTGTCAACTGTCTAATGTCAAATGTCAACTGTCAACTCATATCTGTCATCTGCTATCTGTTATCCGTAACCCATCATTTGTCAACTATTATCTGTTTGCTCTCATCTGTCATCTTCTATCTTTCACTTTGCATCTGTCAGCAGTCATTTTTAATCTGTAATCTTTACTCTATCATTTGTAATTTCTCATTTGTTATTTGCTATCTGTTACCTATTAATAGTCATTGTTGTCAGTTTGTAAGAAAAGCAGTAGAAAAGTTACCTAAAAATGACAGCCTGTCAAAATAACTAATTTTAAATGTTGCTTTCTAAGACATTTTGATAACATTTTCCGATCTTTTACAAATTATTCTGGTCTAGGATTAGGTACGATTATGTATACTCTTCTTTAAATTTCCTTAATAATCTGTCACCTCTTATCTATCATCTGTCTTATGTCATCTGTCACCTGTCTTATGTCATCTGTCATCTGTCATTTGTCTCTGCCAACTGTCATAATAATAATAATAATATTAATAATAATAACATTAGAAAAGAAAAATACAAAGTAAATAAACATTTAGAGAAATAAATAAATAAAAATAAAACAACAATCATCTGTCAACTGTCATATGTCAACTAAAATCTGTCAACTGTCACCTGTCAATTGTCAACTGTCAACCGTCAACTGTCAACTGTCAACTGTCAACTGTCAACTGTCAACTGTCAACTGTCAACTGTCATCTGTCATCTGTCATCTGTCAAATGACATCTGTCAATTGGCATCTGTCAACTGTCATCTGTCAACTGTCAACTGTCATCTGTCAACTGTCAACTGTCATCTGTCAACTGTCAACTGTCATCTGTCATCTGTTATCTGTCATGTGTCATTTAGCAATTGTACCTTTTTTCACATTTAAACCCTTCTCTTTGCCGTTCGCCACTGCACCAGGCAAATAATTAAGTTTTTATTGTATAAACACGTGAGCACGGGTGACTGTGTACGTGCATACCGGCGATTCCATGTTTATTTTCATGCAATTGTGCGGGCGGCCGGTATTTTTATTCGGACCGTTCGAATGTTTGCGTTTGGGGGGCGTAAAAAATCAGAGGGGGGCGCATTGGCAGAAACAATAATGGAGGCCAGTATTTTGTAATTAATATCCGCAATCGGTAGAAGCCACAACAGCAGTGACGCAACACATCGCTGGTCCGGCGAGCGGTCAGCTGACAACGCAACCGCAAATGCTACTGTTTTGCAATATGTTGCAATAGTTTATGTGTTTATGTGTGTGTGTGTGTGTGTTTGGGCCTCAGTTAATGCAGTGCTGCATTTCATGTCGCTCCGATATCTAAACAAATTGTTTTCATCGTATTCTTCCACCGTATTTAATGTCACAATTGTTGTGGTTTACTCGTCGGTGCGGTGAAATTTGTTTACAAGTGGATAACTAATAGATGATTGATTGATTAAAATTATATTGTGTATGTATAATGAAATAGGATTTAAACTGAATTTGATAGTATTCTTCTATGCGGAATCATCTAAAGCTTAAGTTTAACTATAGTTCTTATTTCGAGTTATCTAGTTGTATTTAACCTGTTATCTTGAAGAAATTATAAGTACCATCCACACAAGTCTTATAAATACTTTTGAAAGTCTGGGATACCCCAAGGTTCCAATCTAGGCCTCCAATTATATATTATCTTTATTAACATGCTTATTAGTTTCAATTCGATTTTTGATTAAAACACTTATTTATTATTAGTTTTTTTACTTATAATGATTTTGTAATGGACTTGTATTAAATAATTTTTAGTATTAATAATCTGCACGAGTTAATTTAATTGCAAAAGAATATTGATAGTGCCGAGATAACAAACCTAATGTGAATGAGCAATACATATACTACTTTAAACACTCTTTAATAATTGGGTAACAATACAATACAATTTAACTTAACTGATGAATTAATAATAAATTTTACTCGAAACTGCGATTGCCATGGCCAACTGAATAAACCATAAACCGATGCGACATGCATTTACCAGATGAATGATTCACGTTGTCCAAACATGCTTAAATATTCGGAATAGTTTTTGCCCTCTGGAATATTTACGCTTATTCGAAATCTGGGTTACGTCTACTGAATATGTCAGGTTCTGCCGGCGTAAGCTCCCGGAAGTGTGTTTACGAGTTTGTGTCGTAGGTGCGACTGCGACACTGTAACGGTCCGTTTATGGCGGCGGTTCGGTCAAGAGGGTCGAACTGGAGGGGAAGGGGGGGGGTTGAGGTTGTTTGCAACGATTTGTAATTGTTTGCAGACAGGAATTGAGTTTCGCCCTCTAACACTGTTTGCTCGCAGCGATGTATGGCTTTCGTTTATCTTGATATACTTCACAATCGATACAAATCTGTTATACAGTGTGTGATGTTAAATTTTATAATTAAAAGCATTTTAACCAAAAATTTGCTGAATTATCCAGTTGAATAAATTACTTAACTAAACCAGTTCCCATTAAATATTTAATCGTGCAGTTCATTTCGTATGTAAAACAATTAGCAAGTTTCTATGTGTGACGTGTGACATATTCAGGACGATTAGGTATTTTAAGTTTGTTTAGTTTACACTGATTCATTATTTAAATGTGTTGGAAAACCTGACGACTAATTCCACAAAGGTTTAATTTATTATATTATCTACACGTTAATGCAATTAAAATGTATAATGAACTAAGTGAAGTTGGTGAGTTATATCGTAAATTATAATAATGTTTTATTAATTTATAATAACTATAGATAAATTCTCTAAAAGCTGGTCTCAAGCATGGATAAGGAAAGTGAAGAGGGAGATATATCAAACACGCGAAAATAGTAGCATGCAAATATGGTGAATGCGCCGGGATAAAAATAAAATCATTAATTTACATTTTTTTCCTTTTAAATGTTACACAATGATAATTACCATCATACACTTTCATTTTTAAAAGTAACACAAACTGAAGTGACGCAATTAAAATTACATCACAATGTTTATACGCACAATTCAACATTAATTGCAATTTAAAAAATAATCACCAAAGCATATTGATTAAAACATTTATAAAGTTTCCTCACTATGGACGTATAATTACGACCATACTCCTCTCCTCCTGTTAGCGATCTTCCTCTTTTTTTTCCCTCCTCTCGCTCCCATTGTGGGAGTTAAAAATGTTTCGCAATCAGTTTCATCCGGCTTTTAATTAACAGCGTCCGCTTTTTAATTTTGTCTCGTCATTACTCCTTGTGACTCTAATTTAATTAAAGCTATAGAGAAGCGATGCTCTTTATTTATCAAAGTCCCTTCATCCTCTAAAGTTTTAGTTTTCATACGTATACATTACACATAAAGCGCGCTCAGAGGAAAAGGCACTTTAAGAAAAAAATAAATATGTAGATTTAAATATAAATAATATGCAACAGGAAATTAAAAAAAAAAATAGATGGGAATACTAATGAGTTTAATCTAGTTTTATAATATGCGCAGATGAAAGGCATTGCGAGATTAATTAAAATTGTTGCGGATACTGTAGATACTATTATTATTTTTTGTTGTATTTGCTTGAATTACTCAAACTTAGATACCGCAATAAATTGTTTACTTACCTATCACAGACTTGACAAACTGTATTAAACTAATATAGCGTACTGTTAGCCAATGTAAATTTTGCAATTTAGTGTAAGTATTGATTAGCATATAGTAACGGTCGTAACTAACCTCTTGATTAATATACAGTTTATTAATATATTGAGATATATTATTATTTATCTGATAACAAGTGATAGATTGTAGATAGGATATTATACATAAAACATAAAACAATTTATGATAGTTGACACTTGACAGATGACAGATTACAGTAGACAGATGGCAGATAACAGACAGACATATGTCTGTTTATTGATATATTGTAGGTAACAAATAACAGATTAAACTTTATGAGAGATATGGCAGTTAAGAACAAACATATGACAGACAAGAGGCAGAGTAGATGGCATATGCCTGATATACAGATGTCAAATAAATGGCAGATGAAATGTGTTACATGGCAGGTAAAGAAAATAATACATGATAGATGCTACATATTTATTTATGCAATATAGATTATAGATAATAATTCAACAGATTACAGATAACAGAAGACATATGCCGGTTAATGACATATGACATGTCATAAAATAATACGATTTGACTTTTGATGATAGATGACAGATGACCACTAGAAAAATGTTCTGCAAAAGTCTAGAACCTTGAATCAAGTGGTTGCAATTAGTTAATAAAAACATTTCTAGCAAATTCTAAAAGAAGAAGGCAAGAAAATATTAAATTTCTTGAAAAAAAAACTGCTGAAAAAAGTAGTAATCTTAAAAAAAAAAAAAATCTAGAAACTTGGAGAAAAATTGTAGCGATTTTAAAATTTTGAAGTAATCTTTAAAAAAATTGTTGCAACTCTAGAAGATTCTAGAAATACAAAAAAATAAATTTCTAGAATCATCAAAGAAAATTTTTGAAATCTGAAAGACAAATTTTCCGCAAACGTCTAGAATCTTCGGAAAAAGTTGTTGAAATTTGTAAAGAAAAAGCATTTCTAACAAATTCCAAAAGGAAAAAAAAGCAAGAAAATATAAGAATTCTTTAAAAAAACACGCTGAAAAATTGTAGTAATCTTTTTTAAAAAAAGTTGCTGCGAAACGCTGGAACCTTGGAGAGAAGTTGTTGCAATTTGGAAATTTTGAAGTAATCTTTAAAAAAAGTTTTTGTAAAATTCTAGAACCCTCGAAAATAGTTGTTGCAATTCTAGAAAATTCTAGAAATCCAGAAAAGAAAAGTTCTAGAAAAGTTCAGAACCATCAAAGAAAATTCTTGAAATCGGAACATTTTTGTAATCAGAAAAAAAACTCTGTAAAAGTCCAGATTCTTTGGAAAAAGTTGTTGCAATTTGAAAAAAAACGTTTCTAACAAATTCCAAAAGGAGGAAGCAAAAAAAATATAATAATTTCTTAAAAAAGCTGCTGAAAAATTTTGACTTTAGGAAAAAGTTGCTGCAAAATTCTACTACCTTGGAGAAAAGTTGTTGCGATTTGGAAATTTTGAAGTAATCTTAAAAAAAGTTGTTGCAAAATTCTAGAACCCTCGAAAATAGTTATTGTATTTCTAGACACCAAGAAAAGAGTTCTAGAAAAATTTAGAACCATCAAAGAATATTTTTGAAATTAGACACATTTTTGAAATCAGAAATGAAATTTTTCTGCAAAAATCTAGAATCTTCGGAAAAGAGTTGTTGCAATTTGGAAAATAAAACATTTCTAGGAAATACCATAAGGAGAAAAGAAGAAAAAATAAACTTTGTTAAAAAAAACTCCTTAATAATTGTAGTAAAAAAAAGTTGCTGCAAAAAACCTCGAAAAAATTTGTTGCTATTTCTAATTTCTAATATTTAAGTCATCTTTAAAAAAAATTATGCAAAATTCTAGAAGCCTCGAAAATAATTGTTGCAATTCTAGAAAATTCCATCAAAGAAAATTCTTGAAATCGGAACATTTCTGCAATAAGAAAAAAAATTTCTGCAAAAGTCCAGAATCTTCGGAAAATATTGTTTCAATTTGGAAAAAAGAATATTTATAGCAAATTCTAAAAGCAAAAAAATATAAGAATTCCTTGAAAAAACCTGCTGAAAAATTGTAGTAATGTTTTTAAAAATAGTTGCCACAAAATTCTAGTACCTTGGAAAAAAATTATCTTAAAAAAAATGTTTGCAAAATTCTAGAACCCTCTAAAATGGTTGTTGCAATTTTATAAAATTCTAAAAATTCAGAAAAGAAAAGTTCTAAAAAAATTTAGAACCATTAAAAAAAAATTCTTAAAATCAGAACATTTTTGAAATCGGAAAGAAAAATGTTATGCAAAAGTTTAGAATCTTCGGAAAATAGTAATTGCAGTTTGGAAAAAAACAATTTCTAGCAAATACCAAAAGAAATAATAATAATTTTAGAAAATTCTAGAAATCCAGGAAAAAAGTTCTAGAAATTGTAAAAACCATCGAAGAAAATTCTTGAAATCAGAACATTTTTGAAATCAGGAAGAAACATTTTCTGCAAAAGTCCAGAATCTTCGGAAAAAGTTGTTGCAATTTGGAAACAAAAATATTTCTAGCAAATACCAAGAGGAGGAAGCAAAAAAATACAAAAATTTCTTAAAAAAGACTGGTGAAAAATTTTTAGTAATCTTTAAAAAAAAGTTGCTTCAAAATTCTAGAACCTTGGAGAAAAGTTGTTGCGATTTGGAAATTTTGAAGTTTTCTTTAAAAAAAAATTGTAGCAAAATTCTAGAACCCTCGAAAATAGTTGCTACAAATTTAGAAAATTCTAGAAATCCAGAAAAAAGGTTCCATCAAAGAAAATTCTTGAAATCAGAAAGAAACATTTTCTGCAAAAGTCCAGAATCTTCGGAAAAACTTCTTGCAATTTAGAATAACAAAAACATTTCTACCAAATACCAAAAGGAGGAAGCCACAAGTATATTAATTTCTTTAAAAAACCTGCGGAGAAATTAATCTTTAAAAAAAAGTAGCTGCAAAATTCTAGAATCCTCGAAAATAATTATTCAATTCTAGAAACCTAGAGAAAAAGTTCTAAAAAAATTTAAGACCATCGAAGAAAATTCTTAAAATCAGAATATTTTTGAAATCAGAAAGAAAAATTTGACATATTTCTAGCAAACACCAAAAGGAGGAAGCAAAACAAAATAAAAAAACTGGTGAGAAATTGTAGTAACCTTAAAAAAAAAGTTACTGCAAAATTTTAGTACTTTGGAGAAAAGTTTTTGGAAATTTTGAAGTAATCTTAAAAAAAAAGTTGCTGTAAAATTTTAGAACCCTTGAAAGTAGTTGTTGCAATTCTAGAAAATTTTAGAAATCCAAATAGAAAAAGTTCTGGAAAAGTTTAGAACCATTAAAGAAAATTGTTAAAACCGGAACATTTTTAAGATCAGAAAAAAAAATTTCTGCAAAAGTTCAGAATCTTCGGAAAAAGTTGTTGCAATTTGGAAATAAATAAAACAGTTCTAGCAAATTCCAAAAGAAGAAAGCTAAGAAATATAATAATTTCTTTAAAAAAAGCTGCTGACAAATTGTAATTTAAAAAAAAAAGTTACTGCAAAATTTTAGTACTTTGGAGAAAAGTTGTTGCGATTTGGAAATTTTTAAGTAATCTTAAAAAAAGTTGTAGAATTCTAGAACCCTCGAAAATAATTGTTACAGTTCTAGAAAATTCTAGAAGTCCAGAAAAGAAAAGTTCTAGAAAAGTTCAGAACCATCAAAGAAAATTCTTTAAATCGGAACATTTTTGTAATCAGAAAGAAAACGCGTCTAACAATTTCCAAAAGGAGGAAGCAAAAAAATATAATAATTTCTTAAAAAAAGCTGCTGAAAAATTGTAGTCATCTTTAGAAAAAAGTTGCTGCAAAATTCTAGTACTTTGGAGAAAAATTTCTAGCAAATTCCAATAGAAGAAAGCTAAAAAATATAATAATTTCTTTAAAAAAAAGCTGCTGACTAATTGTAGTAATTAAAAAAAAATGTTACTGCAAAATTTTAGTACTTTGGAGAAAAGTTGTTGCGATTTGGAAATTCTTAATTAATTTTTTAAAAAAAATTGCAAAATTCTAGAAAATAGTTTTTGCAATATGAAAAAAAATATTTCTAGCAAATACCAACAGGGAAGCAAAAAATATAAAAACTTCTTAAAAAAAAGTGCCAAAAAATTCTTTAAAAAAGAAGTTGCTGCAAAATTTTTGAATCCTCAACAAAATTGGTTGCTAAATTTTGAAGTCATCTTTAAAAAAAAGTTGTTGCAAAATTCTGGAACCTTCGAAAATAGTTATTGCAATTGTAGACACCCAGAAAACAAGTTCTAGAAAAATTTTGAACCATTGAAGAAAGTTTTTGAAATCAGAAAGAAGAAAAAAATGTTGCAATTTGGCAAACAAAAATATTTCTAGCAAATTACAAATAGAGAATACAAAAAAAATTAAATTTTTTAGAAAAAGTGTCAAATAAGTCTAGCAACCTTAAAAAAAGTTTGCGAAAAGTTCTAGAACCCTCAAAAAAAAATGTTGTTGCAATTTGAAAATCTTGGAATTTTTACGTGGTGAAAATGATCAATTTATAACAAACATTTCTGGCAAATTTTTACAAGAAAATGCAATAAAATTGTTTATAAATATATTAAATGCTTCAAAATTTTAATGATTTAAAAAAGAAGGTGCTAAAAAATTCTAAAATCCTCGTAAAACGTTTTTTGGAATTTGGAAGAAAATTATTTAAAAAATTAGACCAAAATGCTTGAAATTAGTTTTTTTTTATCAGAATGAATTTTTTTGTAGAAGTCTAAAATAATAGATTATAGATGACAAACATGGTATGAATGATAATATAGGCTTGACGATAGCTGCAATCAATTTATTTTAATTATTCTATTACTTTCTAGAGATCAGATATTTCTGAAAGTATTTCGAGCATATCACACTAATCTTAAAAATATTCTAAAATTATTAATCTTCAGAGCTCAGATCACACATCACAGTTGACAGATGACATGTGACAGATGATATTTTATAAATGACAGATAATAGATGACAAATAACAGATGACATTTGACAAATGACAGCTGACATATGATAGACGACATATGGCCATTGTATCTTATGATAAATGATTACAACTGTCAAAATAATGATTTAATGATTGATTTAAAAAATTTCTAATCACTTTCGAGTGTAACTTAGCCCAAATATTTTTAATTGAATCAAAGTGACCAATAAATCATCAAAGATCGCAGGCGCAAGGTGATAGATGACAAACCTCATATTAAAAACTTTTTTATTTTTATTCTGTTTGTTTTGTTATATTTACGGATCGTCAATTGTAAAAAATCTCAGATCATAAATGACAGATGACAGATGAAGAAGACAGTAGACAGATGACAAATGACAGATGATAGGAGACAAACGACAGTAGACAGATGATACATGACAGATGATAGATGATAGATGATACATGACAGATGATAGATGATAGATGATAGATGACAGATGACAGATGATAAATGACAGATGACAGATGACAAATAATATATAAGAAAAGACTGGTTGATGATGAAACAAGTGGATCATTTTAGGTAATAAACAACGAATGACAAATATTAGATGGCAAGATGATTACCGATTAAAGGTTATAGAACATAAATAATTATTAGGACATAATAACCAAATATTTAGTTTAAAAATTAACAAAAACAAAGATTATAAATGACAAATGACAGATGACAGATGATAGACGGTAGTATCATCTACCGACGACAGATGTCATATTTTTTTATTGGTAAAAACATAATAAATGTTTTAAAAAATTTCAAAAAATTAAATATTTTGTCCCTTTTAGAAATTTCAAACAATTTCTCTTTCAAATTTCTTAAATTTAGATGTATTTTTTCTTTTGAAGATTGATTGCCTTCGATTTTTCTACAATTTTTAAGCAAATTCTCTTTCTTTCTCAGTTCTTTTTAATTTAAAAGTTTTTTCATCTTTCGATTCTTAAATTTTTGAGGAATATTTTTTCCCGTCTGTTTAGAGTTTTGTATTTTGTTTTGTTAATCTTCAACAGTATACAAAATTTCATTCGAGCTTTCTGTAATTTTTAAGAACATTTACAATTTCTCTCTTCTGAAGTACAAGCCATTTTTAAGCGTTGTAATCTTCTGAAATTTTCCAGCATTTCTCTTCAAAAGTACTAGAATTGCTTTGCTTGTGAGGTTTCTAAAAATACTAAACTCTTCTGGTTTTGTCTTCCGATTTATGAATTTTGTACCATTTTATTTTCCAATAGAATTCAAACAAAAAAATTCAAAGATTTTAGATTTTTAAACAATAACTTTTTCTTCTTTATAAAATTTATCAGGAAATCAAAAATTTTGTGTGATTTTTTCTTACCTTTTGTCTATTTTGAATTTTTAATAGCTTTTCTTTTTCAAAGTTTTCTTAAATTTTAAAGAAATATCCCTTTCAGTTGGTTTCAGTTTTGAATTTTGTAGTTTAATATTTTGAAGTACAAGAGATTTTCAATTTTGTAGCATTTCCTTTCTGAAGTACAAAACTTTTCTTTGAGGGTTCTAGATTACTGAAATGTTTCAACATTTCTCTTCTGAAGTATCATACAAAAATTGCATTTTCTCTAAGAATTTCAGATTTTCTAAAGAATAGCTCTTCTAGAAATGTATTTCTCGAGTTATGTGAAGATTATTATAGTAAATTGTATTGAAAACACTAAGATTTTCTTAATTTGTGTTAATTAAATATGCCTTCTATTTTTTAGAACTTTTAATTTTGCAGAAGTTTAATTAAAATATTTTTCGAACATTTTATTTTTCAGATTTCCAAAATTTTCTAAAATTTCCTTCATTTTTTTTTTGCTAGGGATTTTAAAGAAATTCTTTTCTAGCTTTATAATTTCAAATTCTTACAGATATTTCTTTTTCAATTTTGTTTTTAAGATTTCACAATTTTTCAGCAATGTTAATTCTGGTTTATTTCAGGTTTTGAATTTTGTATTTAATTGATCCAACTACAAAAAAATTGTTTAAAACTTCTTCAATTTTATAATTTTCAAAGAAAATCTCTTACAGATTTCAAATCTCTTCTAGGACGCACCAATTTACTTCGAAGTTTCTAGAATTTTTAAATAATTTTTATTCCATTTTGTTCAGATTTCTAAAATTTATCAGGAGATAAATATTTTTAAATATCTGTTACAAAATTTTTCTTCGAGGATTCTGAAATTTTTAAGAAATTTTTCTGCCAGTTTATGTTTACAGTTTTTAATTGTGTATTTAATACCCAAGGTTTCCAAAATTTGTTTTTTTAGAATTTTATAAATTTGCAGAATTTCTCTCCTTAAATACAATGCAATTTTCCAGCATTTTATTTTTAAAGAAAAATGTTTTCTAGAATTTTCAAATAATTTCTCTTTCAGATTACTAAAATTTAGTAGGACTTTATCATCTGAAGATGAAGAATGCCTTCAAATTTTGTAGAAATTTTTAAGAAATTCTTTTCCAATTTTTTTTTTTTTTTAATTTAAAATTTTCTTGTAAAGTACGAACATTTTCTTCAAAGATTCTACAATTATTAAAGAATACTTCTTCCATCTCGTTTAGAGTGTTGAATTTTATATTTTATCCTTCAAACAAGTTTTACAATTTTATAATTTTCAAAGAAAATCTTTTACAGATTTTAAATATTTAGCAGCAAATCTATCTCAAAATACACGATTTACTATTTTCTAGAATTTTTGAAGTATTTCTCTTCCAAAATTTGGACAATTTCTAACAGTCTAGCATTTTCAAAAAATATTATTTCAAACTCTTAATAACATGCAAAACTTTTCTTCTGAAATTCATGAATTTTTCTTCGAGGGTTTTTGAGTTTTTCGGGAATTTCTATTCTAGTATTTTTTTTTCAATTTAGAATTTTGCAACATTTTCGTTTAGGGTTATAGAATTTTTAGGAAATTTTTCTTGCTTTTGCTAGATTTTTTACTTTTGTAAATTTTCTTCAAGGGTTCTTATTTAGTTAACCGATGACCGATGGACAGATGATAGACAGATTATTGACAGATGATAGACATATGATAGACATATGATAGACAGATGATAGACAGATGATAGACAGATGATAGACAGATGATAGACCGATTATAGACAGATGATAGACAGATGATAGACAGATTATTGACAGATGATAGACAGATGATAGATAGATAGACCGATGATAGACAGATGATAGACAGATGATAGACAGATGATAGACAGATGACAGACAGATGATAGACAGATGATAGACAGATGATAGACAGATAATGGGCAGATGATGGACAGATGATGGGTAGATGAACAGATGATGGATAGATGAACAGATGATGGATAGATGAACAGATGATAGATAGATGATAGATAGATGATGGACAGATGGACAGATGATTAAAAAATTAATTTGTAGAGTAAAAGGGACAAAAACTGTTGAGTTTTTTAAGACAAAATTTAGAATTCACTTCTTTGAAACGTCAGTAAATAGCATTTTTTGGAAAATGAACAAAGACAAGACCTTCTCTAATTTGATAGATGATATCTGACAAATAATAGCTATTATAGTTGACTAAGGATAGGTTAAATATAAGAGATAGCAGATGACAAATAACAGTTGGCAGTTGAAAATGGCAGATGACACATGGTATATGACAGATCACAAATGGCAGATAAAAAGTTAGCAGATGAGAGATGAAATATGAAAACAGACTGCTCATTGATGATTATAACAAGTGATGCATGACAGATGATAAATAACGGGTGACTAAAATCAGATGATAAATGACAGATGGCTAAAATTAAATGTTACATAGAAAGATGATTAGAGATTTTAGTTTATAGAATACGATTAATTATTAGGAAAATTATAACCATATATTTAGTTTTTCTCAAAAAATTATTTAAAATTATTAGAAACAATGATTATAAATGATAAATGACAGATGATAGACTATATATAGATATGTCATATTTTTTAGTGGTAAATAATTAGTGGTCAAAAATTTGAATAAATTTTATTTCCCTTTCCACTCGGTAAATATACATATTTCCAGCATTAACGAAACATTTTAAATCTTCCTTAAACGTCTTTCGCAATTAATTCCAGTATATAATTTTATTTACAGCGGCTTAATTCAATTAAAACCTCTCGGAAAACGCAATTTTCCTTACAACATCGCGACGTAAACGCAACATCAATCCCGTAAACATCAACAATTGTTAATCCCTCCGCTGCTTCAAAAGAGGGTGAGTAATGGCGGGGTTTCACGTACTAATTCCTCAGAATAAGGTGGACGTGCCTGAAAATCCCAAAACGAGATCTGGCGGATAATAATGCACACACAGAAGAAAAAAAAACTCCTTTCATTCTTCCATTCAGCTACAGCTGTGCTAGACGAAAGAAAAAAAACCATATCGGACCCCACGCGGCATCCAGAGAAAGATTAAGTGACATTTAATATCTTATTAAGAACGGATCCGGTTTTGACGCGCGGAAAAAAAGTAAACAAATCCTGAAAGTATTAAGTAACATCTGTCGTTGGTTCGGTGGGGAATCGTTAATCCAATTAGGGGCCGTTGCGTATTTCCTGAATTTTAATGGCTGTGGGTGGTAATTAGATTCGAAAGAAGTCAAAGGTTTTTTTTACGCGTTCGTTATTGCTGATGAAAGTAATTATTCGGAGTTGGAGGATGCGGGCGACACTCTTTTTTCAAAAAAAATTTGAAAAAAAAATTCAGGCGGTAATGACCGGATTTGTTTCCTTAAATATACCGGCCGTGAAACAAATCGCTCCGGAATATGAAACAAAGGATAGGGTGGGGGTTTCAGGAAAAAAAAGGAGGGGGGGATTTCGGAGAATTAATTATTCGTGTTGATTCTTTCCACTGTAGAAAATTACTTCTGTGAAAAGGGTATAGAAATCTGGAATTAGTCGAGGGTTTGTTATATTTGTTATTAGTACGAATACAATTTGTGTTGCTTAAATAATAATTATTATTTAATTTTAATTAATTCTGATTATTACTAATAATCAATTATTTTGTATCAATTGTTATTTCTGAATTGTTAATTGTAATGATTATTTTAATACCTTTGATCTGTCGTATTGGTTTTCTCGGTAAATTTTTCTTTATACGTCGACATCCAATTACCATTTTTACGTTCAATAAGCGTGCCTTTTTATGTTTCCTTTCAGGATTTACGGGGAATCTCGACGTTCCGCCCCCCCCCGAGGGGGCGTATATTTGTTTGCGGATGCGGTAATAATTTTCGCAATTCGATGGCAATAAACGCGGGCCCCCATTTACGGCCATTGCATGCCGAACAAATATGTATAAATATGATACACCGGCGTACACAACATTATAATATATTTATTTTACGAGCGCGAGCAGCGAATTCTTCTGAAGTACTCGCATACATAAACATGTAAGCGAGTTTATAGTTGAACGAAGTTCATATATGGGTTGCGCGATGTTCAGAATGCCGGAATCGAATAAAACGGATTTTTGGGTCGAGTGATTTTTTATTTGTATTTTTTGGTGTGGATATTCTTGCTGCAAAGTGAATGCACGAGATGAACAACTGTTTAATTAATTTTATAAATTTGCATTAAGTAGATTTCTATTTGTTACAACGATACAGATTAAATGTATCCAAATGTTTATAACTCCTAAAATATTCATTGTCATCTACCATCTGTCAACTGTCATCTATCATCTGTCATCTATCACCTGTGACCTGTCACCTGTCATCTATCATCTGAATAACACACAAGGTAAGGATTATTGAGCGAGAGCTAAGAGGTTTCTCATTATACTCATTATATACGTATAGATAATCATTATACATCCAAATGAAAGCAGTATACTAGAAAAGGAAATCTGTTGCTTTATGAATATTTCGGTCTTTCGAGGAGATACATTTTCAGAATGAAGTAAGCACGAGTAAAATTCGGCTTAGGTAAGCGATGTGAAAAGAACGATATTCCGTAAATATCCGTCACACCATGATTAGACTGTTAGGTGACAGCTAATATGATAAGAGAGACTTTTGCAATGTTAAGAAATGAGGCTTTTATTCCAAAACTCATATAAATAATTACTTAATAATAATAAAATATATGTGGGCGAATCAAATGTAAGACTGTATTATAGTTGATTCACCCACGTATATTTTATTACCTTTATGTGCATATTTTTTCCAACAAATCGGATTTTTCTAAATACTATTATCGAATAACGTAGTCGGCCGTGTCTTCAGCCAATTCAACTTATCCACATCTTGGTCACTTTAAACACGGCGTCCTTTTATTTCATCTTTGATTATAGATTGCTTGAGATAGAACATTGTTATGGCATGAATATATTAGTAGCAGAAGGTAGGAATTAGTTAAGATTTAAAAATATAATAAAATTATAGAGAGTGACCAGAGAAAGGAAATGTTAGATATTTTGGTAACGTAATCTTATGACAAAACTTAAAGTAATCTTTTGACAATTTAATGAAATATCAAACTCTACTCAAAACTATTATACTTGCAAATTAAAATTCAAAATACATATGTAACAATAATTTCTTACAAAAATTTTGTTTGTTGATGTTCATAAAAATATGTTCTTTCATATTTGCCTACTGCTGCTTCAATAACTGTAAGATAATACCAATTTAAAGGCACGGAAAAAAGGCAATTAGTCAAATGCAATGAGGAGAAGTTATGCTAGAGTAAATTCTTTGTTTATTTCAGAAACAAGTTTGAGAAAAGAAAATTCTTGTTATGATTGTAAATTTCTTAAAACTAGAAGAACCGTGAAAGAAATTTTCGTAATTGAAAAACGCTAAAATGATGTAGCAAACTAGAAGAAACACATCTTGAAAATTCTATAACCTTGTAAGAAAATGCTGCAAAATTAAAAAATGCAAAAAAAGTAGAGACATTATTTCGAACCTCTGAATAGAAATTCATAAAAAAAATTTAGAAATTGCAAATAAAAGTTCAAGCAACTTCGATTCCATAATGAAAGAAATTTTTATTTTTTGGAAGAAAACTGCTGCACGATTTAAAATCCTAAAGGAAAAATTGCTTAAAAATTCTGGAAACCTGGAAGTAAATTCTTATACTTTAAAACTAATAATTCATAGAACTTTCGAAGGAAATTTTAGATGGATACAAAATTAAAAACTTGAAACGTATTGGAAGAAATATTTCTTAAAAATTTCAGAATCTTCTAAAACAATTTTTGTATTTTGAAAGAGAAAAGAGTTGGAAAATTAAAAATAGAAAATACGTAAAGGAATCTTAGAAAAATCGTAGAAAATTGTTTATCTCCTGATACATTTTAGAAATCAAAAGAAGAAATTATTGGAAAATCCTTAAATCCTCGAAGATTGTTTTTAAAGCTTCAAAATTCAAAATACTTAAAAAAAAACTAGAAGCTATTAAAAAAAATTATCTAGAGACCTTACAGGTAATGCAATTCCTGATTGTTTAGAGAATTTTCATAAAATTTGTAGGAAATTTGAAGAAATATCTTGATCATCAAAATATAAAACTATCGCTAATTTTATAAATCTGAAAATTCTAGAACTTTCGAAAAAAATTTTAACTTCTATTGAAAAATAAAATACTGCCAAATTGAAAATTTAAAAAAAATAAATGTGCTAATATTTGAAAATGTCTAGAAGCCTCATTGGATATGCGATTCTTGTACTTTAGATGAAAAATGCTGGAAAATTTCAGTAATCTAGAAGCCTCAAAGAAAACGTGTATATTTTAGAAGAGAAATACTACAAATTGAATATTCTAAAAACATAATGAAAGAGCAATTCCTATAAACCTTGAAGGAATTTCTTGTACTTTTCTTTGTTTTTTCTCCTACTTCTTTTTTATTTTGAATTTTCCAGCTTTTTATCTTTCAAAGCGCAAAACTTTTCTTCGTGGATTCTAAAATTTTAAAGGAATATTTCTTCCAATTTCTTTAGAGTTTTAAATTTTGAATTTAATCTTAACAAAATTTAAACCTGGAAGAAATATTCTTTTAAAATTTCAGAATCCACGAAAGAAAGTTTTGCACTTTGAGAAAAGAGGAAAATTTGGAAAATTCAAAATAGTAAAAAAGTAAGATAAAAATCAAAGTCAATTTTTAATCTCCTCATAAATTTTGGAAATTTTAAGAAGAAATTATTTGAAAATCTAAAACCCTTGTATTTTTCTTTAATTCTATTGGAAAATAAAATGCCACAAAATTCAAAAATCTAAAAACAAAACTAATGCAATTCTACAAGAAGGCTAGAACATTACAAAAGTCTAGAACGCTTAAAAAAATGCTTCAACTTCTGAAGAGAAAAATTGTAAAAAAACATGCAAGAAACATTTCTTAAAAATTATAGAAAGTTCAAAGGATTTTTTTTTTATACTGTAGAAAATTAAAAACAAAATTGAAAACTCTAAACTAACAGGAAGAAATATTCCTTAAAAATTTTAGAATCTAAAAAAGTTGCATAGTTTTAAATTAAAAAGAACTGAAAATTGTAGAAAAATCGAGGGAAATTTTTGATCTCCAAAAAAGAAAATGCTCCAAAATTTTAGAAATTTAAAAGAGAAACTGTTTGAAATTTATAGAATCCTGGACCAAAATTTCTGAATTTTGTTGAAAAATATAATGCAAAATCTAGAAACCTCCCAGGAAATGCAATTCTTGTATTTTAGAAGTGAAATGCTGAAGCCGTTCAGAAAACTTTAGAAAACAAGTACTGCAAAATTGAAAACTGTAAAAAAAATTGAAAAGTATAGAGAAATTCTAAAGTTTTAGAAACTTTAAAGAAATTTCTTGTGGTCTAAAAGAGTAAATACAAAATTCAAAACTTTAAACAAACTAAAAGATTTGTTTATTATTTTTATACTTTAAAAGGAATAAAGCTGCAAAATTCAAAATGGAAAAACGGTACGAAACTTTTCTTAAAACTTGTAAAAAAAATCGAAAAAAATTTTCAAAAAAAATGCTGCTAGATTTTAGAGATCTGAAAGAGAAGATGTTTGGAAACATCTCTATATTTTTATATTTTTCGGAAAATAAAATGCTGCTAAATTCAAAATTCTTGAATTTTGGAGGCGAGGCGTTCACTTCGTAATAAATTTTTAATGAATAACAGAAAAACGTTTAACTTTTTTATACTACTTTTGATTTTTATATTAAAAACTTAGTTTGATAATGATTACTGTGTAATTCGAAACTACTCACAAAGTGTTGTATAAAAATAAAAAGTAGTATAAAAAAGTTAAACGTTTTTCTGTTAAACTTTTTTATTCTTTAAAAGTTCTAGAAACCTCACAGGAAGAACAATTTTTGTATTCTAGAAGAGAAATGCTAGAACATTTCAGAAATCTAGAGCCCTCAAAGAAAAGCCTTGTATTTTAGAAGAGCAAAGTTAAATATTCTAAAAATTAAAATTAGAAGAAAAGAAAAAAGTTTAAAAACCACGAGGAAATTTCTTATATTGTATGTATTATATTAAATACAAAATTCGAAACTCTAAACAAATCTGGAAGGAATATTTCTTAAAAAATTTCAGAACCAAGAAATGTTTGTACTTTGAAATTCAAAACACTACAAAATTTAAAAGAGAAAATGAGTGAGAGAACTTTTTAAGAAATTTAGAAAAATCGAAGAAAATTGTTTACCCCTTAAAAGATTTTTTTCAATTCTTTTGAAAAATAAATTCAAAATAAATAACAGAAAAACGTTTTAACTTTATTATACTACTTTTTTAATAAAAATGTACTACAAAGTGAACGCCTCCAAAATTCAAGATATTATTCAAATTCAAAATACTTAAACAAAACTACAAGCTCTTTAAAAAACTAATCTAGAAATCTCACTGGAAATGCAATTTTAGCACTTGTTGCAAAATTGAAAATTGTAAAAAAAAAATTGGAAGATAAATGTTAGAAACCTAGAAGAAATTTCTTGTATTTTAGAAGATTTAAAAAAATTTAAAACTATAAACAAACAGAACGAAATATTCCTTAAACATTTCAGAATCCCCAGAAAGGAAAGGAAATTCTTGATCTGTAGATGAGAAAATATTGCTAAATATTTGAAATCTGTAAGTCATTTTCTTTAAAAATTTAACAATCTTCGATGATTTTTTTAAATTCTATTGGAAAATAAAATGCTAACAATTTCAAAATTCTGAAAAATATAATAGAAGAGATATTTAAAGAATTCTGGAAACCTCGATTCAATTTCTTGTACTTACAACTATACAAAATTCAAAACTCCAAACAAAACTGGAAAAAAATTTCTTGAAAAATATCAGAATCTTCGAAGAAAAGTTTTGTACTTTGATTGACAAAATACTGCAAAATTCAAAATGGAAAACAAGTAAGAGATTTTTTTAATCGAACGCAATTATTTATCTTCAGATAAATTTTAGAATTCTGAAAAAGAAATTGTTTGAAAATCCTAAAACCATCCAAGAATTTTGTTTTTCAATTCTACTGGAAAAATGTTGCAAAATTCAAATTTCTAATAAAATAAAACTATAAAAGCTATTCTTCAAAAACATAAAAATATTACATTTATTTTCTGTATAAGTATTGCACATCCATACTTATACAGAAAAGAAATGTTGGAACATTTAATAAATTTAGAAGCCTCAAAGGAAATTGAATTGGTTGCTTGAGTTACGTGAAGATCAAATTAATTTAACAAATAAAGCGCTAATCCATTGATAATGGCCACTTTGTGTCCGAAATGTACATTTGGTTAATCAAATAAAATTGTGAAGAAAGGTTATTAGTGCTTTATTTCCTCAAAGGAAAGTTTTGTACTTCAGAAGTAAAATGTTGCAAACAATGTTAAAAAGATTGGAACAAACTCTTTAAAAATTCTAGAAAACTCGAAGGAATTTCTTTTACTACAGAAGATTAACTACAAAATTTAAAACTGTAAATAAACAGAAAGATATATTCCTTAAAACATTTTAAAACCTTAAAGAAAAGTTTTGAGCTTTGAGAGGGAGTAAGCTGCAAAATATTGTATAGAAAAAAAGTAAGAGAAGGTTTTTAAAAAAGGTAGAAAAATCGAAGGAAATTATTGATCTCCTAAAAAATATTACAAATATAAAAAAGTTAAAACCTCGAAGATTTTTTTTTAATTCTGTTTGAAAATAAAATGATACAAAATTCAAAACTGGATAAAAATATAAGAAACCTTGAAGTAAACTTGTATGCTTTAGAAGAGATGTATTGCATGTTTGCCCCAGAGATTTTCTTTGAATTATAAAATATTAGAACTTTTAAAAAGATTTTTTTTTTACTTTGAGGTATTAAAATCAAAATTTAAAACTGTGAAGAAACTTTAAGGAATCTTTCTTAAAATTGTAGAATCCTCGTAGAAATGTCTGGTACGTTGAAACAGAAAAAAACAGCAAAATTTCAAATAGAAAGTAAAGACAGAAAGAGAATTTTCTTTTACGAAAAGTTTAATCTCAAGAAATTAAAATGCTACTACATTTTAGAAATAGTAAAAAGAAATTGTATGAAAATTCTATAACCAAAGAAGATTATTTTATTCTATTGGGAAGTAAATTGCTAAAAATCGTAAATTCTAAAATAAAAACTTGAAAAACCATTTATTAAAAATTGTAGAAACCTCACAAGAAGTGTAATTCTCGTATGTTAAAAGAGAAATGCTGGAAAATTTTAGAAATCTAGAACGACAAAAGAAAAGTTTTGTACTTTGAAGAGAAATGTTGCAAAATTAGAAATTCTAAAAAAGAAAATGGAAGAGAATTTGCTTACAAAATCTTGAAACCTCGTAGGAATTTTTTCTACTTTAGAAGATTAAATGCAAAATTCAAAAGTTTAAACAAAACTGGAAGAAATATTCCTTAAAAATTTTAAAATCCTTTGTACTTTAGAAAAGAAGAAGCTGTAAAATTTAAAATAGCAAATAAACAGCAAGAAAATTTCCTTAAAACTTCTAGAAAAATCGAAGGAAATTTTTGATCTCTTGATAAATTTTTGAAGAAGAAATTGTTTGAAAATGCTAGAACCCTCGAAGATTTTTTTAATTCTATTGTAGTAAGAGAATTTCCATTCCAATTCTAGAAAAATCGAAGGAAATTTCTGATCTAAATAAATTTTAGAAACCTGAAGAAGAAATTGTTTTGAAAATGCTTAAATAATTATTTTTTAATTCAATTGGCAAATTAAATGCTGCAAAGGTAATGATTTTTTAAAGCTGTTTGCAAAAGATAAGAAGCATAAAAAGCTGTTGCACTGAATTAATGCAGTTCTTAACAAAAGAAAATGTATGTTCTAATATGATGTAATAAGTTTAATTGAAGTCCTCCCCTTACAGGAAAAGAAACCAAATTCGGCAAGATAATAGTGAACCTTCATTAGAAGGTAGCAGTCTCTTCGATGCAGGCAAAAGTGGAAGAACATTTTATTTTGAACTCAATCCTTTGCATGTGCAAACAAAAGTATTGTAAGAAATTTTTGTTATTTTCAATTTTATTGTGTGAGCTCGGCAGATACATAAATACTACTAAAGTTTGAATAGAAGTCATAAGAAGGAAATCTTGTAAATTTAGGTACATAAAAAGTTCAACTCATGTTTTTAACTCTCAATACTTTATTAAGACTTAAATTATACAGTTTAGAATTAATTTACGCTTTTAATCTATTCCACCATTACAAATTCAAGATGTATGTCTGTCAAAAGCCACCACTTCGCCCCCTCACTTCGGGCTATAAATAACGCGCGCGCCAATTTTAATTTCGCCTGCGTCGATGGGGTTAACTCCGTTCTGAGGGGGTGGATGAACAATTACACGCGGCGGAATGCGTGTCCACGCGTACACATACACATGTCGGAACGTATGTTGTTCGGAAAACATGACACTCGGACGTAATTTATAGTTTCGATTTAACACCCAGAAAGCTAAGTTCGGAATTGCCGGGCGGCGTAATTAAGCCGCATATTTTAGCGCCTCTCGCCTGCATTCAGAGGGCGGGGGGGTGGCTTTGGCCACCGCCCCATTTAATAAGGGTTAATAACCCTTCGGCGACTGACTTCAAAGACCGGGGGGGAAAAAATATAATACGGGATTTAAATTACACCGCGCACTACATAAATCCACCCCCGGGGCGCACGCGTTACACCTGTAAATTAATTAAATATCAACATTAATTATATGAAAAGCGATTGCAACATTTTTTTTTTCGTATACACAATGTTATTATATTATTATCTCGCGGCGTTATTTAATTAATTTCAAATGTGTTTTAAAATTTATTATGCTGGCTTTGATAAAGTCGCTGGGATAGTCATACACGAATTGTCTGTCGTTAACAATTTTACGATCTTTTTTTTTTACGACTAGTATGCCAATAAAATGTTATAATCCGGGCGATAAAGCGACTACTAAGCTGTTCATGAATGATAAATTTGTATCATCAAAATATTAACTTATATTATATTTCCCTTTCGGGACAAATAAATCGGTCGAACTTTTAATTAAAAATCCAACCACCCCACGCCAAATATACGTCCGGACATTGGCGTTCATTTGCACACATCAAAGCGAAGTATTGAACTTATTTATCAAGTCCGGCAATCCAATCCGTCAAATGATCAATTATGCAGATTGGGGTTGCTCATAAAGGGGACACGCAGATTCGGGGCGGTGCTGATTGGACACGATAATTAGGGGGGGTGATACGCGTCCCCAATTATCCTCATATGTCCTCCCATCCGGCGTTTGTTTTTCATCGCCGGAATCAAAGGAGCGCAACCCGTGTTTAAGGATGGCGACGCGTATAAGTATAATTAGCCCCCACGAATTGATCCTTGCCATTGAATATTGAACGACCCTCCGGGACTAATTTCGTATTCGAAATTCCCAATAAATACAGGGAATGTTATTTACGAGCGTGAATAGGAATAATACGATTCGGGGGAAATTATTAGTGTAAATACACGCAGATATATATTCTGCTCAATTGAAAAGATTTGTTTTATTTTACTTTATACAAGGGTAAATCAATAATTTTTGTATAATAATAATATATTCTGCTTTACGTTATACGAGGATCGACCATTTAGAATTGAAAATATTATTTTATACAAGGGTCGATCAATCAATTTTTGTCCAGAATATATATATTATAGATGAAATGAGATTATTTTTTAAATCTGTACTGAAAGGTTCAATAAAGCATTTAAAAATTAACTACTTAAATATTTTTTTCTTGAGAAAGAAAAATATATAAACTGCTCTATTTTTGTCTTTACTACTTTGACTTTTTATATTTTCAAGATTTTGATTTTTAATCTAGTCTATCAAATTAAAAAAAGGTGGACTTTCTAAAATTTATAACAGAAAAACGTTTTAACTTTTTTATACTACTTTTTATAGTATAAAAAAGTTAAAACGTTTTTCTGTTATTCATTAAAAATGTACTACGAAGTGAACGCCTCCAAAATTCAAGTTCTAAAATTTAGATTCCAGTATTTTAGATTCATAGAAACTTTCTCGCTATTATTTAGATTTTGTTATAAGGATTTGTATTTAACTATTATTTAGGTCTTGCATATAAAATATTTCTTGTTTTCAGATTTCTGTACGTTTAAAAAAATTAAAATTACCAGACTTTCTTTAATTGCCAAAATATCTACTTTATGGAGATTTTTTGGTAATATTGTTATCACTGACTAGGTTTTGTATGTAAGTGCAAATTCAATAGCAGAGAGATTTAAATTTAAAAAACAAATTTGTAAAAAAATTAAAAAAATTGCATAAAGAAATTTCTAAAACTAAAACGGACTACACCAGAAAAAAAGTTTGACTGTTCAATAATTTTCAATTTAGCGAAAAAATTTATTTTTTAAGTGTATTCCGTTTTTTTTTGCAAAGGTATAAAAAATAAGAATATTCTTTAAGAATCAAAAGAAACAAAAACTTTTTTCAAATAAAAAAACTGTTGAAATTTTACGATACAAAATTTTATAGTTGCTCGAAAGTTGTTTTACAGACATTTTAAAATTCGCTTAAAATAGTTGAAATTTTACAAAAAAAAGAATTTTATTTTTCGCTTAAAATAGTTGAAATTTTACAAAATCAATTGATTTTTGCTAAGAAAACAAAACAAAATTAAAAGAAATTTACCAAGAAAAAAAATTTAATTTGTAGAAGAAAACAAAATTAAAGAAATTGAAGTTGGACATTAAAATTATAACATCTTTTTCTAAAATTATTTAGAATATATAATTTTTAATCTTTCATTTTCGAAGTCTTAAATTTTCAAGGGTTGCTTTCTTTTATTTTTGGGCTTCAGTCGTCGATTGTTTTTATATATTTATAAGCGTATAGTAATCTACTTTATATTCTGAAAATTTCAGAATTTTTCCTGCTGTGTTTATTTTTTTGCAGATAGTTGAATCATCTAATGTAATTTTTATTCGTCGTTATTTTATAAATTCAAGCGTCGTTTTCTTTAATTTTTAGGCTTCAGTCGTCGATTGTTTTATGCATTTATAAACAAATATTAATTTACTATATATTCTGAAAATTTCAGAATATTTCCTGCTGTGATTATTATTTTACAGATGTTTGAATCATCCAATGTGATTTTTAGTCGTCGTTAATTTATAAATTCAACCGTTGGTTTCTTTTAATTTAAGGCTCCAAACGTAGATTGTTTTATGTATTTATAAACGAATGTTAATCTACTATATATTCTGAATATTTTAGAATTTTTTCTGCTGTAATTATTAATTTACAGTTGGTAGAATCATCTAATGTAATTTCTAGTCGTCGTTAATTTATAACTTCAGGCGTTGATTTCTTTTATTTTTAGGCTGCAGTCGTCGATTGTTTTTATGTTTTTATAAACGTATAGTAATCTGCTACGTATTCTGAAAATTTCAAAACCTTTTCTCCTTTGATTATTATTTTACAGTGGTTTTAATCATCTAATGTAATTTTTTGTCGTCGTCAATTTATAACTCAGAGCGATGTTTTCTTTTATAGGATTCAGTCGTCTATTGTTTTTATACATTTGTAAACGTGTAGTAATCTTCTTTATATTCTGAAAATTTCATACCTTTTCCTGCTGCGACTATTTTTTTACAGTTATTTAAATTATCTAATGTAATTCTTAGTTTAAAAAAAATTATAAATTCAGGCGTTGTTTTTTATTAGGCTTCAGTTGTTGATTGTTTTTTTGCATTTATAAACGTATATTAATCTTCTACATATTTTGAAAATTTTAGAATTTTTCATCCTATGATTAGTATTTTGCAATTGTTTGAATCGTCTAATGTAATTTTTGGTTGTCGTTGATTTTTAACGTCAAGCGTTATTTTCGTTTATTTTTGGGCTTCAGTTGTCGATTGTTTTTATGCACTTGTATACGTATATTAATCTACTATATGTTATAAAAATTTCAAAAACTCTTCAGCTGTTGTTATTAATTTATATTTGTTTGAATCATCTAATGGAATTTTTTGTCGTCGTGAATTTATAATTCAAAGCGTTGTTTTGTTTTGTTTTATTTTTAGGCTTCAGTCGTCAATTGTTTTCATGTATGTATAAACGTATATTAATCTACTTTGTATTCTGATAATTTCAGAAATTTCCCTGCTGTAATTACTAATTTACAGTTGGTAGAATCATCTAATGTAATTTTCAGACTTCAGTCGTCGATTGTTGGTGTTCGTCAATTTAGAAATCCAACCGTTGTTTTTTTTATTTTCAGGATTTAATCATCGATTGTTTATATGAATTTAGAAATACATATTTATCTAATTTGTATTCTGAAAATTTCAGAATTTTTTCTGTTGTAATTATTATTTTACAGTTGTTTGAATCATCTTATGTAATTTTTAGTCGTCGTTAGTTCAAAACTAGAAAATTTCAGGCGTTGTTTTCTTAAATTTTTAGACTCCAAACGTTAATAATTTTTATACTTTTATAAAAACATATTAACCTACTATATATACTGAAAATTTCTCAATTTTTCTTGCTGTTATTATTATTTTACAGTTATTTGAATCATCTAATATAATTTTTGATCGTCGTAAATTTAGAAGAAAAAAATTCAAGCGTTGTTTTCCTTTATTTTTGGGATTCAGTCGTCAATTGTTTTTATTCTTTATAAACGAATAATAATATACTATGTATTCTAAAAATTTCAGAGTTTTCTTGCTGTGGTTAGTATTTTACAGTTGTTTGAATCATGTATTGCAATTTTTGGTGGTCGTCAATTTATAAATTCAATCGTTTTTTTTTTATTTTTAGGATTTAGTCATCGACTGTTCTTATGCATTTATAAATATATATTTATTTACTTTGGATTCCAAAAATTTTAGAATTTTTGCTGCTGTGATTATTATTTTACAGTTGTGTAAAAGTAATTCTTGGTCGTCGTAAATTTAGCAATTTTTTGTCAAGCGTTGTTTTCCTTTATTTTTGAGCTTGAGTTGTCGATTGTTTTTATACATTAATAAACGTATATCAATCTTCTTAATATTGTAAAAATTTGAGAATTTTTTCTGCTGTAATTATTATTTTACAGTTGTTTGAATAATGTATTGCAATTTTTGGTGGTTCCAAGCGTTGTTTTCTTTATTTTAAGGATTTAATCATCGATTGTTTTAACGCATTTATAAATACACATTTATCTACTTTGTATTCTGAAAATTTCAGAATATTTGCTGTTGTGATATTATTTTACAGTTGTTTGAATTATCCAATGTAATTTTTTGTCGACATCAATTTATAAATTCAAGCGTTATTTTTATTTATTTTGTTACTTTAGCTGACAATTGTTTTCATGTAATTATAAACATATGTTGATCTACTTTGTATTTTGAAAATTTCAGAATATTTCTTGCTGTGATTATTATTTTACAGTTTACCCATCTTATGTAATTTTTGTTCATAGTTAATTTAAAACTTCAAACGGTATTTTCTTGTATTGTTAGGGTTCAGTCGTCTATTGGTTTTAGCTTTTCATAAATATATATTAATCTTCTATGTATTCTGAAAATTTTAGAATTTTTCGTTTTGTGATTATTATTTTGCATTTTTTTGAACCATTTAATGTAATTTTGGATCGTTGTTAGTTTGTAACTCCAAGCGTTGTTTTCTTTTATTTTTAGGCTCCAGTTGTCAATTGTTTTTATGCACTTTTAAACGCATATTAATCTGCTATATATTCTGAAAGTTTTGTAATTTTTCGTTTTGTGATTATTATTTTAGAGTTGTTTGAATAATCTAATGTAATTTTTGGTCTTCATCAATTTATAACTTTAAGCGTCGTTTTCCTTTATATTTAGACTTCAGTCGTCGATTGTTTTTATACATTTATAAACGTATATTAATCTGATATGTATTCTCTAAATTTCAGAATGTTTTCTGCTGTGATTATTATTTTACAGTTATTTAAATCATTGAATGTAATTTTTGGTCGTCGTAAATTTAGAAATGTTTTTATCAAGCGTTGTTTTCCTTTATTTTTGGGCTTCAGTCGTCGTTTGTTTTTATATATTTATAAATGTATACTAATCTACTTAGCATTCTAATAATTTCAGAATTTTCCCTGCTGCGATTATTATTTTACAGTTGTTTGAATAATGTAATGCAATTTTTGGTGGTTGCGAATTTATAAATCCAACCGTTGGTTTCTTTGTTTTAAGGATGTAATCATCGATTTTTTTATGCATGTATAAAAACATATTTATCTAATTTCTATTCTGAAAATTTCAGAATTTTTGCTACTGTGATTATTATTTTACAATTGTTTGAATTATCCAATGTAACTTTTTATCGTCGTCAATTTATAAATTCAAGCGTTATTTTTATTTATTTTGACACTTTAGATGGCGATTGTTTTCATGCAATTATAAACGTATGTTAATCTACTTTGTATTCTAAAAATTTAAGAACATTTCTTGCTATGATTATTATCTAACAGTTGTTTGAATCATGTAATGCAATTTTTGGTGGTTCTCAATTTATGAATTCAAGCGTTGGTTCTATTTATTTTGAGACTTTAGTCGGCGATTGTTTTTATGTATTTATAAACGTACATTAATCTACTAATTCTAAAAATTTCAGATTATTTCTTGCTGTGATTATTATTTTACATTTGTTTGAATCATCTTATCTAATTTTTAGTCGTCGTTAATTTAAAACTTCCAACGTTATTTTCTTTTATGTTTAGGCTTAAGACTTCTATTGTTTTTATGTATTTATAAACGTATATTAATCTACTTTGTATTCTGAAAGTTTCAGAAATTTTCCTGCTGTAATTATTATTTTACAGTCGGTAGAAGCATCTAAAGTAATTTTTAGCCGTCGTTAATTTATAACTCCAAGCGTTATTTCTTTATTTTCAGGATTTAATTATCGATTGTTTTTATACATTTATAAATACATATTTATTTACTATGTGTACTGAAAATTTCAAAATTGTTCTTGTTGTAATTATTATGTTACAGTTGTTTGAATTGTCTAATGTAATTTTTGGTCGTCGTCAATTTATGATTTCAAGCGTTGTTTTCTCTTATTTTTAGGCTTCAGGCGTCGATTGTTTTTATGCGTTTATAATCGTATATAATTCTCATACGTATTCTGAAATTTTAGAATTTTTCCTGCTGTGATTATTATTTTACAGTTGTTTGAATCATATAATGTAATTTTTGGTCGTCGTCAATTTAAAACGTCAAACGTTGTTTTCTTTTATTTTTAGGCTTCAGTAATTAATCGTTTTATACGCTTTTTATCTACTATCTATTCTCAAAATTTCAGAATATTTCCTTCTATGATTATTATTTTACAGTTCTTTGAATCATCTAATGTAATTTTTAGTCGTCGTTAATTTATAACTTCAAACGTTATTTTCTTTTATTTTTAGGCTTCGTAAATGAAATTTACCAAGAAAAATAAAAGAAATTTGTAGAAGCAAACAATTGAAAATCGCTAAGAAAACAAACTTAAATTAAAGAATATTTAGAAAAAAAGATTGAAATTAGACTTTAAAATTTTAAAACCTTATGTTTTCTCCAATCTCTAGAGTTTGTTTTAATTGTAAGCCTTTCTTTCTCTAAAATTTTCATTTTTTCTTTAAATTAAAGATTATTGAAACTCTGGAGTCTTCAGTTTTATGCATACAAAGCGTATTTTTTTAATTGTTTAAGTTTTAAGAGTATTTCAACTCTGAAGATTTAGATTATTTAGTCTTTCTAGAATTTAGCCTATAATCTAAAGTTTTAAATCTTTGGAGTATTTCATAGTATGTACTTAGAAATTGTTTTCCCTTCACAGTTTTTTTTTAAAGTTATTTTAAGCCTTCTTCTTACAATTCTTAAATTAAAAGATTTTATTTGTTGTAATGTTTAGTTTTCTAATTATATAGCTTTAGTTTTTTAAGTACTTACGAGTATTTTGTCTTTTCTGATATTCAGAGTTTAGAGTCCTAAGTCTCTAATCTCTTGAGTTTTTATAATTGTAAGCAATTTTCTTTTTAAAATTCTGATATTCTTGAGTTTGAGAAGTATTAAAACTCCACAGTTGTTAATATATAGTTTTCTGATTATTAAGCTTTGGTTTTTAAAGTATTTAGGAGTATTTAGTGTTTTAAGATTTTTAGATTTTAGAGTCGTAAGTCTGTAGTTTCTAGAGTTTTTTTTTATTGTAACCATTTTTCTCTCGCTAAAACTCTTCGCTTTTTGATTTCGAAGAGTATTGAAATTTTAGAGTTTGCTTATCTTTTTTCTAAGTTTTAATGAATTTTGACAAGTAAAAAAAAAACTATAAAAATAATGGAATTTTATATTGAGAAAAAACAATTGTAACAATTTAAATTTACCAAAACACAAAATTAATACAAAAAAGCAAGATTTATAAAGTATTACCATAAAACAGATGCAATTACAATAAAAAATGATTTAGAGAAAAGAAAAATATTTAAAAAAACAAAATTGTTGGAAATTACATAAAGCAAGTCAAGTTTGTTAAATAGAAGAGTTTAAATGTCTTAAAGGAGAAGTAGTTAAAACAACAACTTTCGAGCAAATATAAATTTGTATAAAATTTCAACAGTTTTTTTATTTGAAAAAAGTTTCTATATTTCTTAGAGAATATTTATAAGAGTGGAGAGCTATTTAAAAAAAAACGGCTTATAAAGGTAATTGAAAATCATTCGAAGTACTAAAGTTACTGTCAGATAATAAGGAAGGACACAAAATATAGGAGTTTAGTAATCCGTGCAAGAAACATGAGTCAGTATTTTTTTTTTCTTCGGTCGGGAAGTGATTGAATATTTAACATCTCTATAATATGACGATAGCAGACTTGTACATTCTGTACTAATTTTTATATTTCTTAAAAACCTATTTTAAATAGACTAAATGATAAATATCAATTAGTGCATAAGGTGACTATAACGAAGAAACATATTCTAAAGTAAATGCACTGTTAAGTTTTATAACTTATTCCTTACTAAAGAACAAAATAAAAGTTTAACTGAGCTAACGTTCATCTGCTTCGAAATACGCCACACAAAACCCCATAACCTCACTGCTTTGCCATAATTGTTCTGAATGTGATGCTATCTATTATCACACCTAAATCTTTTACTGATTTAACATATTTCAAAGGAGATGAATCAGCATAACCACACGAGCGATATATGCAACTTTCTCTGTAAAAATCAGAAATAATAAATCAGCATTACACCATTCGTTAATTCGATTCAAATCGTTCCGCAAATAGTTTGCAATCCTCTTCACTTTTTATAACTTGATAAATCTTCATACATCAGCATACAGTAAACACTTACCAAAATTAATCACATCAGTCAAATCAGTTATAAATAGGTTGATTAAAATAAGTCCAATTTGTGATCCTTGGGGCACACCTGAACTAACTGTTATAGTTTCCGACAAAATATCATAAATCCTAACTTTTTGAGTCCTGTCGATAAAAAAAAGTTTTAACCACGACAAGATTTTATGACTGAATCCAATCAAACGCAATTATTAATTAAGTTATGTTTCTTCACGTTAATAGTTTTTGTAGGTTGTTTACGAATATAATTGTAAAATGTTTAGACGGCGTCATCTAAGTTGGAATCGGTTAGAATTTGTTCCCAGTTAGTATTATGAAAAAAATAAGTCCGTTATAATCAGCAAATTTAATATTAGTGATTAATGCTTTATTAGTAAAATTAGATAACACATGAATAATACGTTAAAACAAATGAAACACATTCAGTGGCGTTCCCATTGTACGTACGTACGTAGAATTGAGATTTATACAACATTCGAGGCTCGTCATTGTTCGAAATAACAAAGTCCTTGATTATACACGTCCCGGGGAAAACTTGTTCGGGAAGTAGTGATGTTGCGGGGGGATTTGTCTTAATCCGGCAAAAATATCATTTCGCGCGCGCACACACCCCAGTTTTGTCAGTTATCTTGTCGCGCTATTTACGCCAAAGATATCCTCTCTCCTCGGCGGAACAATGCACGTCTTGTCTTCAGCGTCAGGATGCAGCGGCACCGGAATAATTATGCAATTCCCAGACAGGGCTTTTGTGCGCGAATATTCATGGCTGCGCGAATTGCTCCTCAAATTTTAACATTTCGATTACCAATTCAAATTCGCCACCGCAGACCGGAAGGAAAAAAATTTGTTCGCCACGTCTTTGTCTTTTCTCTCTCTATCGCACGCCCGGTGAGGTAATAGGGCGCAAGTGCTCGGTTTCCATTAATTTCCCAAACAGATATTCAAATGTATTTAAGTGCTCATAAATCATATCAAGTTTTCTGCTCGTTCAACTGAATTACTGTTTGTTAAACATTCTCCTCTTAATTGCAAACCTTACACTTTGAATACTGTTTTTAGTTAACAGTGCAAATGGATTAATTTGTATTTTCTTTAAATTGATTTTAACGGACACCATAATTACTTTTGGATAGTCAGTTTTTGACATATACATATTTCAAACTGTAACTCTAAAAAGAGTCTAAAAATATAGGTGAACATCTTTGAAAGAACAAAAACCGTTTTGAAAGAAATTTTTCAAATAGTCATTTGATATACTTATGATCTAAAAGGATTAAATCATTATTTATTAAACAGTTAGAAGAGTTCTAAAAGGGTATAAAATAATAAGCCTCAATAATCAAAGTTTAAAAGTGCACATAAAAGTTTGAAGAGTCACAAAAACAGTTTTAAAAACTACGGAATTTTGCCCTAAATGTATAAAATACGATTTTAAGTATAGAATAAAATTATTCTATAACAGTTCAAACGTTCCATGGAATAAATTTTTAAGCTATGTCAAGAGTACGCTAGGTCAATTAATAATTTGTTAGGATGGTTCGCGACTATACTAGAATAATGAATAATTTATTGGGGTAGGTCACAAATACGCTTGGTGAATTAATAATTTGTTAGGCTAGGATAATACATAATTTATTGGGATAGGTCAAGAGTACGCTAGGGCAATGCGTAATTTATTGGAATAGGTCAAGAATATGTGATGACATTAAATAATGTATTAGCTTAGGTCAAATTTTTGCTACTATTTGATACCTATGAGGTAATCATCAACAAAAAGGAAAATATGATCGATGGTTTCGTGCCAAAATTTATTTTTTGGGAGATTTTCAATTATTTTCCTTTTTTTTTTCTTGTATGCTTTTCTTAGTAGTAACATATATTTATTGACAAATTTTGTACATATTTACATTGGAATGATGAATAATGAATGAGGTGTTAATGTATTAATTTGCTTTTCTTATTTTTCTTCATTAAACAATTTCATATTCATTTTGGTTAATTTAATAGGAAAATATTTTAAAAGTTCTTATGATTCTGGCAATGCTAAAATTCTTAATATTCAAAAGATTTTACAGAACTAAGAAATCTCAAGTTTTCATTTTTTAGAATATGTTTCGTATCCACGGAAAAAATGGTTAAGGTTATTCTAAAATTTCTAAAAACTTTCTAACATTCTAAAGATTTTACAGATAAAATGTTGCTAACATTTCAAAAATGTATAAAATTTAATTTTACTCGATCTAAAAATTATGATTGTAAAGGTTTTTAATAATATAACGAAATTAAATATTCTAGATTCTTGATTCAATATAAATTCCCTCGAGTATACTGATTCCAAAAATTCTAAAAATTCTAAATTTTGAACATTCTGATATTTCTAGAAATTAAAAAAAAATTAAGATTTGTAAGATTTTTGTTTTAATCCTGTAGAAACTAAATCTAAATTTCCTAAAGATTTTATAAATTCCAAATATTAAAAAGATTTTAAGGATTCCAAAGATTCAATATATTCAAAAGCTTTTAATGAGCTTTTAATGTTTTTTTTTTATTCTAAAGATAGTCTACATTGAAAAATTATAAAATTCTAAAAACTGAAAATATTCTAAACAAATTTCTTGGATTTCCACAATTCTAAAACTTATGAAAATTGTAAAACTTTTAAGAATTTTAAAAACAAACATGTGAAGATATTTAAAATCTCTGCATTAAGTAAAACTTACAAGTAGGGTAAGAATATAGAAAAAAAACAATTCCTTTAACTTAAAGAATGACAAACTTAAAAAATCAATTTCAAGTGTTACAAATTTTAGAATTTTAAGTCGATACATTCTAAAAAGTGATTTGAATGAAAAAATCTATTTACAATCTTCTGTTTTTGATGATATTTGTAAACTTATATGTGTTTGGGCCGTTTTAACAAACTTGACAATAAATGAATTATAAAAACAAAGAGTTTGCAGTATTTGTAAAAATATCTGATCAACACTTCTGAAAATGAATTTTGTCAAAAATACATTAATGGAATTTTATAAAAGAAAAGAAAACTATTTGACCTATTTTAACAATTCAAAAGATCAAAAGACAAAATAAAAATATTTTTAAAACTTAATTTAAATTTGTTAATAAAACAGTATAAATTTCATTCAGGCAAAAAACACTGATAAGAATGGCAAGAAAAAAAAACAATTAAAATATAAATATTGGCAATTTTTGCGACCACAATTAAAAGCAGTTTAAATTAGCTAATTAAAGAAAACTAAAAATTGTAATTACTTCTATAGGCTTTTAGTTTTCTTTAGTTAGCTAATTCAAATTCGAAGTCTTTTAAGAAATAATTTAGAATTTCCAAGAAAAACAATGGCAAATAAAAGCAAAATAATTAAAATTTTCAATAAAAAAACTATTGTCACAAAAATTTGTTAAAATCCATTGAATTATTTTAAAGAAAAGGTAATTGATTTGAAAAAGACGAAGAAATAAAACACTGGAAGATTAAAAGCAAATAATTAAAAATCTGTCAAAAAATGACATTTGCCAAGAAAGAAGTTACCAAAAAATAAAAACCGCTGCTATTTCTTAAAGAAAAAAATATTTTTTTTTTTTATAACTTCAAAACATATTTATCACGTTCTTATCAATTATACAAAAAGCCTAATTATTCTGAAGTTTCAAAAACTTTAACCTTTTTTTTCTGTTTAATTTTAAATATTTTTATCCAAAGACATACATTTCAAAAATTCTAAAGTTTTTAGTAACATTCTTAAGCACTTCAAATATTTAAAAACGTTCTTAGACGTTCTTGAATTAAATTATTCATACAATTTTTCAATTTTATATATCAGAAAGGTTTTCTCAAGGCAACTAAGTATTTTCTGGAGATTAAAAATTAATTAAACATATTTTTAAATACTTCAACGTTTTTCGACAGTTATATACTTACTATAATTGAGTATTAAGTGTTTTTTCCTTCTCTTAAGATTCTAAAGATTAAATACAATGAAACATTATTTTCTAAAAAGTTTAAAACAGGAAGCATATACGATTTTAATTATTGTAGTACATCTAAAGATACAAAATGTTCTCAATATTTTAAATAAATTCCATTGATTTGAATGATTCCCAAAATTCTAAAAATATAGCAATTTAGAAATTCTTTATATTTATTTATTAATCCATAATAGATTTATCAGATATTTGCACTATAAAATTCTAAACCTAAAAATTCAAAATTCCTCTATATTCTAAATAATCTCTAGGTTCAAAAGATTTTAGAAACTTTTAAGTTTCCATAGATTCTAATGATTTTATAGATTTTAAATATTGTAAAGATATTAAATGTACTAAAGTCTGTCTAAGACTCTAAAAATTACATACAATAAAAAAATTACTCTATGTAAGGTTTAACACATGACAACATTTGTTAATTTAATAGGAAAATATTTTAAAAGCCTTTATGGGCAATGCTAAAATTATTAATAATCTAAAGACTTTCCAGATCTAATAAAAAAAAATTTAATTTGCACGGTGCAGAAGATTATGGTTATTCAAATTTAATTTAATTTATTTCCAAAAACTTTCTAGGATTTTAACTAATATTTAGATTAGATTTACTAAATGTTTTTGTATATTTTATAATTATTAGCTAAAATTTTACTTAGATTTCCAAAAATGTATAATGATTGTAAAGGTTTTTAATAATATAACGATTCTAGTGATACTAAATAATCTAGAAGATTCAAAATAAACTCCTTCGATTATTATGATTCCAAAAATTCTGAAATTCTAAATTTCTAGAAAATTATAAAATTTTAGGGACTTGTAAGAATATTGTGTTAACTAAATTCTAAATCTAAAGATGCTAAAGATTTTATAAATTCTAAATATTTTAAAGATTCAAAAGATTTTAAGGATTCCACAGATTCAATACATTCGAAAGCTTGTAATGAGCTTTTAAGTTTGTTTTCTTTAGGATTCAAAATGTTAGAACAACAAAAAACAACAGAACGAAATTTTCAACAACGATTCTAAAGACTCAAAATATTCTGAACAAATTTCTTGGATTTCCACAATTCTAAAACTTTCAAAATTACGAACATTCTAAAATTTTCAAAAGTTTATTAAATTCTATATATTTGTATCCTTTTGTTTTTTTAATTTTATAAATTCTGAAGAAAAAGGATTAATTCTAAATATTCTAAAAATCTTACATTTCGGAAAACTAATATTTAAAAAAATATATCCTAGGGCATCGATTGAAAATCATAGTTTCTTTAAAATTTAAATTTAAGTACACTTGTGAAAATTCTGGTAATATTAAAATTCCGAAAAACTTAGATTTTACAGATCAGAATATTCTGAAATCAATGTTTTTTTAAATGTTAGTTATAAAACTATTAAATTCAATTCTTTCGATTGTGCCATAGAGATTGTAAATAAAGAAAATCTTCTAAAGGTGTTAACTATTCCAAAAATGTTTGTACAATACCTTTCGGTGTGCTAAAATTAATTTTAAAAAGGCTTATTAATCTGAAAGTTTGTCAGATTTTTCAGCTTTATTTCTATTAATTAAATAAAATATCAACAGTTTTAAAGATTCTAAAAGTACAATTTAAAAGATTTTGGCAATTCTAAAATTTCTATTATTTAACAGAATTTACAGATCTAAGAATTCTAAAATGTTAATTTTTTAATTAGTCAAATAATTTTAAATAATTTTAAATATTGAATTCAGTACGTATCAACGCAAAAGGAGATTATTGTAATACTAAAATTTCTAAAAACTTTCTAGGATTCTAAGGATTTCACAGATAAAATCTTGCTAACTTTTTTAAAAAATTATAAAATTTAAAATTTAATTTTATCGATCTAAAAATTATGATTGAAAAGTTTTTAATAATATAACGACACTAAATATTCTAACAGATTCAAAATAAATTCCTTCGAATATACTGAATGCCAAAATTCCAAAGATTCTAAATTCTAAACGTTTTCAAGAAATTTATAAAATTTTAACGATTTTTTAATGTTTCTAAATTTTTCTTTTTTAATTTTATAAATTCTGAAGAAAATTGAATAATACTAAACATTCAAAAGTTCATTTAAAATTTTTACAGTTATGAAAATGTTGGTAATTCTAAAATTTCAAAAAACTCCTTTAGATTTTACAGATCTGAAAATTCGTAACTCATAAATGTGTTTTCTTTTAATTCTAACTTTAATTCTAAAGATTCTAAAATTTTTAAATTTAAGAAGAGTTCTAAATTTTTAATTGGATTGAAAATTTTTAAGTTTCTTTAAAATTTTTACAGCTATGAAAAAGTTGGTAATTCTAAAATTTCGAAAAACTTCTTTAGATTCTAGAGATCTAATAATTCTAAACTTATTCTTTTTTTAAATCTCATAGTTTTAAAATTATTTAAAATTCAATTTTTTCGATTGTAGACATTGTAAGTAATGTAACTTTTCTAAAGATATTAAATATTCCAAACATTTTGAACAAATTCTTTTGATGTAATAATTTCAAAAAAAAAATTTTAAATCTTAAAATTCTGAAGATTTTTGAAATAGTTTTATTTTTATTAATTTAAAATAACAAATCAACAATTTGAAGATTCCACACATTGCATAATTTAAAAAATTCTGAAATTCTTAATATTCAAAATATTTTACAGATCTAAGAATTCTAAAATTGTAATTCTTTTAAAATAATTTTTAATATTCAATTCGGTTTGTTTCAACGAAAAATAAGATTATTGTTACAATAAAATTTCTAAGAACTTTCTAGGTTTCTTAAGGTTTCACAGATAAAATTCTCCAAAAATTTCTTAAAATAGGAAATCTAGAGTTTTTAAATTTTAAAAATAAATTAATAATCTAAAGATTTAATTAGGTTTGTATATAGAATAAAAGAGATCTGCAAGCGTTTTAAAAATATAAAAAAATTATAAAATCTTAAAAATTCTAGAAGTTTTTCCCATTTTAAAGAATTTCACGATTTTAAAACTTTTAAAAATCTTAATATTTAACATAGTCCGACGAATTAATAAATAATCTTAATTCATTATAATAAGTAGCGTATCTGCGACTTAATTCAAAAATTATGTAGCGTACTCTTAACCTACCTCAAAAATTAAGCAATCACTTCAAACAGTTTCAACAATAGAAACTGTTAACCATGGACAGATAAAAAAACGGAGCAAACCGTCAATTAAGATATTACCAGAAAGGTGCCATCTATTATCTTAGCATTGCATTAGTTCCTTCTTTAGGTGAATAACCATCGACACATCATGGGGTTAGTATGAAAGCAACAGTTCTGGCAGTAAAGTAAGTAGATGTTGTATTTTTTTATTGATTTAGTACACTTAATTATTGAATAGTAATTATAATTAAAAATTATTCTTAATTGAATATTCTCTGTCATGTCTAGCATTAACCGAAATGGCGTTTTAATTTCAGTCCATCGGCGTAATCCTTTTCATATCCGAACAATATGCAGTTGCGGGCTAATTCATTTTGTTGTCGACGTAGTAAATAGTTAGGAGCAGCGAGTAAGTTGGTGAAAATTTAAATTAGATTAGACGGAATATGAACATATGCATAGTTTCCGAACCGCACTATCTCGGTTTATAACGCTAGATCCACGAAACTGCGCCACTTCACATGGCCTGTTTCAAATATCTGTCTCTCTCTCTCCATATATATACATCTTACTCTCTCACTCCGTGTATTTATATACGCTGCGGAATTATACATCATAAATACGACATAAATTACCAAACATTGCTTACATATTTCACTGCGATTAAAGGATGAATTGTTTTGTCGGTGAGATTTCTGTCGGATATTCTGTACACACGTACGTAGGTGTTGATCAGTGGTTTTAATTAATAGTGTAAATATAGAATATTAACTAACTATAACATAGTTACGTATGGTATTTTGAATTTAATTGGTTACTAAATATATGAATGTGGGTGTTCCTTAAGGTTCTACGCTTGCGCATTTATTTTTCAAAATTTCTAATTTCAATATTGACTAAAACAGTTTTTACATCTAATTAGTACTATTACTGACCTATCTCAATAAATAATATATAGATGTAGTATTTTACTGACTTATCTCAATTATTAAAGCGTTTATAAATATTAGAATGGACAATCCATATTATCGAATATGAACAGTATATAATATCTCATTAGCAGTATTATAAGAGTTAATCGATAGAATATGCAAATTTTATTATTAAAATTATTACGAGCATCATTATGCCATGTTGGGAGTAATATATATTTTCGACGAATTTACATATAAAACATGTCAAATATTGTCCATACGGACGTTATAAAATGTATTATATGTATAATAAATCCCCTCTTCTTTTTTTTAATATCATTTTCCTCTCGGGCATCAGAGAAATACGGTTTCTGTTTAATGATCAATATTGACTGAAACATGTTTAATAAATTCAGCATGTAATATTAATAAAGTCATGGCTTTTATATTAAAACACATACATTTTTTTTCCCCGACGTACAGTGTAGTAAGGATTCGCATCGTATACAGTCCATGAAAAATAAAAAAACCGTGCTGAATTAATCATTACTTGAAAATGGCCGACGCTATCCCTCGGGATAGTGACCGGCCAGTTTGTTGCCCACTTCATCCTCTTAATTTACTTTTATATTTCATTCCGCGTAAGCCTGATGATGCATGCAAAACACACACACACAGAAGCTAATTCCCGTTCTCTAGGCTTCATTATACTTGCATCCATTCCAATTGCTTTTTTATTCAAATTAATGACCGCTGGTGCGGCGCGCATCTCCTGAGGTGTTAGTGTATTGTCGAAAATTACGGCGGATATTTAAAATATTTTAATATCCGGCGATGCCGGGGTGTGAAATACAATTTAATAATTCCATTATTAAACGTCGGTGATATGAATAAGGAGAGCGCGAAATAAAACTTCCAGTCTGGTGGTCTTCTTGGAGATCGGAACAATGCGGTGCACGGACGGCGACTGGAATTTCAGGATTTTCATCAGACGCTGCTCGCTCCTTGCACTTATTAAAGGAGAAACATGTGTGTCCTAATAATTACAACATCGTCGTTTTTTTTTTCTCAATTAAATTTTTAAGATATTTTTAAGGATATATATATATATTTATTTTTATTTCCCCATACCTTTGTTGAACTTTAGATTAGATTTGTCTATGAAATTTAGACTATAACTAGCTAACATGTTTATTTATGTTTGAGTATTGTAAATATGAAGTTAGAGCCTAAAAATGAACAATAAAAATAGTGAAACTGACGGATTTCGGGAATAGAAAAAATCACACTTTCTTCCTGTGTTAGTCGATTCAGATATTTGGTATTCAAATTAAAAGAAGGAATGACAACAAAGTCAGAGAACTCATCTTAAGATATTATGGGATTTTTCTAAGATGTCAGAAACCAGTTTGGGCATACAGTAACAGCCTAGATGAAAAGAACCTCACAACTCAAATTGAAGCTGGCGAATTTCGAGAATAGAAATATCCACACCTCTGCGGAAGAAACCACTCCGCCAGATTCAAGAAGTTTCCATCAATTATCTTCGAAAAATCAGTACAAGAATTAAGAAATAAAGAGAAAATCCGTTGAGGCTAAAAAAAACTATAATTACCAAAAGTTCCTGTAGATAATGTAATCAGCGTATATCTATTGTTTGGTAGTATTTGAAAGCTGCGTTCCTTCTGTATTTATTAAAAAAGTTTAAAGTTAATTCCTGCGGTAAAAACTTTTAATAGATTTTTTTTAATCGCTTGATGCAATTTTCAATTTTTTCAAACTCCAGTTTTAAATGTTGCTGTTTCCTTTTCCGTTAGCATTCGTGAATTGTTTTTTAGTATTTTAAAGCTACATTCCTTCGGTATGTGTCTTAGAAGTTTCAAGTTAATTCCTGCAGTCATTGTTTACTTAAATCATTTTGTATCGCCTAATGCAGTTTTCAATTTTTTTCAATTTCAGTTTTGAAGCGTTGCCGTTTTATTTTTCGTCAACGTATGTCAACTTTTTTGCAATATTTTAAAGCTACGTTCTTTCCCTAATTTTCTAAGAAGTTTCAACTTAATTCCTGCAGCCATTGTTTATTAAAAGAATTTGATGTCGCCTGGTGCAATTAACAATTTTTTTCAATTCCATTTTGAAGCGTCGCAGTTTGGTTTTCCTTTAGCATACGTCGATTATTTTGTGATATTTTAAAGATACATTCTTTCTGTACGTACTAAAAAAATTAAAATAATTTCTACAGTAAAATTTTTGTCTAGAATTTTTTTAATTGCTTGATGCAATTTTTAATTTTTTCAAACTTTAGTTTTAAACGTTGCCGTTTCCTTTTCCGTTAGCATTCGTCAATTGTTTTTTAGTATTTTAAAGCTACATTCCTTCTGTATGTGTCTTAGAAGTTTCAAGTTAATTCCTGCAGCCATTGTTTATTTAAATCATTTTGTATCGCCTAATGCAGTTTTCAATTTTTTTTCAATTTCAGTTTGAAGCGTTGCCGTTTTGTTTTCCATCAGCATACGTCGATTGTTTTGTTATATTTTAAAGATACATTCTTTTTGTACGCACAAAAAAATTTTAAAATAATTTCTACGGTAAAAAAATTTACTAGAATTTTTTTAAATTGCTTGATGCAATTTTCAATTTTTTCAAACTTCAGTTTTAAACGTTGCCGTTTCGTTTTCTATCAACGTTCGTTAACTATTTTGTAGCATTTTAAAGCTACATCTCTTCTGTTTATGTCTTAAAAGCTTCAAGTTATTTCCTGCAGTCATTGTTTACTTAAATCATTTTGTATTGCCAATGCAGTTTTCATTTTTTTCTTTTCAATTTCAGTTTGAAGCGTTGCCGTTTTATTTTTCGTCAACGTATATCAATTTTTTTTACAATATTTTAAAGCTACGTTCTTTCTCTACGTGTCTAAGAAGTTTCAACTTGATTCCTGCGGTTATTATTTATTTAAAAAATTTTATGTCGCCTGATGCAGTTTTCAATTTTTTTTCAATTCCATTTTGAAGCGTCGCCGTTTTGTTTTGCATCAGCATACGTCGATTATTTTGTGATATTTTAAAGATTTCGATTTGTGCCTTAGAAGTTTCAAGTTAATTCCTGCAGCCATTGTTTACTTAAATCATTTTGTATCGCCTAATGCAGTTTTTATTTTTTTCAATTTTAGTTTGAAGCGTTGCCGTGTTTTTTTCGTCAACGTATGTCAATTTTTTCAATATTTTAAAGCTACGTTCTATCTCTACGTGTCTAAGAAGTTTCAACTTCATTCCTGCAGTTATTGTTTATTTAAAGAATTTTATGTCGCCTGGTGCAGTTTTTATTTTTTTTTTCAATTCCATTTTGAAGCGTCGCAGTTTGGTTTTCCTTTACCATACGTCGATTATTTTGTGATATTTTAAAGATACATTCTTTCTGTAAGTACTAAAAAAGTTTTAAAATAATTTCTACGGTAAAAAAAATTCTAGAATTTTTTTAATTGCTTGATGCAATTTTCAATTTTTTCAAACTCCAGTTCTAAACGTTGTCGTTTTGTTTTCCCGTCAGCATTCGTCAATTGTTTTGTAGTATTTTAAAGCTACATTCCTTCGGTATATGTCTTAGAAGTTTCAAGTTAATTCCTGCAGCCATTGATTACTTAAATCATTTTGTATCGCCTAATACAGTTTTCAATTTTTTTCAAATTTCAGTTTGAAGCGTTGCCGTTTTATTTTTCGCCAACGTATCTCAATTTTCTTTCCAATATTTTAAAGCTAACGTTCCTTCTCTACGTGTCTAAGAAGTTTCAACGTAGTTCCTGCAATTATTGTTTATTAAAAGAATTTTATGTTGCCTGGTGCAATTTTCATTTTTTTTTAAATTCAATTTTGAAGCGTTTCCGTTTTGTTTTTTATCAGCGCATATCAATTGTTTCGTAGTATTTTAAAGCTACGTTTTTTCTGTATTTACTAAAGAAGTTAAAACTTTTAATAGAATTTTTTAAATCGCTTGATGCAGTTCTTAATTTTTTCAAACTCCAGTTTTAAACGTTGCCGTTTTGTTTTCCGTCAGCATTCGTCAATTGTTTTGTAGTATTTGAAAACTACATTCCTTAGGTATGCGTCTTAGAAGTTTCAAGTTAATTCCTGCAGCCATTGTTTACTTAAATCATTTTCTATCGTCTAATGCAGTTTTAAATTGTTTTCAATTTCAGTTTGAAGCGTTGCCGTTTTATATTTCGTCAACGTATGTTAATTTTTTTTGCAACATTTTAAAGCTACGTTCTTTCTCTACGTATCTGAGAAGTTTCAACTTAATTCCTGTAGTCATTGTTTATTTAAAGAATTTTATGTCGCCTGGTGCAATTAAAATTTTTTTTCAATTCCATTTTGAAGCGTTGTCGTTTTGTTTTTCGTCAGCGTATATCGATTATTTGGTAGTATTTTAATACTACGTTCTTTGTATGCAAAGCTGTGAATAAATGTTTGAACACAGAACAACTGCTCTGCAATCTAACGTCAATAATTTTTTTCAATTCCATTTTGAAGCGTTGTCGTTTTGTTTTTCGTCAGCGTATATCGATTATTTGGTAGTATTTTAATACTACGTTCTTTGTATGCAAAGCTGTGAATAAATGTTTGAACACAGAACAACTGCTCTGCAATCTAACGTCAATAATAGCCAAATTATTAGGTAAATCAATCAAAAAGACGTTTGAAGATATGAGAAACAACAAACATGGAGCTATACAGCCAAAAATCACTACTAACCAAGAAGAAGTTTGGGAAAAAAACTTCAGAACAGATGCCAGGTGCATCTGTAGCTTCAACATCCGAAGCTACAACCGTCCTTTCTAAAGCGAAGAAGAGTAATATCACTCCAGTTAAACTATTTTAAAACCCTTTCAGATGAAGGTAGGTTACCAGTCTGCAAGAAACAACAGTCACTATCTGAGAGAATGAGAAACCATACTCACTCCAACAGGCCAAAATAGCAGTTGGTTGGACAAAAGGCAAGGCCAGAAAACCTAAGATTGTTTCAGGTTCTCAACACTGGAAAATGTCTTTTTAATATGTTTATGGAGTCTACATGATGTTTAATCTTTTGTTACTTTACTTTATTATAACTTTCGAACAGAATATATAAGAAAATACAAAAATATTATATAAAACATACAAAAGGTATTGTCCGTATTCTTGTCGTTGTTTTTATTTTTCTAATTTTTAAAAGAGTTGTAACAAATGGTCCAATGGAACTGCAAACCATTCTCGAAATTCTGTTGAGTAGTTCGTACAAAAAATCTCGATTGTTTAAAAGAGAAATCATTTATTAAAAAAAATATAGAGTTTTCTTTTTAATTCAAGGAAAAATTATAGGGAGAGTCGTTTAATTTAGCAAAAGAAATTTCTTAAAACTTCCAGAAATCTAAAAGAACAACTTTTAAAAATTTCTAAAGCATCGAATAAAATTTTGTTAAAGAAATTCATAGAATTTTTTTTAATAATTCTTAAACCATCGCATTATGAAAGTAAAGTTAGTGGAAACATCCAGAGACCTGAAAGAAAGATGGCTTGCAAATTTTAGAATCATAGAAAGTATTTATCACAATTCGGAAAGCAACTTCTCAAAAATGCTAGATGATTCTAAAAAGTTCAAAAAAAAAGATTTAAACTGTTCCCCTCTTGAAATTTTTACAAATTGGAAGAGAAATTGCTAGAAATTGAATGAAAAAATTATTTGCAAGGAAAAATTTTGGAAAATATTCAAAAACTGCAAGAAAATTTCACAACTTGTACAAAACTAATTAATAATAATAATTTTATTAACGGGATTCATACTATATACATTAGAAAAAATATAAAATAAATCAACATTGAGAGAAATAAATAATAAATAATAAAACTACTTAACAACTAGACAACAATTGAAGCTAAATAGTTATAATAATAATCAAAAGTAAATAAATAATATTATAGTATACCTAAGCGCAGAAGAATTAATTTAAAATCAAAAAGACTTCCAGAACTTTTCAGATCTAAATCTAAAAATGTAATTTCTGGAAAATTCTAGATACTCGAAAAAATTTCAGAATGGAAGTTTGCGAAAATGTCAGAAAATTGTTGTTAATTCCACAACTCGTCCAATTTCGAAATGAAATTTCCGGACAATCTAGATTAAACATTGCCTAGAACGCAAAATTCCTCATAATTGTTAGGAAATTCAAAAGTCATCCTTATTAAGAAGAGGAATTTATAAAAATAATCCAGAATTATTGAAGAAATATTGGCAGCTAGTAGATCTCTCAAAAACCATCAACGCAATTTAGATGAGAAGTACGTAAAAAATATAGAAATGTAGGAGAAAACTTGGTACAAATATCAAGTATCATTTATTAGGATACTTAACTTTTCTTTGGGTTTTATATTTTTCTTTCACTTAAAACAGAAGTTATTACTATTTTTAAAATTATCTTCTCAAAATTTTTCGGGATCCTTTTTTAATACTATTTTATCAGAGATTTTTAATTTTTTCCTCTAATTTTTGTTATTTTTCCTGCATTTATCTCGCGATTTTGTAAGAATCTTTTCTTATTTTGTAAGGACTATTCTCTAATTTTTCTAGAATTCCAAAAAAAATTTTACATCTTACTCCTCATATCTGAAGCTCATGGTATATTTTTCCGGGTATAATTATTTTGGTGGTTTTGATTTCAATGGATTGTTTTTCTTTGTAGAATGCGAGTATTTCTTTCAAATTTCTAGATTTCGTACATTTTTTTTTGTGAAAAAAATCTATTTTTTCTATTGAATTCTACATAAATTTTAAGGAATATCTCTTCAAAATTTTAAGAGATTTTTCGTTTTCCTTTTGAATTCCCAGAATATTGTGGAATTTTTCTTCAAATTTTTTTAGAGGTTCAACAATCTTCCATAATTGTTTTGAGGATTTCTAGAATTTTTAAGCATTTTTTCTTTCCTTGTTAGATAATTTATCACCATTTTCTAAATTATCTCATGGGAAATTTCTAAAAATTTCTAAAATACAATAACTTTCTAAAAATGTTTATTAGTAATACTTAATTCTAGAAATTAAATTGAATTTTCATTTTCTGAATATTCTCAAAGACCTCTTTTAAATTGTAAGATATTTCTTTCAGTAATACTCACCAAACAACTTTTTCTTCTTGATTTTTCAAATTGTAAGATATTTCTTTTAGTAATACTCACCAAACAACTTTTTCTACTGGATTTTTCAAATTGTAAGATATTTCTTTCAGTAATACTCATCAAACAACTTTTTCTTCTGGATTTTTCAAAAGCTCTTTTTCTATTTTACGAAAAATTATCACCATTTCTGAATTATCTTATCAATTTTTTTTTGGGAATTTCTATTTAAGGTGTCTTGAACTGTTTTCCATAACTTTTTGATATTTTCCTTCCATACAATTCTAACGTTTTTATTGAATTCTAAATGAATTTTAAATTTTAAATTATCAGTGTTTTTTTATGGTTTCTCTTTCTGGTTTATAAAATGTATCATTTAGAAAATAAATTTCTAGAATTCAGAGCGAATAGGAACAAGTGGGAATTTCTGAAGACCGGTAATGTGCGATTGAGTGACAGAAAAACTGCGAAGGGGTTCTATGAATTAAATATAAGAGTGTGTAAACACAAAATCACACAAGAAGTTTGAGTAGCTGCGAATACGAATATCCTGCAACTGTGGTATGAAAGATTAGCGCACATTAATTAATTGCAAGTTAGAAACTGTCTGGATATTTTTTATATTTCAAAGACGATTACACTATCTTTAGATGGGTCTTCTTTTTCAAACAAAAATCTGATGTAATGTAATGTTTAAAAGCCTTCTTAAATGAAACTTCGGTAGCCGGGTACACCATAAAAAGACTTCTATGTGATGGGGGGAAATAGTTCGATAACGTGTGCGTAAAAGCGTAAAAGTTGAAAGTGTTATCGTATTTTATTTACGAAAATTTACCAAAGTGATTAGCATTTGTAAATATTTGGGACGGGGTGTTTTGTGCACATACCGAATCAGAATAGAAGAAAGTGTGATGGGAAAAGTATCGAGGGATGTTTTGTTGGTTACTGTGCATACAAAGATAGCTTTAGAGTTTGGATCAAAGAAGAAAATAAAGTGGTGTTATGTCGCGACGTGGTTTTCAAAAGTGAGGTTACCAATGTTTCTTGCGTCAGAAGCGAATGATGTAATTTCAGACAGTGAAAAATACAACGAGTGGTCCGATGGCAAAACTATTGTGGAGGATCACGTTTCGAAGGAAGTATCCAAAGCAGATTCAGTAGAAGTCGAGCTGTCAAACAAAGACTTTCCGATCGATGAACTAGAAGAGGCAGATGTAGCTCTCCCCAAACGAGTGGTAAAAAACTTGCATACTTAAATAACTATGTTTTATTTGCAGAACAAACACGAGGCCATTAAGTCGAGCGAATGCAATGATTGGAAGCGTGCAATGCACGAAGAGTTGGAATCATTGAGCGAAAACAACACATGTGACTTGGTTGATTTGCCATGTGACAAGAAGTGAAGACAAAAGCCGCTGGTTCGATCGTAAGATTGAAAGGCTACGCTCAAAACGTGGGGTTGATTACGAAGAGACGTTTAGCCCACTGGCTCGCTTCGACACCGTCAAGACAGTTTTGAGTGTGGCAACTTTCGAACAACTTCAGCTTATACAATTTGATGTGAAAGCAGCGTTCCTTGCTAAAGAAGTGTTCATGAAGCAACGGCATTTCAAGCAAAGCATTTAAAAACATTTTATAAACAAGTTAAAATAATAATTGTGCGTTAGATTGCTTCTTAGGCATACAGTTTTTGCAATTGACTAATGACTCCATTTATATAAATGGATAGCGGGGATATTGCCAGCAGATCCTGCAGTAGCTCAACATGGATGACTCCAGTGCTGTGGCCACGCCTTGCAGTGGAATAAGACGAATTCGATACTGATTTCGATGTTGAGGTCCCATTCCGTGAAGCAGTGGGTATCAAGTAGGCAAGCAGTAAAGCAAATCTTATGCTACCTGAACGGAACGTTAGATTTTGGTTAGTACTATCAATAAATCCGTAACGTAGGCGACCTGGACTTTCGATGACTGGGTATCGTCTGAAAATATTCATCAATTGGATGAGCCAGAAACAACGAACTGTCGCTCTTTCAACCACGGCGGCACAATATGTTACAGCTGATACCGTCACTCCAAGTTGACAATGCTAGTGCGATCAAGCTTGTCAAGAACCCAGACTTTCTCAAATGGTCAAAGCACATCGCAATCAGTTTCCACTTCATCCGAGAGAAGTACTCCAAATTGATGTACAACATGTGGGCAGACATTTTTTGACGAAGCCTTTACAGTGATTACGTTTTGATAAAATAATATTTTAGAATGAAGTGTTAATTTTATATTGAATGAAAAATATTTTTGTAGCACTGTATATATAAATTGTTTGGTGTTTTTCATATATACAAGTTGGCACCCCTGTGCTGCGACACACGAAGAGATGATTGTGTCAAGTTGGTTTGTTCGAACAAGCATGTTTCTGTTGATTGGTTTAAGTGCATTGTTGTATAAAATGTATACTTGATGAAACATATAAAATGTCTATTTTCTAATACCCATTCAATTAAATAATACTTTTACAAATTAGAGTTCACTTTTTTCACAGTAAATAAAGTCAACTCTAACTTGCATTATTTGATCTCTTTACGTAACTCAAAAAACCAACAGAAGAAAAATTTCTAATTTTTTAATACAAGCCTTTTCACTTCGTGCTTTATATTTTATATTGGTATTCACAACCGTTTATCGCATAAAGTCAAAGCCTTTATGGTGAAAGGGCACGCTTCTATACATTTCAAAGTAGAACATGTATAATTTTAGATATGCGGGTTAATAGATTAAGGGATGCAGCACTAATCCGACCTAACTTCTGCGTTCGGACAGTGGTCTTGGCCGGCCGCCCTCGAGTCACTCTCCCCTTAATAATCCCGTCTTTAAAGCCACCTTTGTAATCCATCCCCATGTACTATACATCCTTGATTATTGCTTAAGTTTATAAAGGGCGCGTCCTTTCGCCTCACCCCCAGCACGGGGTAGAAACGTGTGGACAGATTACACGGCCGGGCCGTTTTCCTTCCTTGTGGACGGGAGCGTACACTCCATTAAATATCAATAAAATTTATGAAGAATTCAAACATCGTGCGGAATCTATTCGGGCCATCTTAATTAAGTTCCCGTTTTTATCGCGAAAAATAACATACGATACGATCATTTATAGATGTATAAAAGGGCAATAAACCAAATGGAGCTGCCCATATTGATATAAAAATATTTATGGAGCCCCTGAAAGAATATTAGTATTGAAAGAAGAGAATGCAATAACTCGGATGGAGAGGGCCCTTTTCATTTATTTATATATACGTGTGTTTGTGTGTGTGTGTGTGTGTGTTTGTATACGTACGCATCGGGCGGATTTTCGAGATCCTTTCAGCTCGCGATTTTCATAACCATTCGTTCCACTCGAGCTGAAAGCGATCCTCGGCGTCCACTGCATGTGCACACATATGTAGACCAAACAAAAAGCTTCTCTCTCTCGTGGCGTTAAATTAACAAGTGTCCTCGTCGGCGTGCAATCGGTTTGCTCTTTATTGTCCATCCACGCAAATCAGGAAATTAAATCTACCATTTTACAAGAACTTATTGATGTTCGAAGCTGCGTAAATAATTTTAGTAATTTTTGTATTTTTTATTGATCTGGTAAACTTAACGGCATTTTTATGTAAAATTGCTGAAATTTGAGAGTAGTACACTTTTAAGTCATACAAATCTACAATATAGTATACTAAAATCTATGTTAGTCTAAGTTATAGGCTAGTTACTTTTTAGTAACAGGATCAAATCTAAACACATAAATACATTTCTAAACTCTTGGCTGAAAGAATTTTGGATTTTAACTATTGTCCACTAAAACCTTTAGGATAATAATTATTCAAGGTCAAAATTTGTAGATTTTAGATAGTGTCCAAAATTGCAACTTGAATATTAAGAAGAATTTCTACACGATGAATTAAATGGTCACTTAACCCGTGGTGAAACATGTTATTTTAATTAGAAGGTTAAATAAACACTTGGTTTTATTTCACTATTTTACAAACAAAACCAAGTGTTTATTTAACCTTCTAATTAAGAATTTCCAGTTCTTCAAGAGTCTGTAAGAATTTAATAATTTTCCTTTTAGTTCAAATTTTTAAATACTTACGATAAATTTTTAATTGATTATATCATTCGTGCATAACCTTTTAAAGTAATTAGAAGCGACGAAATTTAGTAGATATGCAGGGACGCGCCCGTCTCGCGCCATCAAGCGCCGGATAACCATCGTCATCATCATCATCATCATCATCCGAGCGTCAATTTGTATAATGTAAAAGTACTAACGAAAGAAATAAAGTACGGAACCAATTAAGCTTATCATTTTCTTAGCAAAGGAAAATTAGTTCATTTACATGCAAGAATAGCGAGGAGCCACTCGGCTAATAAGGTAGCGAGGTAACGAGCTGAACAAGTTCATAACTAAGGTGTAATATTTGACATGAGAATTAACATGCTAACGAGTATTCGCAGCGTTTCGGCCGTTTCTCACGTCATTAGCGCGGCGGCGAATATCTCTCGGCCGTTTCCGATATCCCCCCCTCCAGCTCGATTCTTTTTCTCTCGTATATCTCCGTTAATTCGGGGATGATTTTAAAGGGGTTTGGGGGGAGAGAGAGACGTGATCGAAATTTCGATCAGGTGTGCCGTGGAGGAGGCGCTAATCGATCCTAAATGTGCCCTTCAAAAGGGTTAATTTGTAAAGGATTAGCCTTGATTAAAGTCATATTTTTAAAATTTAATTCAACCTTTATCACAACCTGTGTGTTTGGGTGTGATAAAATAATCGATTTAGGTTAATTTACACTCTTAATTTACTTTTATATTTTTTTAATCACGCGATGAAATCGTTGTTTTCCTCAAATTTATGTTTGTAACATTGTAAATTTGTTTGTAATAAGTTTACGTGAATTATTTTACAGTGTATTAATTGTACATCTATTCTAATCATAACAACCAATTTTTACGTCAATTCTGTACATAATTTACTTCTTAGAGATGTTTAAATTAGGCGATGAAATTTTCGTTTTCTTCAAATTTAGGTTTGTAACGTCGTAGTTTTGTTTCCAGTTAGTATACTTACATCAATTATATCGTAGTGATTTAACTTCACGTATATTCTAATTGTTTTTGCAATTTTTTACCTAATTCTCTTTGTACTGTATTTTTTCTTATTTTTGAATAACGTGGTGAAATTCTCTATTTCTACAAATTTAGGTTTTTAACATTGTAGATTTATTTTCAGTCAGTTTACGTCAAGTGTTTAATGGTGAGTTATTTATACTTATTTTTCTTGTTACATTTGCAAATTTTTAAAATAATTCTTTGGGTTGTTTTTTTTTTAGAATTTTTTGAACCACGCGATGAAATTTTCGTTTTCTTCAAATTTATGTTTTTAACGTTGTAAATTTTTTTTCCATCAATTTATATTAATTGTTTTACAATGAATTATTACGTTATTACGTATAATCGACTTGTATTTGCACATTTTTAAGTTAATTCTCGTAGTAGTAAATTTTTCAGAACTTATTTAATCTCGCGATGAAAATTTTGTTTTCTTCAAATTAAGGTTTGCAAGGTTGTAGTTTCCTTTCTAGCTGCAATATATCAAGTATACTGTAGTGATTTAATTTTACCTATATTCTAATTGTATCTGCAAATTTTTAAGTTAATTCTCCTTGGACAGTACTTTCTAGAATTTTTTAAATCAAGCGATGAAATTTTCGTTTTTCTCTCTTGTCTATGTTTGTAACGTTGTAGATTTGTTTTCATTCAGTCAAAATCAATTATTTTATAGTGAGTTATTTTTGCGAATGATCTATTTACCTTTACAAATTTTTAAATAAATTCTCGTAGTAATATTTATTTTAGAAATTTTTAAATCTCGCGATGAAATTTTCGATTTCTTTAAATGTAAGTTTGTAAAATTTTAATTTTATTTTTAGTGATCTTCCACGAATTATTTTAAAATATGTTGATTATACATTCATTTCGTTTATATTTACAAATTTTAAAGTTAATTCTTGACATAATTCTACTAGAATTTTTTTTAAATCACTCGATGAAATTTTCGTTTTCAATATTGGATTGATGAGGCTATTACTTGGTAAAATTCCATTATATAAGTAATAAATTAAACTATTCGGTTTCGAGAATTCTCTCAGTTTAATGTCGATGCACTGTGACAATTGTTTCGCTACACAGTGGCTTTATCAAGCAGATGAAAAGAAAACTACAGCGTTGCAAACTTAAAATTTGAAAACCATGAAATCTTCATCACGTTATTAAAAAAATTCTAAAAACATTATTACTGGGAGAATTAATCTGAAACAATAGAATTATAATCAAAATAAATGTAGAATTAACGTACTTTAAAATAATTAATGTAAGCTAAGTGAAACCAAATCTGGAACGTTCTAAACTTAAAATTTGAAAAATACGAAATTTTTATTCCGTGCTTTTAAAAATTCTAAAAACTTTATTACTGGACTAATTAACCTTAACCATTGGGATTGTAATCAGAATAAATGAAAAATTAATGGTCCAGAAAATAATTATTGTAAGCTAAGCGAAACCAAAATTACATCTGTGCAAACTTAAAATTTAAAAAACACGAATTTTCCATCGCGTGATTTAAAAACTTCTAAAAACGTTATTACTGGGACAATTAATCTGAAACAATAGCATTATAATCAAAATGAATTTCAAATTAAGATACTATAAAATAATTTATCTAGGCCAAGTGAAACCAAATCTGGAAAGTTGTAAACTTAAAATTTGAAGAATACGAAATTTTTATTCCGTGCTTTAAAAAATTCTAAAAACTTTATTACTCATCTAATTAACTTAAAACATTAGGATTGTAATCAGAATAAATAAGAAATTAACGGCCCATAAAATCATTATTGTAAGCTAAGCGAAAACAAAACTACAACTGTGCAAACTTAAAATTTCAAAAATACGAAATTTTCATCTCGTGATTTAAAGAATTCTAAAAACGTTATTTCTGGAAGAATTAATCTGAAACAATAGCATTATAATCAAAATGAATTTAAAATTAAGATACTATGAAATAATTTATCTAGGCCAAGTGCAACCAAATCTGGAAAGTTGTAAACTTAAAATTTGAAGAATACGAAATTTTTTTCCGTGTTTTAAAAAATTCTAAAGACTTTATTACTCATCTAATTAACTTAAAACATTAGGATTGTAATCAGAATAAACGAAAAATTAACGGTCCTGAAAATAATTGTTGTAAGCTAAGCAAAAACAAAACTACATCTGTGCAAACTTAAAATTTGAAAAACACGAAATTTTCATCTCGTGGTTTAAAAAATTCTAAAAACGTTATTACTGGAAGAATTAATCTGAAACAATAGCATTATAATCAAAATGAATTTAAAATTAGGATACCATGAAATAATTTATCTAGGCCAAGTGAAACCAAATCTGGAAAGTTGTAAACTTAAAATTTGAAGAATACGAAATTTTTATTCCGTGTTTTAAAAAATTCTAAAGACTTTATTACTCATCTAATTAACTTAAAACATTAGGATTGTAATCAGAATAAATGAAAAATTAACGGTCCAGAAAATAATTGTTGTAAGCTAAGCAAAAACAAAACTACATCTGTGCAAACTTAAAATTTAAAAAACACGAATTTTCCATCGCGTGATTAAAAAAATTGTAAAAACGTTATTACTGGTAGAATTATTCTGAAACAATAGAATTATAATTTAAATAAATGCAGAATTAACGTGCTATAAAATAATTAATGTAAGCTAAGTGAAACCAAATCTGGAACGTTCTAAACTTAAAATTTGTAAAATACGAAATTTTTATTCCGTGTTTTAAAAAATTCTAAAAACTTTATTACTCATCTAATTAACTTAAAACATAAGGATTGTATTCAGAATGAATGAAACATTAACGGTCCAGAAAATGATTATTGTGAGCTAAGCGAAAACAAAACTACATCCGTGCAAACTTAAAATTTGAAAAACACGAAATCTTCATCGCGTGATTTAAAAATTTCTAAAAACGTTATTAGTGGAAGAATTAATCTAAAACAAAAGAATTGTAATTAAAATGAATGTAGAATTAACGTACTATAAAATAATTAATGTAAGCTAAGTGAAACTAAATCTGGAACGTTGTAAACTTAAAACTTGAATAATACGAAATTTTTATTCCGTGCCTTTAAAAATTCTAAAAACTTTATTACTGGGCTAATTAACCTAAAACATTGGGATTGCAATCAGAATAAATGAAAAATTAATGGTCCAGAAAATAATTATTGTAGGCTAAGCGAAAACAAAACTACATCTGTGCAAACTTAAAATTTGAAAAACACGAATTTTCCATCGCGTGATTTAAAAAATCCTAAAAACGTTATTACTGAGAGAATTAATCTGAAACAATACAATTATAATCAAAATGAATTTAGAATTAATGTACTATAAAATAATTAATGTAAGCTAAGTGAAACCAAATCTGGAACGTTCTAAACTTAAAATTTGTAAATACGAAATTTTTATTCCGTGCTTTTAAAAATTCTAAAAACTTTATTACTGGGCTAATTAACCTAAACCATTGAGATTGCAATTAGAATAAATGAAAAATTAATGGTCCAGAAAATAATTATTGTAGGCTAAGCGAAAACAAAACTACATCTGTGCAAACTTAAAATTTGAAAAACACGAAATCTTCATCGCGTCATTTAAAAAATTCTAAAAACGTTATTATTGAGAGAATTAATCTGAAACAATAGAATTATAATCAAAATTAATGTAGAATTAACGTACTATGAAATAATTAATGTATGCTAAGTGAAAATAAATCTGGAACGTTCTAAACTTAAAATTTGAAAAATACGAAATTTTTACTCCGTGCCTTTAAAAATTCTAAAAACTTTATTACTGGGCTAATTAACCTAAACCATTGAGATTGCAATTAGAATAAATGAAAAATTAATGGTCCAGAAAATAATTATTGTAGGCTAAGCGAAAACCAAACTACATCTGTGCAAACTTAAAATTTGAAAAACACGAATTTTCCATCGCGTGATTTAAAAAATTCTAAAAACGTTATTACTGGGACAATTAATCTGAAACAATAGAATTATAATCAAAATGAATTTAGAAATAACGAACTATGAAATAATTATTGTATGCTAAGGGAAAATAAATCTGGAGCATTGTAAACTTAAAATTTGAAGAATACGAAATTTTTTACATGTTATTTATTTATTTTTACCATTTTTAGAATAGTAAAACATAACCAACTGCTTAATTAATCTTTTTATTAACATAAAAATTGATTAAGTGCGAAGTTAATCAACCGTAACACGAAATTTTTATTCCGTGTTTTGAAAAATTATAAAAACTTTATTACTGGCAGAATTAAACTAAAACTTTTAATTAAAATCATAATAAATGTCCAATTAATAACGTAGCAAACTTAAAATTAAAAAATTGTACAAAATGTTAGTAGGACAATGATATAAATTTTTGTTTTTTTTTTGGCGATGAATTTTTCTCAAATAATTCTTCTACAATCAATGTTAAATCGCAGCAATTTTTCGTGGGATGTCGATTTTTTAGACCACGAATTTTTGTACAGAGAAATTTTCTACGGCGAATTTTATTCAGCGATAATTTCTTTAATAAACATTTTGGCGAAGAATTTCTACGCCGAGTGAATTCCAAACAATTTTTTGTTTGTTACAGTTTTCTACGACGCCAATTCCTTCGGCCCGGAATTTCTGTACACAAAATTTTCTACGAAGATTTATAAGATTATAAAATGTTTTAAATACAATCAGAATAAATTTAAAATTATGTTTTCCATAAAACAATTAGTGTGAATTAACTAAAATCAAAGCTGCAATGTTACAAACACAAATTTGAAGAATCCCAAAAATTCATAGAAAATTCTTAAATATAAATTACTCGGAGAATTAACTTAAAATTTTGCAATCAGTACAATCAGAATATATGTAAACAAAATAATTGATATAAACGGACTAAAATTAAATCTACAACATTGAGAAGTATAAAACTGAAATATTCGAAAATTTCATCGCTTGATTTAAAAAATTCTAAAAACCACATCTTAGAAAATGTACTTCAAAATTTGTAATTGCAATAATAACATATACGGAATTGTCTCAACAAAAAACAATTGATGCAAATAGGCTAGAAAAAAAAACTACAACATTACAAACTTAAATTTGAAGAAAACAAAATTTCATCGCGTGATTTAAAAAAAAAATCTAAAAAATAAAGTTTGATACGAATTCTTTAAAAATTCTAGAAACCTCGAAGGATTTTCTTATACTTTGAAGAATATTGAATACAAAATTTAAAACTCTAAATAAACAGGAAGAAATATTACTGAAAAATTTTATAATCTTCCATAAAAGAGAAAAAGCTACAAAATACCAAATTTCAAAAAATGATAGAAAATTTCCTTAACCTATCTAGAAAAATCGAAAGAAATTATAAAAAAATATTGCTAAATTTTAGAAATTGTTTTAAGATTCTAGAACTCTTTAGAATTTCAGAAATTCTTTGAAAATTGTAAAATCCTGAAAGGAAATTCTTAAACGCTGAAAGAGAAATTTTTAAAATGAGATGTTTAAAAGTAGGTCGGAAGTGAGAGATTATAATTTATGGAGAAAGGACAATAAAATCAGTTTTCCTGAAGTAGAAAAATGGTACTGTAAGGATATTCCATGCAACGTTGTAATTTTGTTTTCGCTTAGCGTACATATTACTTGTTTTTGGCTTTGTAAGTTAATTGTTCCTGCTCATTATAATCACAAAGATCCAGTTTAATTCTACAAGCAAAAAAGTTTCTAGAATTTTTTATATTACGCGATGAATATTTAGTGTTTTTCAAATATTAAGTTTCCCACGTTGTAGTTCTGTTTTCACTTAGGTTACATTAATTACTTTATGCTCTGTTAATTCTACATGTATTATAATTATAATTTCAAAGTTGTAGGTTAAATAGTTTTTAGAATTATTGAAATCACGAAATAAAAATTTCGTACTCTACAAATTTTAAGTTTGCAACGTTCTAGAGTTGTTTTCGCTTAGCGTACGTTAATTATTTCAGAGTAAGTTAATTTTACATTAATTTTGATTATAATGCCAGAGTTTTAGATGAATCCCCTTAATAATAAAGTTTTTAGAATTTTTTATATTACGCGATGAATATTTCGTGTTTTTCAAATTTTAAGTTTGCAACTTTGTACTTTTGTTTTCGGTTAGCGCATATTACTTGTTTTACTGTGAGATAATTTTACATTTATTCTGATTATAATCCAAAAGTTTCAGATTAATTCTTCCAATAATAAAGTTTTTAGAAATTTCTATATCACGCAATAAAAATTTGGCATTCTTAAAATTTTAAGTATATAACGCTGTAGTTTTGTCTGAAGTAAAGTTACATCCATTTTTTTATACTGAATTAATTATATGTTTATTCTCATTGTATTTACAAGGATTTCAGTTGATTATTTGAGTAATATGTTTTTTTTAGAATTTTTTAAATCGCACAATGAAAATTTTCGTTTTCTTCAAAACTACATTTGTAACGTTGTAGTTTTGTTTTCATCTAGTTTAGATTAAATATTTTGTAGATACCTAATTCTACGTTTATTCTCATTGTATGTAATATTGAAATTATTTCTCAATATAATGTGTTTTTTTTTAATTTTAGAAAACAAAACTTACATAAGTTTTGTTTTCTTCAAACTGAAGTTTGAAACTGATTTTACAAAAGATGGAAACGCAAATTTCAAAAATTCAATATTTTATAATAAAGTAATCTATCTTCAATTGTTCCTGTATTGTGAAAAGTTCTAGATCGGTAGGAACTAGTATTTTTTTTTTAATTTTTCTAGTCAAACGTCCTACCGATGGATACACAAATTTCAAAAATTCATAACTTTGTTAAAAATACAATATTTTCAAAATCTCAATATTTTCTAATAAGGTAATCTATCCTCAATTGTTTTTGTATTGTGAAAAATTTTAGGTTAATATGAAGTAGTAATTTTTTAAAAAATTCCAGACAAACGTTCAATAGATGGAAACACAAATTTCAAAAATTCGTAACTCTGTTAAAAATTTACATATTGTCAGAAACGAAGTATTTTCTAATAAAGTCGTCTATTTTCAATTGTTTTTGCATTGTGGAAAATTATGGTTTAATAGGAACTAGTCATTTTTAGAAATTTGTTAGACAAACGTCCAACAGATAAAAACACAAATTTCTTAAATTGGTAACTTTGTTAAAAATTAAAATATTGGCAAAAACTTAATATTTTATATTAAAGTAATCTATAATCAATTGTTTCTGTATTGTGAAACATTCTAGGTCGATAAAAACTAGTTTTTTTTTTTTAATTTTTTTCAGTCAAACGTCCAACAGATGGAAACGCAAATTTCAAAAATTCATAACTTTGTTAAAAAATAAAATAATTTCAATAACTCAATATTTTCTAATAAAGCAATCTATCGTCAATTGTTTATGTATTGTGAAAAATTATAGATTAATATTAACTAGTAATTTTTGAAAGTTTTCGAGACAAACGTTCAACAGATAGAAACACAAATTTCAAAAATTCGAAACTCTGTTAAAAATTTATATATTATTAAAAACGCAGTATTTCCTAATAAAATAGTTTTTTTTTTAATTGCTTTTGCATTGTGAAAAATTCTGGATCAACAGAAACTAGTAATTTTTAAAAATTTTCGAGTGAAACGTCCAACAGATGAAAACACAAATTTCAAAAATTGATAACTTTGTTAAAAATTAAAATATTTGCAAAAACTCAATATTTTATAATAAAGCAGTTCTTTTTCAATTGTTTCTGTCTTGTAAAAAATTCTAGATTAATATGAACTAGTGATTTTTAAAAGTTTTCTAGACAAACGTCCAACAGATGGAAACACAAATTTCAAAAATTCGTAACTCTGTTAAAAATTTAAATATTATTAAAAACGGAGTATTTACTAATAAAGTCATCTATTTTTAATTGTTTTTGCATTGTAAAAGATTCTTGATCAATAGGAACTAGTCATTTAAAAAAAAATCTAGACAAACGTCGAACAGATGTAAACGTAAATTTAAAATATTCATAATTTTGTTAAAAAATAAAATATTTTTAAAAACTCAATATTTTCCAATAATATAATCTATTGTCAATTGTTTTTAAATTGTGGAAAATTTTAGGTCAATAGAAACTATACATTTTTTAATTTTTCCAACCTAACGTCCAACAGATAGAAACGCAAACATCAAAAATTAATAACTTTGTTAAAAACTAAAATATTTTCAAAAACTCGATATTTTAAATATTTTCTAATAAAGTAATATATCCTCAATCATGTTTGTATTATGGAAAGTTCTAGGTTCATATGAACTAGTATTTTTTTACATTTTTCCAGACTAACGTCCAATAGATGGAAACGCAAATTTTAAAAATTCATAACTTTATTAAAAATATAAAATATGTTCAAAAGCTCAATATTTTCTAAAACATTAATCTATTAGCAATTGTTTTTGAATTGTGGAAAATTTTAGGTTAATAGAAACTATTTAATTTTTTAATTTTTCCAACCAAACGTCCAACAGATAGAAATGCAAATTTCAAAAATTCATAACTTTGTTAAAAATTTAAATATTACTAAAAACTCGATATTTTCTAATAAAGTAATCTATCTTTAATTGTTTTTGTATTGTGTAAAATTCTAAGTTAATATGAACTAGTAATTTAAAAAAAAAATTCGAGACCATCGTCTAAAAGATGAAGACGTAAATTTCAAAACTTCATAACTTTGTTAAAAATAAAACTATTTTTAAAAAGTCTATATTTTCAAATAAAGTAATCTATCCTCAATTGATTTTGTATTATGCGAAAAGCTGAGTCAATAGGAACTAGTATTTTTTAAAATTTTTCTAGACAAACTTCCAACAGATGGAAACGCATATTTCAAAAATTCATAACTTTGTTAAAAATTAAATTTACAATGTTTTAAATCATGCGATGAAACTTCATATTTATGTTTTTAACGTTATAGTTTTATTTTTATATAGTTTACACCAATTCTTTGGCAGTCAATCAATTTTACATTCATTCATTCTGATTATACTTATAAATTTTTCAAGAGTATTCAAGTTCGTAACGTTGTAGTTTTGTTTTCCATTAATTTAGATTAATAGTTTTATAGTAAGTTAATTATACATTTATTCTGATTATATTTACAAATTTTTAAGTTGATTTTCGACACAATTTACTTCTAAGAGTTTTTCAAATCCCGGGATGAAAATTTCTTTTCTTTGAAATTTAAGTTTGTAACGATGTAGTTTGGTTTTCGGTCAGTTTACATCAATTATTTTATGTTGAGTAAATTTTACATTTATTCTGACCATAATTATGAATTTTTATGATGACTCCTGTAAATGATATAATTTTTAGAATTTTTTAAATCACGCGATGAAAATTTCGTTTTGTTCAAATTTAACTTTTTAACGATGTAGTTTTGTTTTTGATTTAGTTTACATCAATTATTTTATGTTGAGTAAATTCTACATTTATTCTTACCATAATCACAAATTATTTGATGAATTCTTTAAATGATATAATTTTTAGAATTGTTTAAAACTAGCAATGAAAATTTCGTTTCCTTCCATTTTGAGTTTGCAACTTTGCATTATGTTTTCAGTTGATTTACATCAATTATTTTGTAATTATTTAATTGCACATTTTCTCCGATTATATTTATGTATTTAGTATAATCAAAAAATAAATTATTAATCGATTAATTTTTTACAACCATCATATTAAGCCATACACTGAAGAATATTTGTTTATTTCTTTAATTAATGAATTAAAATTAGTATCTTTATCACATTATTGTCTATCAATTTCATAAAATACTTCTTAATTCATTTATTTAGTTCCATTTTCAAGGTTTTCAAAAATAATTCAACTTTATGGAGAATTCATTGCCCCTGGAATTCATACAACACAACGTACGCAAACTCTTCGTAATATTACCCGTTACAATAAGGTGGCGCCTGCTGTTCTATGCACCTATTTAAACGTAATATCCGGATCTAACAGGTGGCACAACAAACTCGCGCTCTACAAATTTTCCCTGTTAACAAAATTAAATCGAAAGAAATGCCAGGTGTAAAGAAAATGAAAATCACACCAATTTCCCACTGCAAGCGGGGAATAGTTTTAGGGAAGGAATCGTGCATTGTTCAGCGTAAGGAGAAAATTAGTTCACAAAGGGCGGAGGAGCCGCAATCGTGGGCATGACTTTTTCACGGGCGCCCCGGAAAAGAGTAAGTGCTGAAGGGGGAAACGGCGTGTCGTAAGCAAAGGAGCGGATAATGAAAAGGCTGGCCCTCTTCACAAGTGGGAAATGCGAAACGGAAACCGGCGACACTCCAGGATTAAATGCAAGTGGTTTTTATTTTTATAACAACAGCGAGTTTATTGGTTGTAATTTTCTTAACAAATTACAGATGTAGTTATAAAAGCAAACATGGCGGTAATTTAGGAATGTATATGCACAACGAAATATAATTATGATTGAGATATATTAATTCTTGGTTGTATTTTTGTGTAACAAATAAAAATGGTTAGCACATTATTCAAAACTGTTTGTTGGTTATATCTTGAAAATTTTAAAGAGGGCAACTTGACAACTCACTTCGAAATTTATAAAATTATAGAATATTGTAACAAGTAAAAAAATAATAAAATTTCTTAGCATTGTTTTTACATATTATTCGATTTTGACTTATAGAATTTTAAGAAAAATGTTTTTATTGGTTTTTGATTGTTTTAATTGTCAAAAATCTCAAAGCTTTCAAAGCTGTGAGAATTTTTTTTAGATTCTTTAAAATGTACACAAACTTTTTCATTTATAAACAAGAAAATTAAATGAAGAATGTTTTAAACAAAAGTTAATAGACTGAACAACTGTTACTAAATCAAATTTTTCATGGACTCCTCGATTTATAAAACATTCATTAAAAGAAAATTTTCATAGACTACTTAATTTAAGAAAAAAAACTGTTTTGGCAGATTGTTTGATTTTCATCCTAAATTTGTAATAAAAACGTTTTGAATAACTGAATTTTTTTAACACTTTCTATTCAAAAATATGATTTTCTACAAATTGTTTAATTTTGACACTTCGATTTTCAAGAAAATTATTTTTAATAGAGCTTTTGATTTCTTGTTTTTAGTAAAAATTTTAATTCAAAATTCACAAAATATTTAATTGATTACTCTGCGAGAAATCATTTTTAATTAAATATGGGAACTTTTACAAAATGTCTCATACAAAAATTGAATATATTTAAATAACTAAACTACTCTTATCAAATTTAAAATTTTATAGATTCTCCTAGATTAAAAAAGAAAACTAAAACTAAAATAATGCATTTGTCATTGTCCTCTTTTGGGTTTGTCAGATATTTCTTGCATGAAATCATTTATAAATACATATCAGTATTTATAACAAAATGTAACAAAACTGAACCATTTTAATTTTCATAGATAACTTGATTTTCAGAAAAGAAAAACTGTTTTTTTCATTTTTATCCTTGATTTACAAGAAAGACTTTCAATTGATTTTTTATAATTTTTAACATTTTTATTTATTTATTTATTTAACGAGTTTCCTCTTTTGTACAAAATTAATTAGAATTAATTAATTAATATAAATGTAGTGACTCAAATTAACCCTGTTATATAAATTCGTCGCGATTACAACAATAAACGAAAATTGCTTTTTGTTTTTAAAATTTTTTCAAGTAAATACATTTTTTATAGATTAATTCTTATTTTAACAATTTTTTGTAAAAAGAAAAATTCATTAAAACAAAATTTTTAAAGAAAACTCGATTAACTGAAAACCTTAATTAAAACATTTTTTTCTAGATTTCTCCATTATCAAAAAATAGCTGTTGTTTTATTTTGATTCCTTGATTATCATGAAAAACTCTTTCTTTGATCTTAAACATTCGTTTGTAAAATTTGTTAGTTTAAAATTACTAAATTTTTCGATTATAGATAATCAATTATAAATGCAGTGCTACAAAAAAAACTAATAGTTAACCTTAATTAAAATAAAATTTTCACCTTGATTAAGAAAAACTAAGGTTTCACATATTATTTGATTTTTATTCTGTTTCCTTTTTTAGAAAAACTTTTTTTGTAGATTTTTATTGAATAATTTTCTTTTTGATAAAATTTTACTTCTATTATCTCAAAGTTTTTGATCTATTGATTTGTGCGGATTTCACTATATCTATTCAACAAAATATTTTAAAGCAATGTTAAAGACGATAAAAAAACAACATATTTCTTAAAAAAAATGTTCATTCACTTCTAGATTTTTAACAATAAAAATATTTTTTTTCTATTTAACGAGTTTAGCAGATTTTATTTTAAAGATTGTGTATTTTTTTTTATTTTCAAGAAAAAAACCATCTTTTGTAGATTTTTAAATTTTTTGACTATTTTGTTAAGAAAATTTTAGCTCAAATATAATAATATTTTCTAAGATAACTTTGTGAGGTTTTACAATAAAACAAAATTTCGTAGACTTCTCGATCTTCAAAAAAAATATTCCTTAGTTTTTTCGACTTTTTTATTTGTAAAAATTTTAGCTACAAAAAAAACCAATAGGTAACCTTAATTCAAATAAAATTTTCACCTTTATAAAGAAACTATGTTTTCACAGATTATTTAATTTTTTATTCTTTGTTTACTTTTTTATAAAAACTAGATTTTTTGGAATAATTTAATTTTTTATATTTTTTTTTTCGTTTTTTTTTAAATTTTTACTGTTTGGTTATTTATAACCAATTTATTATTAGAAATTTATCTCTAACAGAAATTGATTATTTGAACCAATTCTGGTACTGGAGAATTTCTTTCTTTTTTACTTTGAATATCTTAAAATTTTTGATCTATTGATATGTGGAAACTTTACTGTATTCTACAAAATATTTTAAACCAACATTAAAGATGATAAAAAACTGAACATAACAATTATTTTAATTTTTTAAACCTCTATAAGACAATATTAAATTCAATAATTCAAGTTCTGGGCGTTGTCTTTTTGTTATCAGTTGTAATATATCAATTATTTTATGGGATTGTTAATAATAATTTAGTAATATAATCAGTATTTTTTTAAAATAAATTCTATGGTTTGTTAATTTTTAAAATTTGAAAATCTCTCAATTCTGTTATAAATTCTGTAATTCAAATTTCTACCGTTACTGTTTTGTTTTCAGAGATGATGTACCAATTGTTTTGTAGCAATATTAGAAACACATCAATTCTGAACGCGTGTAGAGATTCTTTGAGGTAACTTCATGAGTAGTTAATTTTTTACAATTTTCCAAACCTCCGAATGCTATTTTAAATTCTATAATTTGAGTTTTGAGCGTTGTCGTTCCATTTCCAGTCGTAAAATATTAAATATTATATATGAATATTATTAATTAACTCATTTCTAAGACAATATGTCGTTTCTTAAATAGATTTGGTGATTAGTTATTTTCTTTTAGTTTTTCAAAGCGTGATTTTAAATTCATTCATTTCGAACATTAGCGTTAAGTTATGATACATCATTTTTTTAAGTTATATCAAAAACAAGGGTATTCTAAATGCAATTTATAATTTTTATATTGATTTCATAATTAGTTAATATTGTATAATTATCTAAACCGCAGAATACTCTGTTACGAGTGTAAGTTAAAGTTTGTAACGTTGCCGTTTTCTTTACAGAAGTGATGTATCAATTGTTTTGCAAGAATAATAAAAATATGTTAATTCTTAATGTATTTTGTAATTATTTTATCAATTGTATTATTATTTAATATTTTTAATGATATAAACCGCCGTATGCTATTTTAATTCGAGTAATTTAATTTTACAGTGCTTCCATTTTGTTTTTAGTTGCAGGACATCAATTCTTTTGAGGTTACATTGAAAATACATCAATTCTTAACGTATTTTGCAAATTTAAAGTTAATTCCTTGATTGGTTGTTTTTTTTATTATTTATTTATTTTCTAACGTTGGAGTATTTCAGATATGATGTATCAATTGTTTTATGAAAATAATAAGAATACATTATTTCTTAATGTATAATATAATTGTTGTAGCAATTCCATTATTATTTCAAATTTTATAGGTTTTTAAACTACCGAATGCTATTTTGAATTTCTTAAATTATATTTTGAAGCGCTACCATTTTGTTTCTAGTTGTGCGACATTAATACTTTTGAGGTTATATTAAAAATACATTAATTTTAAATGCATATTGTAAATTTGAAGTAGATTCCTTAGTTGGTTAACTTTTTATAATCGTTTAAACCACGGAATGTTTTTTACGTTTTTTAATTTAAATTTATAACGTTGTTGTTTTGCTTTCATAAATTATTTCGAGGTGATATTAAAAAAGGATTATTTTTTGATTTTTAAAATATTACCTTAATTGGTTGAGTTTTTATAGTTTTTTAAACTAGTGAATGAAATTTAAAATTTGAACATTTTTTTTTTGTATAAATTTCAGCTGGAAGAAATCACCTTTGAAATTATTTATAAATGTAGAACATTTTCAAAAATAATGTTTCAAGCAAAAAATTGAAGATAGTTATAATTAAAACTGTACTACTTTTATTAAAACCAAATTTTCATAGGCTTCTTGATTAAAATTTAAAATTATTGAGAAAAAAATTACAAAATGTTATAAAGTTGAAAATAGAGAAACCAACGACTTCCATAAACAAAATTTTAATCGATTCGATTTCAATTTTGATGTTCAAGAAAAACTCTTCTTCCAAATACTTTATTTTAACTTTTTATTATTGACTATTTTTTAAGCTCACATTCAATATTCAGATATTCCTTCTGAAAAGTCAATCAATCGCTTCTCTTTGCATATTTCGATCTAATTTTGATTGAATTAATTAATGAATACAGTAACTAAAGTAAAATTTCCATCTAACATACTCGTAAGTAAAACAATCTGGTGTAGCATTAATCATAAATTCCTTTTTCCTAAAATATTATAAACCTCATAAAAATCATAATGAGAAGCATAAATCTCCATGAGCATTTCTGCACTAACGTTTTACATCATAATGTAAAAACCCCAACTAACCGTTAAAACAACTATTTCCGTAAAAAAACAATGTTTACCTTTAATAATCTATTTATGCTTCCCCTATATTTAATAGAGATATTTCTCCCTTGTTTTCTAATTAATTCTTTATGAAGTCGATGTGCAATAAGTTATTCATTGGCCGAGCGTCATTTTGTCCCGCATCAACACATTTGGTATTGACTTAGCGTACTCTTGACCTAGCTTAACATATTGCTCATTGGCCCAGCGTACTCCTGACCTACCCTAACAAACTTTGTATTAATCCAGCGGACTCTTGACCTACCTCAATGAACTTTGTATTGACCTAGCGTACTCTTGACCTGCCTCAACATACATTGTATTAACCTATCGTACCTTGACCCAGGTCAATATACTACGGATTAGTCTAGCGTGCTCTTTACCTACCTCAATAAATTACGTATTAACTTAAAATACTAGCTGTATTAGAATTAAGTGACAATACCGGGTGTTCGATAAAAAACGCCCGAAGCCATAAGTTTGTTATTTATTAACCGATTTGCATCATCTAAAAAACACATTTCATGTGATATTTTCGTATTGTGACAGTATCTAAACACGTCCAACCTAATACACATAATGTAGTCTTTCTAGGATTGCACTAGGATGGACAGTTAACTTGGAGTTCCCATAGAAAAGCCTTGGCTAAGAAACTCAGCCGTAGCAAATTTTTTCTACACAAACGTACATTTTCAATATCAAAACAAATGTTAAGAAATACTCATATGTCTTATTTTCAATCGCGTTTGAACAATGGATTAACTATATGGGATCACTCCGCCATTATTTAGGCTCGAAAGAAGGCCAATAAGAATCATTACAAGGATGATTATAGAAAAGATAATTGTAATGGCTGATAAAGCTGTCGGAATAATATAAAAAACCGTGAGAGCTTTTGCCATGGTAAATACAGACAAACACTGGAGCCGATTTAGCAACGGCTCTTAATCAGAAATTAGTATTTGAATCGAGATATTTCAAGCTGGAGCAAATTTATTTTTAATCAGGATAGTATTAGCAAAATTATACATGGGTGGTTATTTATTATCAACAAATAAGTTAACTCCAATACAGTTAATGGCTTATTTAAAGGTAACACAGATGATACAAAGGTCATTAGCACAAATCTTTCAACTATTTGGCTCAGTTACAAGTAGGATTGCTTCAGGTCCTAGAGTCTTTGAATACATCGACCTGGAATCAAAAGTACCACTTAAAAGGGACCTTTGTTTAGCATAGCTTAAAAGGTGAAATTGAGCGATTACTATTAGAGAATTTTTCTCTGAAAGTACCTTCAGGTAAAACAGTGGCTGTGGCTATTGTTGGAGCATCTGAAAATGGGTCTACATTTGTCGCTTTATTGAAAAGATTTGATGACATCATCATGAATCAGTTTCGTTGGATAGACATGATATAAGATAGTTTGAGACAATGTGCCCTGGGTTTAACCCATTAACGACCAAATTATTTTTCTTAAAAAAAAAATGTCATCTAGCGATATATCAACTAAATTCTTAATAAAAATTTATACTTAAATAACGAGATGGCAATAGTGTTACTGTCCTCAAACGATGACGCTGGACGCTAATGGGTTAATCAGCCAAGAGCATGTATTATTTGCTACAAGCATAATAGAAAATATCCGCTATGGTAAACCTAATTCTACACATGATGAGGTAATAATCGTTGCAGCAAAATTAGCAAATGCTCATAAATTCATAGTGGGTTTTCCAATGGATTATCAAACTTTAGTAGTATAATTTCGTATAAATATTAGTAAGGTAAATAAATTCACTCGATGAACCTTTAAGGGCGCAATGTTGATAAAGCGGCGGCGGCCTGTAATTTGCGCCAATTAAGTCGTCATAGGGTACATTAATAAGGGCCCGACCGCGTATCGGACTGATGCGCGGCTACCGAGCCATCATCGACCTCTCTTTCGCTCCTCCGGAAAAAAAAATGTTGATTAAAATTTTAATCGGGCCATTAATCTCTAGTTTACGTTACGCCCCATTTGGCGAGCAAACCGCGTCCTCGATTAACTTTTAAATATTTTAATTAATTATTATTTATTGTGTACGGCCGATCGCGCGCTCCTTATCTAAACATTTCTAATACGGAATAATTGGTCGTCGGGATTCACTAACGACGCCCGGATTCCTTTTAATTGGTCCTTAATTCACCGGACACGTTCTTATTAACGCGTTGTCAAAATTCATTTGTAATGTTTAATACTTCTCTGGTAGAATAATAATAATAAATATCTTTATTCGTTTTAGAATAATAGTTTTACATTTTGTGCTTTATTTTTGAATTGGCCTTTCTGCCATTTCTGATAGATTAAATTTGATTAAATCGAATTCCCAGTATTCTTAATACAATAGAATGAGTTCCTTGTAAATGACGACCCTTAACAACTCAACCTTGAATGGTATATCAATAAAAATTCCAGGAGGTAAACAATGTGGCCGGATGGTTGCTTATTATTTACAGCAGGGATGTGGGGTATAATTAAAGATGGCAAATACTAATAATTTATGTTTAATACTATGTAATTTTAATGAAGGAGGCATAAAAAATATGTAATAATTAGAAATAAAGAATAAACTTTCTAGCTAAATCTAATTTTCTTGAGTAATAATAGAAAATAAAGTCAGTCAAGATATTACCATAATTATAGCACCTTTATGATAACATCCTAACTAACGGTTTAACTGCTTTTCCATGTCCACAACTGGGCTACGCTGATGAGATCTAAAATAGACCGAAACCAGTCCGTGGTTGTTGTTAACAAGGTAAAATAATTCATGTTTAAAAATAAAGATAAATTAATTCATTGTTAGGTGTTGTAACTAAAACACCTAAAAGTGAATTTAAAATAAACTTTCAACAATTAAAAGCCAATACGATCAAATTAAGGTAAATTAATGTTATTAATATATAATGTTTCTAAACATTTTTAAATTGTGAAATCGTGTATCTTCTAATTAAGAGTAAATAATAAAAGGTTTAATGTTGTTGTCATTTACCACGATGAAAATGTAAACGTTTGCAAGTACGTACGCAAACTGAATGAGTTTAATCGCCGTGAAAATAAATCAGAGACGTGCGTTTCCTATAAAAAAGTTAACATCATAATTTATGTTATAGCTATAGGCTAATTATATATGATGGAGCGGAGAGCTCGTTTGTTGAAATATGAAATAACTCGGTTTATCTGACCGCCGATCCAAGCTTTGTTATTAGCGGACTCGAGTCTCGGGAATCTCTTCTCCTCCGCTTCTTCCATGCCCTCTTCTCTCGTGAGATCTCCATATGACCTTGCGAAGAAGACGGCGAAGAAGAGTTCAAGTATGTGTGTGCGCGCACACGCTGACGTAACGATAACGAGTTCACGTACCAAATATTATCGATGAATATCTAAAACCGAAAAGTTGAAAACTCGTAATTTTTCTTCTTCAGGTTCGTGGAGTTATTCGCTGCTTGGGCGAGTTCTTACTACCGGTTATTTATTGCGACCTTTAATAATTATGATTTGCTTTTAAATGTAACAGGACGTAACAATACTTAATGGTGTACACGTGGTTGTAGAGGAAAAAAGACGTTGTTGGGTACTTGTCTAAGTCGCAAGAATTTTAATAGGGAATTATCAAGAATGCGAGAGAAGTAGCAAGTGTGTGTTAGATAGGCTATAAATGCTTTTTTTTATTGTATAAGTCGACTGGTATTAAAATACTATTACTAAGATTCTTAAAATCGTTTTTAAACCAATGACATCGTTTTTTTTTCTATTAAATTTAATTGCTGCAATAAGTTTCCTTATAGGGCCTCCATGATAATAGTTTGCGTTTATGTTTATGATTATTAAACTTTAGACAAAATACATACGAATGCGTATACAAAAATACTATAGGAATCACAAACATTTTGGCAGAATGAAGCTTTGATGATCTTTGACTTGTTTCTGGTAAGCAGTGAGAGTCTCGTTTTTTTACTTTTACACATATATTCCATATAGAGAAAGTTTTTTGAAAAATATTTTTAACGGAAATATCCATTTTGAGGTCCCCTGAGTCGTCCATTCCACTGATTTTTGAAAAAGAAATTGTGTCTCTGTGTAAAGTGTGTCTGAAAAATGTAAAGAACATACTATGATTACCAAATCTACCTTTTTATGTTTCTTTACATTTTACAAAGTTTAATTAAAACCCTCGGTTATGTTTTAGTGATTGGATGATGGGTTAGAGGCCACCCACCCACCCCACTCATGCATTTTTATTTAAACTACAAATACTATTTAATTTTCAAAGAAAATAATATCAAATTAGTAAATGAGGTTTAAAAAATATAATAACAGTAAATTAATGAAAGTTTAAATTTATATGTAGGGTGGTTGGATGTCCTTAAATCCACCCTCCAGTCTGTAAAATATATAACAGTGTTTACTTAAAATTTTTATAATTGCATATGAATAATTTATTTTGATTTTCCATTCTTTTCATTTAATATTTTCTTAACTAAATTGTTGATTAATATAAAAATATTTCAGCACAAATTAAGTGAAATATTTTTTCATAAAAAATTCTTTAATATTAAGATTATAAAAAAGTAATTAATATTAAATTTTTCTGTATTTCAGTAGAATTTCTTATATATTTATTTATAAACACTTTTTCCAATTGGTTTGAAAATTCTGGAAAGCACTTTGATTTTTTGAAAATGCCAGTTCACAATAATAGGAGTATTTTAATGTTAATATTAATTTTTTTTGAAGTTTTTTCGAATAAAATTTAAACAAAAAATTGTTTATAAAATAAAATGTACGTTTAAAATTTTAATATGATTTTCATTCATTATGTTAATTAAAGTAAATACAATTTTTATTAAGCTTTCGACTATTTTTCCCGGCAGTAGTTTTCAGTTGTTACTTAATTTATTTTTATTTATTTTATTAACATCTTTTAGCTTTCTAAAATTATGAAGCATTATTATTTAGTTTATTTAATACTTGCAGATTTTTTTCTTATGAAATACAATAAATTTCTTCGAGAGTCAGAATTTTTAAGGAATTTTTCATTAGATTTATAAAATTTGCAGATTTTTTTCTATTTTCTCCAACGTTTCTAGAATTTTAAGGATTTTTTCTAAAAAAATCTAAAATCCTTCGAGAGTTCTCTAGAATTTTAAGAAGTATTTTTTAGATTTCTAAAATTATTAGGCATTTCTCTTCGAATTTTTTCTATAACTGCGCAACATTTTCTTCTCTTAAGTTCAAGAATTTAATTATTAAGAATAAATTTTTAGAAATTTTCTTTAAGATTTTTAAAATTCTGCGGCATTTTTTCCTCTAAAGTTCAAGAATTTCCTTCAAGGGTTTTATAATTTTCAAAGAATTCTCCTTCACTTTTTTGTTTTAAATTTCGCAGCATTCATTTTTCTAAAGTACTATTTTTTTCAATGATTCTACAATTTTTAAGGAATATTTCTTCCAATTTGTTTTGAGTTTTGAAACTCCTTCGAAAGTTGTCCTATATTTTAAAGAACTTATCTTTTAGAATTCTAGATTTTTTAAGGAATTTCTTATTAGATTTCTAAAATTTGCAGAATTTTTTCTATTGAAATAAAAAAAAATTCTTCAAGGTTTCTAGAATTTCAAGGATATCTTTTACCCTTAGAATTTAAAAAAGTCCTATTTCAGATTTCTAAACTTATTTGACAATTCTCTTCAATTTTCTTTAGAAATTCTAAAACCGTGTAACATTTTCTTCTCTTAAGTTCAAGAATTTTATTGAAGTTTCTAGAATTTTTAAAGAAGTTTTCTTCAAGATTTCTAAAATTCTACGGTATTTTTTCCTCTAAAGTTCAGGAATTTCCTTCAAGGGTTTTATAATGTTCAAAGAATTCTCCTTCACTATTTTATTTTAAATATCGCTGCATTATTTCTTCTAAAGTACTATGTTTTCAATGTTTCTACAATTTTTAAGGAATATTTCTTCCAATTTGTTTAGAGTTTTGAAACTCTTTCGATATCCTATTTTTTTAAAGAACTTCTCTTTTAGAGTTCTAGAACTTTTAAGGAATGTCTTATTAGATTTCTAAACTTTGTAGAATTTTTCCTATTGAAATAAAATAATTTTCTTCAAGGTTTCTAGAAATTCAAAGATATTTTATAAAAAAAATCTAAAATCCTTCGAGTATTTTCTAGAATTTAAAAAAATCTTTTTTTAGAGATAGAATTTTTAAGGAATTTATTATTAGTTTTCTAAAATTTGCACAATTTTTTTATTGAACTAAAACAATTTTCTTCAAGGTTTATAGAATTTCCAGGATTTTTTCTAGAAAAAATTCTAAAATCCTTCGAGAGTTTTCTAGAATTTAAAAAATCCTTTTTCAGATTTCTAAAATTATCCCACAATTCTCTTCAATTTCCTTCAGAATTTCTAAAACCGTGCAACATTTTCTTCTCTTAAGTTCAAGAATTTTATTGAGGTTTCTAGAATTTTTAAAGAAGTTTTCTTTAAGATTTTTAAAATTCTGCGGCATTTTTTCCTCTAAAGTTCAAAAATTTACTTCGAGGGTTTTATAATTTTCAAAGAATTCTCCTTCACTTTTTTATTTTAAATTTTGCAGCATTATTTCTTCTAAAGTACTATTTTTTCAATATATCTAAAATTTTTAAGAAATATTTCTTCCAATTTGTTTAGAGTTTTGAAATTCCTTCGAAAATTGTGCTCTTTTTTAAAGAACTTCTTTTTTAGAGTTCTAGAATTTTTAAGGAATTTCTTACTGGATTTCTAAAATTTGCAGATTTTTTTGTATTTAAATAAAAGAATTTTCTTTAAGGTTTCTAGAATTTCAAAAATTATGTCTAAAAATAATTCTAAAATCCTTCGAGAGTTTTCTAGAATTGTGAAAAGTCCATTTTCAGATTTCTAAAATTATTTGACAATTTTTTTTCAATTTACTTCAGAATTTCTCTTAACTTCAATAATTTTATTAAGGTTTCTAGAATTTTTTAAAATATTTTCTTCAAGATTTCTAAAATTCTGCGGCAATTTTTCCTCTAAAGTTCAAGAATTTCCTTCGAGGGTTTTATAATTTTCAATGAATTCTCCTTCACTTTTTCTATTTTAAATTTCGCAGCATTATTTCTTCTAAAGTACTATTATTTCAATGTTTCTACAAATTTTAAGGAATATTTCTTTCAATTTGTTTAGAGTTTTGAAACTCCTTCGAAAGTTTTGCTATTTTTTTAAAGAACTCTTTTAAAATTCTGGAATTTTAAAGGAATTTCTTACTAGATTTCTAAAATTTGCAGAATGTTTCCTATTGAAATAAAAGAATTTCATTCAAGGTTTATAGAATTTCAAAGATATTTTATAAGAAAAATTCTAAAATCCTTCGAGTATTTTCTAGAATTTTAAAAAGTCCATTTTCAGATTTCTAAACTTATTTGACAATTCTCTTCAATTTTCTTCAGAAATTCTAAGTTCAAGAATTTCATTAAGGTTTCTAGAATTTTTAAAGTAATTTTCTTCGAGATTTCTAAAATTCTGCGGCATTTTTTCCTCTAAAGTTCAAGAATTTCCTTCGAGGGTTTTATAATTTTCAAAGAATTCTCCTTCACTTTTTTGTTTTAAATTTCGCAGCATTCATTTTTCTAAAGTACTATTTTTTTCAATGATTCTTTTCAATGATTTTTAAGAAATATTTATTCCAATTTGTTTTGAATTTTGAAACTTCTTCGAAAGTTGTCCTATTTTTTTAAAGAACTTCTCTTTTAGAGTTTTAGAATTTTTAAGGAATTTCTTACTAGATTTTTAAAATTTGCAGAATGTTTCCTATTGAAATAAAAGAATTTCATTCAAGGTTTCTAGAATTTTAAGGATATTTTCTAAAAAAAAATGTAAATCGTTTTTTCTAGAATTTAAAAAAGTCCTATTTCAGATTTTTAAACTTATTCGACAATTCTTTTCAATTTTCTTTAGAATTTCTAAAACTGTGCAACATTTTCTTCTCTTAAGTTCAAGAATTTCATTAAGGTTACTCGAACTTTTAAAGTAATTTTCTTCAAGATTTCTAAAATTCTGCGGTAGTTTTGCCTCTAAAGTTCAAGAATTTCCTTCGAGGGTTTTATAATTTTCAAAGAATTCTCCTTCACTTTTTTTGTTTTAAATTTCGCAGTATTAATTTTTCTAAAGTACTATTTTTTTCAATGTTTCTACAATTTTTAAGGAATATTTCTTCCAATTTGTTTAGAGTTTTGAAATACCTTCAAAAGTTGTCCTGTCTTTTTAAAGAACTTCTCTTTTAGAGTTCTAGAATTTTTAAGGAATTTCTTACTAGATTTCTAAAATTTGTAGAATTTTTTCTATTGAAATAAAATAATTTTCTTAAAGGTTTCTAGATTTTTTCTAAAAAAAAAAGTTTTCTAGAATTTTAAAAAGTCCTTTTTCAGATTTCTAAAATTATTCGACAATTCTTTTCAATTTTCTTCAGAATTTCTAAAACTGCGCAACATTTTCTTCTCTTAATTTCAATAATTTCATTAAGGTTTCTAGAATGTTTAAATTAATTTTCTTCAAGATTTCTAAAATTCTGCGGTATTTTTTCTTCTAAAGTTCAAGAATTTCCTTCGAGAGTTTTATATTTTTCAAAGAATTCTCCTTCACTTTTTTATATTAAATTTCACAGCATTATTTCTTCTAAGGTACAATTTTTTTTAATGTTTCTACAATTTTTAAGGAATAATTCTTTCAATTTGTTTATAGTTTTAAAACTCCTTCGAAAGTTGTCCTATTTTTTAGAGTTTTAGATTTTTTAAGGAATGTTTTATTAGATTTCTAAAATTTGTAGAATTTTTCCTATTGAAATAAAAGAATTTTGTTCAAGGTTTCTAGAAATTCAAAGATATTTTATAAAAAAAAAATTCTAAAATCTTTCGAGTATTTTCTAGAATTTAAAAAAATCTTTTTTTATATTTCTAAAATTATTCGACAATTCTTGTCAATTTACTTCAGAATTTCTAAAACTGTGCAAAATTTTCTTCTCTTAAGTTAAAGAATTTTCTCTTTTAGAGATAGAATTTTTAAAGAATTTATTATTAGTTTTCTAAAATTTGCACAATATTTTTATTGAAATAAAAGAATTTTCTTCAAGGTTTATAGAATTTCCAGGATTTTTTCTAGAAAAAATTCTAAAATCCTTCGAGAGTTTTCTAGATTTTTAAGTAGTCCTTTTTCAGATTTCTAAAATTCTTCGACAATTGCCTTCAATTCCAGAATTTCTATAACTGCAACATTTTCTTCTCTTAAGTTCAAGAATTTTATTGAGGTTTATAGAATTTTTAAAGAAATTTTCTTCAAGATTTCTAAAATTTTGCGGCATTTTTTCCCCTAAAGTTCAAGAACTTCATTCGAGGGTTTTATAATATTCAAAGAATTCTCCTTCTCTTATTTTATTTTAAATTTCGCAGCATTATTTCTTCTAAAGTATTATTTTTTTCTACAATTTTTAAGGTATATTTCTTCCAAATTGTTTAAAGTTTTGAAACTCCTTCGAAAGTTATCCTATTTTTTTAAAGAACTTTTTTCAAGGTTTCTAGAATTTTTAAGTAATTATTATTAGATTTCTAAAATTTGCAGAATTCTTTCTATTGAAATAAAATAATTTTCTTCAAGGTTTCTAGAAATACCAAGATATTTTATAAAAAAAATTCTAAAATCCTTCGAGTATTTTCTAGAATTTTAAAAAGTCTTTTTTTTAGATTTCTAATATTATTCTACAATTCTTTTTAATTTATTTCAGAATTTCTAAAACTGTGCAACATTTTCTTCTCTTAAGTTAAAGAATTTTCTCTTTTAGAGTTCTAGAATTTTTAAGGAATTTATTGTTAGTTTTCTAAAATTTGCACAATTTTTTATTGAAATAAAAGAATTTTTTCAAGGTTTCTAGAATTTCAAAGATATTTTCTAAAAAAAATTCTAAAATCCTTCGAGAGTTTTCTAGAATTTTAAAAAGTAATTTTTAGATTTCTAAACTTATTCGACAATTCTGTTCAATTTTCTTCAGAATTTATAAAACTGTGCAACACTTTCTTTTCTTTAGTTTAAGAATGTCATTGAGGTTTAAAGAAGTTTTCTTCAAGATTTCTAAAATTTTGCGGCATTTTTTCCCCTAAATTTCAAGAATTTACTTCGAGGGTTTTATAATTTTCAAAGAATTCTCCTTCACTTTTTTATTTTAAATTTCGCAGCATTATTTCTTTTAGTACTATTTTTTCAATGTTTTTAGAATTTTTGGGGAATATTTTGTCCAGTTTGTTTAGAGTTTTAAAACTCCTTTGAAAGTGGTCCTATTTTTTAAAGTACTTTTATTTTAGAGTTTCCAATACTTTGTATTGTTTTTTCAATACAAGAATTCTTCGAGTGTGATTTATAATTTATAGGTAATTTTTTTATCAGATTTCTAATATTCGCAGCATTCTTTCTCCTGAAAAACAAGGTTTCAAGAATTTTCAAGCATTTTCTAGAATGTTTAACTCTGTAGCATTTTCTTTTTCAAAACGCAAGATTATTTGTCATATTTAAATTTTGCTGTCATATTTATACATTTATGCACCATTTTCTCTTGTAAATTTTTAAGTAGCGGTTTCTAGAATTTTCAAGGAAATTCTCTTTCATTGTTTTTCATTTTAAATTTTGCAGAAATTTTTCTAGAATTTTTTTTTTCTTTTAGTTTTCTAGAATTTTGAATTTTGTAGTATTTTCTTTTCCAAAGTACGAAATTTTTTTTACAATATTTCTTAAATTTCGATTTTGCATTTCTAAATTTGTACACCATTTTCTCTTTCTAAGTTCGTAAATTACCTTCGAGAGTTAAGCTAATTAGCTTTTTTATTCTTTGATTTAAAATTTAAAATTGATTAAATTTCTAATTGTATTATTTTACTAAAAGTTAATTCAATAAATTTCTTATAAATCAATTGTGTTTTCAAATTTCAACTAGTTTAGATTTTAAGTGTGTTTAATTTTCGGCTGATTTTTCTTGATATCCAGTTGTTTTAGTTGATAACTAATTTTCAATTGTTTTTTAAATAAAATTCAACGGTTTTTTTACAATTTTAAAAATTGCTGTTTAAAAGTTTTTGTTTATTTCTTTATCCTGATTGTTTTTTTATACTTTTTTCCAATTTTTTTACCTCTAATAAATTTTTATTGTATTTATTATATAACATATCTTTTTATAAACTGTTTTTAGATTTTCATTTGTTTTATTACCAAAATTTAATAAGATTAAGTTCTAGTTTGCACTATTTTTTTTATTTTTTAAGTTTAAAACTGTTTTTTTTTAGTTTTTGACTGCTTTCTCTTTTTATTTAAAAGTTTTTACTTTGAAAGCTTTTAACTATTTTGTTTTCATTAGTTTTAAGTTTTTAATTATTCAATTATTTCTACAAAAAATCAACTGTTTTTCCTATTAAATTCAATTCAACATAAAGTTTTCTTCTTCTCTGGCAGATTTCAATTGTTTTTCTTTTGCTAAAACTCAATCAGTTTTGGTTTTGGTTTCAATAATTTTCAAGTAAATTTAAACCTATTTTTTTAAATTTTTCAAACTTAAATACTTTAATTATACTTTAAAAACATATAACTGTTTAAACTGATTAAAAAAACAATAAAAATATGTCATATAAACAATTGAAATCTGGCAGAGAAAGAAAGAATGTTAAATTGTTAAATTATTAAAAATTAAAAATTGTTAAATTATTAAACATGTTACTAAAATTTGTTTTAAAGAAGAACAAATAACACATCAAATAATTTAAGAAAATTAAGAGTTAAAAATAAAAACAATTGAATATTTGTAAAAGAAGAAACACATTGAAACTAATTGAAACTTAGACGAAAAAACTGAAGAAACAGTTTAAAAATTATTTAAAAATGCTGGAAAGCTATATTAATTAAATTTTAGCAGAAGAAGAAAATTAAAAATATTTAAAAAAATGTTTTAAGAAATTATGAAAAATAAGCAGTTTATTCTGATTATAAGAAATAATAGAAAATGTGTTTTATAAACTAATTAAGTCTTATTATTATTTTTGTTTCCTTTGGCTGTTTTTATTATTTTATTATTTTTGTTTTATTAGTTTAAGCAGTTTGATTATAATAATTGCATTGACATTGTTTTTGTAAACTTTATTTAGATTTTAAATTCTTTTTTTACGGAAATTCAATTAGTTAAGGTTGTAGTTGCTATTTTAAAATAAATTGTAGACTTATTTTTTTAAGTTTTTGACCATTTTTCTTCTTATTGATAACACATTTTTCTGAAAATTGTCAAATAATTTTCAATTGTTTCTTGTATAAATATCCAACAGTTTTTTTTTAATTTCAACTGTGCTAGACAAGTTTAAATTTGCTTTTTTTAAATTCTTGGTTGTCTTTTCTGTTTTCTTATTTAATGTAAGTTTATGTGCATGTTTTACAGGTTGGAGGGTGGTATATAGGCCACCCACTCAATATATATATGTATCTATTTAAGATACAGTTACCTGCTTATGATGCAAAAGAACCACCATCAAAAGTTTGAGTTTAATTTTGTAATCATCCCCACTATTTCAGTTTCTGTACGTTCTCTATGTTACGTTCAGTTTTGCAATTTTCAACAATTCAACTCAACATTTTTATGCTTAAATCTAATTCTACATCAAATTGTTGTCTATAATTTCTAACCATTTTAGCTTAAATTTTGACCTTAAAAAACTTTATGTTAAACTTTTAGTCATGTGTAAATTAACGAAATTGGTTATTAACTCGAGACTCGAGAGAAATGTTATATTAAATTAATTTAATAATCATTTTATAAGTAATATGATGACCGCATTACAATTTTCTTCATATTTTGTTACTTAATATTATGCTTAAATTTCTTCTATCCTTCTCTTTCTGTGTCTGATTTAAAATTAAATTTAGTTTCCTGTCGGCGCGGCCGGACCGGATTCCCATATTGAAAAAAATCCGAAACTCTTTAATTAATCGATTCGATGATGACCGTTAAACACGCAACACCATAAATCCGAAAATATTTTAATCTCGACCTATTATGTAACGACGGTGAGGCGTATCGATAAATATTCCCCGTCATTTGTGAGTCAAATGAGGACCGATAAATTAATAAGTCGAGTCGTTGTTGTGGTTGTACGGAAATGTTTAAAACGGAGAAATGAAGTGGAGATGAAATAGGGGGTGGTCACATACGTGTTAATTAGATGTGAATTATGGCGTAACGGGTTGCGTAAACATGGAAATTTCGCGTGTTGAACTGTCAGAATTTACAACGCACCAAACACACAAACATGCATACCGTTTCGTGTTTCGTTTTAATGAAAGAGTGTAAATCAAATGGATTAAAACACTGTCCGGCTGGACGGGTGCATATTTCATTAAGTGCTTGTTTCATTAATCCGTTTAGCTTTTATATATAATCTATTGTACTTAAAATAACGGCAAAAAAAAATTATTGATCTTTAAACAATCCTATTCTGATTTTCTTGATAGCTCTCACTGCTTTTTTCAACTAATTCTATTCTTTTTAAATGTTACCTTAGCAAGACTCAATTTATCCACTCTTTATATTATTACTGTTAAAGGATTGATTTCAAATCTTGTCGAAACCTTACATTAATACTAAAGCTGGAGCGGATTAATTGAATATAATTGATAACACGTTATTAATAACGTCCCAGCGCATATCCTTGGCCAGGGTGGGGAGGCTCACAAAGGGCCAAACGTAAGATATGGATCGGTCGGTCAGGGTCCCGTCGGGTGTAATGTTGCGTAAAATTATAATAGACTTGTCAAGAGAGGGGCAGAGTCAGAGGTCGCAAGGGCGGCCTGCCGAAAGGCTTCCCGGAGAACCCACCCAGGAATATTGAGATTTGATGAGGGCGATAGGGCACTAGAGTGCCCTCGACTTGATGGCGGATTATGAATATTTATCGAGAATTCTCTGTAGAATTAACGACTGGATTTGTAATGTACGAGGGATGATAGGAAATTAGTATACGTTTGCATCGAGCGGAGCTCTGACGAATAGAGTAATTATTATTCATTTATATTCCATCTGTCTATGAACTAAATAACGTCCTCTATTGACTGTATTGTTTATGTGAGCGTTCAAGAAAATATAAAAAAATAAAAACGCTGTCAGTTATGTTAACTTAGGACGGTGATTAGATTTCTTAAATGGGCGACCTTGCGATATTCAAGTCGGTGTAAATTTCAATAGTTCACATCATAAATTATAATATTTCCTTAATTTTTTTTTTCTCGTCCGACCATTTAGGTACTGAAAAAATTTAAGGAAACGATTAATAAATTACTTAACGGCTTTATAAAAATCGTCCGGATAAATGCGCGACGTCGCACATTACACAGCGGGAAGCTGTATATAATTGTGGCTTTTTAATTAATTGGCCTTTTTGGTCATGGTTTCACCGTCCGTACGTAACGGGCGGATTAAATAAGCTCCTCTCCGTTTTTTTATTTAATTAATTAATAAAGCGACGCTCAATTAAAACGACCGATTAATTTATCATTGCCGCCAATGGTGTTGGTACTAATGATCCCTTCTTCGATCTCATGAATGCGATTCATTAATTAAATTCGTCGATAATAAATTTCGTAACATTCGTCATTAACGATTAAAGAAGAGAAAAAAATTATATAACCATCAAGGAAATTATTTTAATGTATATATATACAACATGATCTAGATGATAAATAAATGTAGAGTGTAAACAAGCCATTGATTATTTTTTTCAGACATAATACGAGGGATTTCCGTAAACGTTCGCACCGTGCGGAACGCTGACGAATAGAATAGCCACCAGGTGTGTGCTTACATGATCAGTTCTGAAATGTATAATACATCTGGTATTAATCAAATAATAAGTGATGTAAGGAATTTTATTTCGTTCATTATAATGTTCAGTTGTGTTTCACCTATCTGTGTGTAAAGTATAACCTCTAACGTTAACTGTGATGTATATTAAGGCATTTATAATGGTTAAGAAAATTATAAAGTTAAGTTAAAGTTCAATCGATAATTTCACAGATAAAAAGTTATATTTTTATCTCCATTATATTTCACACAATTGATTCGATATGTACTATCACACCTGCGCCTACATTTGAATACCAGCTATCGCTGGCACTCGAAAAAAAAAACGAATTCCAATTCCTTCCTTTTTGTACTCGTTTTCATTATACGGCGATTTGTATTGTTGGAACGCAATTATTAATCCAATTGCATCTTTGACCCTGGGAGCTCGTAAATAATTTGCCAATTCGAAAAATGTTAATTGAATCGGACGTTTTGCCTCCCCGGGTTTTTTTTCCCCCCTGTCCTGACGTCAATCACGCCAGCTGGACACCACTTTCCGTTATTAATGTTGCTGCCCGACAATGCAATAAATACCATTTCATCATTGCAACAACGGCCAGTTATGATTTATAGTGGCATTGAGGTATCAAGCGATAAAATGTGGGTGCAATAGGTATTTTATATGGGAGGGGTGCACTAAATATTACAAATTGTGGGCGGATATAATCCACTTTTTTTTTAATGGAGAGATAAAGACCGTCACAGTTTTGTTCACCTTAGAAATGCGTTCGACCTTCTTAATAGGATTTTATACCTAATTTTCAATATTATTATTTATTTATTAATAATTGTAGTGGTAACAATATTTACCTAAGCTACTTATATAGTAAACATCTTCATGAAGGTTTAATTGCATTTAAATTAAGAGTAAAAGTACATTGTTCCAAATTTGAAGCTTTCTACTAAAGTTACTACCTGTGGTAAAAGTAGCAGATAACTAAAGCTAATATACTAAAGCACACAATGGCGAATTATTATTGGAATTTACAGAAAAAGCAGCACTCGTCTCTGAAAAGAAAAAAATATTCAAGAAAGTAAGGATATATTTCTGCTTTAACGATAACGATAACGATAACTTGATAATGACGTTAAAACGTCGAAACTCGAGTCGTGTGTGTTGTTTAGATTTATATAATTGTGCCTACACATTATATAATATTTTTACAATCATTATTAGTGAACTTTTCAATTCAGTTTAATGATTCATCTAAATATTATCTGTATTTTAGTTTTCATATTTTTAAAATTATTAGTTAGTTGTATATAGTCCCTTAATTCTAATACAGAGAGTATTTTAGATCAATACGTAATTTATTGAGGTAGGTCAAGAGTACGCTAGACCAACCCGTAGTATATTGACCTAGGTCAAGAGTACGATAGGTTAATACAATGTTTGTTGGGGCAGGTCAAGAGTACGCTAGGTCAATACAAAGTACATTGAGGTAGGTCAAGAGTACGCTAGGTTGATATAAAGTTTGTTAGTGTAGGTCAGGAGTATACTGGTCCAATGCGCAGTATGTTAAGCTAGGTTTAGAGTATGCTAAGTTTGTTGATGTGAGACTCAATGAATAATTTATTGCACATGTACTTCGTTAGGATTGAATTAGAATCGAAGCCAGAAACATCGCCATCAAATGTAGGAAAAGCAACAATAGAAATATAGGTGAAGGATGAAAAAATTTGGAAACACTTAATATAAATATTCGTATTTCTTCTGTATCACATTGTAGCGTTACTAAAGTTGAATCCATTAGTATTTTGGGAACGTTTTCTTTACTAATTTGTGTTGAAAATTTTACGGTAGCTTCAGAAGTTTTAATTATTCCTCCGTTATCGCCGAGTTTAATTTTGGGTATAGATTTTTGGAAGATTGTACATATCGTCCCTAACTTGCGGAAAAATTGTAATATTTTGATTGATGCGATTAATTCTCGGACGGACTTTTCTACAGAACAATCTAGGCAACTTAACTTATTACTTGAGAAACAGTTTGAACAAATGAAAAATTCCTTAGGTTGTACAACATTGGTAGAACATGTTGTAAAGGCAATAACAACGATACTATCCGCTGTCATCCGCCTTACGAAAGCATGCATTACTAGAGCTAATGATGGAAAATGATATTATCAAGCCTTATGTTGAAGATTGTCGGTTTACCGTGGTCACTACTTGCTATTATGGTTATGGATGAGAATATTTACAAATATGTCGAAGTAAAATTTCCATTGTTATCCTGTGATAATGATTGTTGGATGCTAGTAGTTCCGAAAACCCAAAGAATTAGTAAACATCATGATATGACTTTTCATAGATTATCTAATTTGTATTGTTGGCCAAAGATGAGGTCAGACATATCTCATTATATTTCTAGATTTAAGGTATGTATTAGTTACAAACCGGAACAGAAAGCTACTCTAGGTCATATGGTTAGTCGGAACGAATTAATCGTGAGATTAAAACCATGTTAGCTTCCTATATTAAAGACAATCAACGATGTTAGGATAATTTTTTACAGATAATAACGTGTTGCATTCGTTCTTAAAAACATAAGGTAACCAGCTTTACGAGGGGCGTGTAAAATAAAAACTACTAACCTGTTTGGGGTAAACCTTTTTTTTATTTTTCGACATAGTCTCCTTTTAGGCTTATACACTCTTTGAACGATGTTCTAGTTTATTGATCCCTTCCGAATAATAAGATTTGTCCATGTCTGCAAAATATCCATTAGTATCTGCATTCTCTTCCTCGTTTAAATAAAATCTTTGTTCCGACAGCCATTTCTTCAAATTGGGGAAAAAATAGTAGTCCGAGGGAGCCAAGTGTGGAGAATAGGGGGGATGTGAAACGAGTTGGAATTCTATTTCTATTAATTTTGCGCCCACAACTGATGAGGTGTGTGCTGCTGCGTTGTCGTGATGGAAAAGGACAATCGCGGACGTTTTTCTTGCAGTTCGGTTTTCAAACGGTCCAATAACGATAAATAATATTTACCTGTAATAGTTTTACCCTTTTCCAGATAGTCGATGAGGATTATCCCTTGCGAATCCCAAAAGACAGTCGCCATAACCTTTCCGGCCAATGAATGGTCTTCGCCTTTTTTGGTGCAGATTTCCTCTTGGTAACCCATTGTTTAGATTGTTGTTTGGTCTCAGGAGTATAGTAATGTAACCATGTTTCATCCACATTGACAAAACGACGCATAAAGTCCTCCGGATTCTTCTGGAACAGCTTCAACCATCCTTGCAACACTTCACACGATTCCGTTTTTGGTCAAGCGTGAGCAATTGCGGATAGCTTTCTCATATCCAAATGTTTATGCAAAATATTATGTACCCGTTCAGTCGAGATGCCCACAGCACTAGTAATCTCACGCACCTTAACTCTTCTGTCATCCATTACCATATCATGGATTTTATCAATGATTTCTGGAGTCGTAACCTCCACAGGCCGTCCAGAACGTCCAGCGTCACTTGTGCCCATATGGCCAGTCAGAAAATTTTCTTATAAACTGTTTTAATCGAAGGTTCAGAGTCACCATAATGTTTATCAAGCTTCTTTTTAGTCTCCTGAGGCGTTTTGCCATTCATAAAGTAATGTTTAATCACCACACGAAATTTTTTTTGGTCCATTTCTTGAAAATCACTCGACTTCCTTGATTCACACGAATGCCAAACACAAAGAAATAAACTAATATGGCTGAAACTTGGTGTGCGTTCATTCAAGAGATGCTACTAACTAAACATGACCTCGATGTGCGCCGGTGGTGTCATATCTGGGACTTTGCAAGGAGTTTTCAACCAATTTTGGAAAATAAATTACTTTGTGTGGAGAATCTCGACAACAACTCTAAATCCCATTTTGGATTTAACTGATAAAATCATTCAGTGTTATGAGAAATTATTATTAGCTATCGCAATATTCATTGAAGTCGTAAAGGCCTTCGAATGTGTCACGGAAGAACAATTAATTGAAGAGTTGAAACTACATAATTTCGCTAATAACAGCTGTCAATTATTTACAAATTACCCGGAGAATAGAAAACAAATAGTTTTTTTTGCCTTATTACCAATAGCACAGGGTGTTGTAGAAGGATCCACAGTAGGGCCTACTATTTCTGATACTCACAAATTATTTTCCAAATTATATCAAAGAGGCTGATGTTTCCCAATTTGCCGACGGTACAACCTTAACTGGAGCGTAAGGTTTCAAAAACTTGTTTTTTTATTGTTTGGCTTCATCAGGCAGATGACCTCACCACTTAGTAAAATACTGATAGAGCTTACTTGACGAAGCCACTGGGCGGCGAAGCAATTTTTGTAGAACAATAGAAACAAGTTTTTGAAAATCACTGTTTTACATATATACTGCAATACTATCTATCAAGTATGCAAGACATCTATATAGAGAAAAGGAGAGGGCCTAGAATAGATCCCTGTGGCGCACCTCTGGCAATGATCCTGAGATTTCATCATCAAATTTAAACACCAGTTTCTGGTTGCTTAGATAGCCACGTATAAAATTAATTATTGCTTTGTGCAGCCCAATATGTTTAAGAATTAATTGCAGATTACTGCAAGTTAATGAATCAAATGCCTTGGTATAGTTTAAAAGCACTAACACTGTCAGTTTCTCACTATCTGAGGATGTAATAATATAATCAGTTATTCTCAGTAGTGCAGTTTTACAACTATGACCACCTCTAAAACCTGACAATAAAGGCATTCAGTTGGTCGGTTAGAATTCTTTTCATGATGTATGAGAGGGTTGGTAAAATACCAATAGGACGTAAATCTTTAAATTCAGAAGGAATGGCATTTTTAGTAATGGCTTATCAATTGCAATATTTTCTATTCTCAGGAAAACATAAATCTAAAATAAATTAATTGAATCGCAGTTAAATCAAAACTTGCAAAATGTTTAGGAACAGAGCAGCGATTGATTGATTTTTTCAGGAGGGATTTCTGGATATTGATAAATATAAAATATTTATTAAGTATTCCATAGTATTTATACTTTTTTTAAGATATGCATGATATATTAATCGAAAATAGTCTTTAAAATGAGGAGAAAAATCCTTAAGATAAAGTGAGATCTGCTAAGGTGTTAAAAGCTAACTAATTTTTATCATATATATTTCACTTAAGATGCAAATACTGGCTTATGATTCAAGAAAATGATTGAGTATATTTTTTTAACCTTAAATAATATTCTAGCTAAAGTTTCTGTTTATTTGTAGGACGTGTGGGTGGCCTTTAATCCGCCCTCCAGTATCTGAAATACAAACCACCTTTTATTAAAATTTAGACTGAAACAAAGTGATTATTTAAGTGAATAATCCCTCAAATACTTTAATTAATCTACTGAAAATTGTGTAAGTTTTTTATATATGTTTTACAAGTTGTTAGATGGGATAGAAGACGCCCACCCTACATATGTTTATATTTAAGATACAAATATTTATGTTTATATTGGAAGATTGAGTAGAAGCCACCAGCCTACCCCACATATATTTTTTATGTAAATTACAAATACCTGCTTATAGTTCATAAAAAAAATTTAAGTATAATTTTGAAAAATTATAAAACTTCTGTGAATATTTTACAGATTGGAGGGTAGGATAGGGGCCACCCACCCACTCTACATATATTTTTATTTAAAATATAAATACTTGTTTGTAGTTCAAAGAAACAACCATCAAACATTTGATTATAAACACGAATGTATAGACATAATTAAGCTGTATAAAATTGATTTTCTTGGGTGCTTCATGCTTCACCTCTATTAATCTATTGGGAAAATTGTAAAATATCTGTGTATGTTTTACTGGTTGGAGGATAGAATAGAGGCCGCCCGCCCACCCTACAAATATATCCATTTAGAATACAAATACTTGCTTGTAATTAAAAAAACAACCATCAAAAATTTAAATACATTTTTTTTAACTATACACTTTGTTGCAGTTAAAGTTTCTGTATATATGTAGGGTGGGTGAATAGACTCTATCTTACAATACAATATGTAAAACATACACGAAGTTTTAGTAAAAATTAAACTGTATAAAAATGATTATTTAGACACCATGTGTCACCTTTATTAATCTATTGGGGATATTAAAGTTTCTATATATATATATATGTAGGGTGGGTGCGTGGCCTCTATCCTTTAGTACAATATCTAAAACATACATGAAGGCTTAACAAAAATTAAACATAACAACACGAATATTTTGGTAATAAATCCATGTGACACCTTTGTTAATCTATTGGGAATATTGTAAAACTTTCATGTATGTTTTAGAAACTGGAGGGTGGGATAGAGGTCACTTGCCCACCCTACATCTATAATTTTTAAGATATAAATACTTGCTTGAGATTCAATAAAATAACCATCAAAATTTTAACAAAAATTAAACAAATATTTGATTGTAGAGGCTTTCACTTTGTGATACATATTTTATTTAAAGTTAAAAATTAAACAGTATACAAATGATTGTTTAGATTATTAATCCATGAGTAACTTTTACTAATCTAAAGTGAATATGATAAAAGAACTGTGGGGTGAGATAGAGGACACCCGCCCATACTACATATATGTTTATTTTAAATACAAGTACCTGCATGTGATTCAAAAAATGGATCATAAAAAATTCCACGATAATTTTGAAATCATACAGAGTTTTACAGTTAAAGTTTATATGTATATGTGGGGAGGGTGGGTGGTCTCTATCCTACAGTTCAATGTATAAAACCTACACGAAGGTTTAGTAAAAAATAAACTCTACAACATTGATTACTTAGGTGATAAATCCACGCGTCACTTTTATTAATTTATTGAGAATGTTGTAAATATTATTTGTATTTTACAGGTTGGAGAATGGAATAGAGGACACCCTCCCACCCTACATTTTATTAAATATAATACACAAACACTTATTTATTACTTAAAAAAATAATATGATAAATTACATTTTCTAGTTGTTTACGTTTTTATGTTAGCTCGTTTAGTTTCAGTTTTAGCGAATAACGTTTTTACTTTTTCTAGTTTAACCGTTAAATTTTTTTACCTTTTAAATCGATTAACGTTTTAATATTTATATACGTTTAGGCTTTTACGTTAATATATTTTAACATTATAACGTTGTAAATTTTTTACGTTTTCAAACTTTGATATTTTACATTTTTAAAATTACATTCATTCGTTTTATTTTATTTATAATATTTTAATTATTTTAATTTGAATTTTGTTTTCAGAAAAAAATTAGCAATTGTTTTAATCTTACATTAATTATAGATTTATTATAAATTATTTCTAAAATTTTAAAACTTACTCGTCATTTTGTTTTTAAATACTTTGATGAAATTGTTTTCTACACACATTAATGATATTTTCATGAAGGGCTGACTTTATAATTTTAAAGCTCATTTTTAGGGGTCTTAATGTTTTTACAATTTTTCAAATCATCGAATGCAAATTTAAATATTTTACAAATAAAAACTTTCTAACTTTGTTTGTATAACACTGACTTTATTTAGTGACTATAGTTTAGACAATTTTAACTTGTCATTATCAAACTCATCATCATCAAACAAATTTTAACTGGTCATTATCAAACTAGAAACATCTAGTTTGATAATGACAAGTTAAAATTGTCGAAACTATAGTCACTAAATAAAGTCAGTGTTATACAAAGTTAAAACGTTTTTTATTTGTGAAGAATAAGGTATAACGAAATAGAAGCCTCCACCGATAACAGTTTAAATATTTTAATTCGACTCGTTAAGTCGGCATTTTGCTTTTAGTTGAAGTATCGCAAATTTTTTATGTATAATGAAAAAAATAGTTCATTTTTGAATGATGGGTTTTTGAAATTTTTAGACTAATCACTGTTGGGAATAATTTTTTGCAATTTTTCAAATCGTTTTGCAATTAAATTTTTTTTTTCCCAATTTAGTATGTCGCAATTTTGTTATTAAATCAATTGTTTTCTAACATTAATAAATTCTATAGTATATGAACTATGAAATTTTCGAACTAATGGAATTATTTTCAATTTATCAAAACTATTGAATAAAATTTGAAATATTTTAATTATTATTACTATATTTCATTATATTTATTTTAGTAAGTGTTTTTTTTTGTATTTAAAATCAATTTTATAATAAAGCTGTACTGAAGAGAGCGAAAGTTCGAAAAACGTGTCTGCAGATGATTATAAACTTGAATGCTAGATTTTTTAATTGCTTTTGCTAATTTAATTTAATGAAATCAGTTTAAATTCACTTTTGTTCATTATTTTTCATGTTATAGTCATATTTAAACAATCTAAAATACATTTCATCATTTATTAGTTTATTCAACAGAAATAATTTCATTCAAATTAGTGTTGCTTTGATAGTTGTACTATTCGTAACACGCAAATTAATTTTGTTTTATTCAATGTCTGTCGGGGTATTAGCCAGAGAAGTAGTTGTTTCAAATTAATTTGTTTTGTTGTCTTAGTAAGACTCACTGTTGTAGATTCACGAAATGTTTTCGTATTTTTAAATTTATTAATTAAAATTTAGTTTTAATTTGGTTTTTAGGTCAAATGTGGCAATTGTTATATATCGGTGTTAAAGACAGTTTTGTTGTGTTTGTTATTTTAAAATTTTGGTACTAATCCGTGATGGAAATAATATATTACAAAGTCATTGTAAGCAATTTTAAATATAACGTTTCGAACTTATCAAATCAAAATTTTGTTTTAGTGTCAAATGTAGCAATTACTTAAACAAAATATTAAGAATTGTTTTATTATGAATGGATTTTACGATGTTTTTTTGTGATACAATAATTAGAAGCTACGCCAGAAATTAGATCATCTGATTAATCAAAATATTTGTTAAACATCTTTAGTAAGTAGTTCTGACGTTATTCATTAAATATCCGATTTGAGAAACAAATAATTCAAGTTTTCTATTTCAACCTACGAAAGCTAGACTAGAAATTGGATCATTTGATTTAACAAAATGTTTTTTTTTTTTTAGAAATTTTAAGGAAGAAGTAATTTGAGTGTTCAGAGACATTATATTATTTAGAATTAGAAGTTATACAGTTATAACCTTATTACATTAGAAATATTATTAATTGCTTTTAGATTTTTTAAAACAACATCAGATATAGATTTTTCATTGTACACCATTACTCCTCGAATATTTGTACATTTATGTTTTAGATTGATGGAAGACCAAAAACGTGATGGTTCAGAGGACACCTCATTTTCGGACCAAACAATAAAAACGCTATATGCGATCTTAGATTCACGTTTTAGTTTCTTCTTAAATTCAATGAGACGGGCTTTGTTATATATTGTTGGATGTCACTTATATTTTGACATTTGCTGTTGTTTTGGTTATAGAAGTTTTATTAATTGTACATTGTATCCACTAAGGAGGATATTGGCCATTGCATTTCATGCATTTTGGAACATACAAATAGAATTCGTTGCAAACATATTTTATAATTACTAATTGCTATATAAATGGAGGGTAAGTTGGCTCTTTTAAAATTATACTACTAATTACACAAGTTTTACTTTTAAATGATTTAGATGATATTATTGATGGAATAGTAATATCTATATCAAGGGCAGGGTGATGTGTCCTCAGGTATTGCGGGTTTCAGAGAAATGTTCAACGTTACAATTAATATTTTGTGAAATTATCACAAGATCTAACAGTCTTCCATGTTCATTTATAAAATAATTAAATTGCAATGTACCTGTGTAGCACAAAAAATTATTTAATGAAAGAATGCTGCTTATCAGTTTAGTAGAGACAAAGGATTTTAAATAATCGGGGTAATTAAAATCACCAACAATCACTATGTTATCATTACATAATCTTGTCTCAATATATTCAATATTTCTTGCGCTACATTCTTGATGGAACGAAATTTTCAAATTGGGTAAATGTGTCAGGAAACTGAAAATAAAATTATGGAACATAACAAGTGCTTTAATTTACCCAATTTGTTTCAATATATTAAAAAATGTTATTATATTCATTAACAGTTATTCTAGGAGGGATATAAGTACATAAAATACCTATGTGATTACCATGTACCGTTAATTTTGCTGCAACTGGTCGGTGTAGGTAGATCTAAAATAATCTCAGTACATTTTATATGGTTCTTAACAACAAGCAAAACTCCGCCTCCTTTCTTAACGAAACGATCGCAGCGTAAAACGTTGGAAATAATGGAAATTAAAAACACCATCCTTTAGCCAAGTCTCAGTTATGGCAATTGCGTCATATTTGCAAACTTCTATAAACACATAAAAATCATTACATCTAGTATTTAAACCACGAATATTTTGGTAGTGCATATATACATATTTTAACTTTGATTAAGAGGGAATTTTGTTGGGAAATTTTCAGTTTTCCGAAGAGCCCGAGGAGATGATTTTGGGAATTCCATTAATATATTTGAATATTACATTTACTTCGTCTGCTGCTTGTCTAGATTTTAATTCTGAAATAACGCTTAATCATGCATCGTGTTACAGTTAAAGTTCTTGGGTGGGTGGTCTCTATTCACAATCCAAAACAAAAAACATACACAAAGATTTAGTATAAATTAAATTCTATAGCATTGATTATTTAGGTAAAAAATTCTTGCGTCACTTTTATTAATCATCTGTGTATGTTTTACATATTGAAGGGGAGGTATGGTTTCAAAATACAAATATTTGTTTGAAATTCAAAGAAACAACCATCAAAAATTTGATTATAATTTTGAAATCATACACAGTTTTACAATTAAAGTTTCTGTGTATATGTAGGGTGGGTGGGTGGCCTTTGTCCTTTAATACAATAATTAAAATATAAGTTTAGCAAAAATTAAACTGTATGAAAATGATTATTTAGATGATTAAACCATGCGTCACCTGTATTAATTTTTTCAGAATATTAAAAATCATTCGTGTATATTTTACTGGTAGAAGGGAGGAATAGAGGCCACCCACCCACCCTACATATATGTTTTTATACAAAATACAAATAATTGTTAATAGTTCAAAGAAACTATCATCACAAATGTATTTGATTATAATTTTGAAATCATATACAGAGTAATGGTTAAAGTTTCTGCATATATGTAGGATGGGTGGGTAGCCTCTAGCCTACAATTCAATATTTAATGTATACGTGATGGTTTAGCAACAATTAAACTTTACAACATTGATTTTTTCAGCGATAAATCCATGCATTATATTACTAAAAGTAAAGAGAATATTGTAAAACATGTTTAATAGATTGGAGGGTGAGATAAAGGCTACCCACTCACCCTACATTTCTTTAAATTTAAAAAAAAAACACTTGTTTATTACTTAAAAAATTAATATCAAAAATTACATTTTCTAGTTGTTGACATTTTTATGTTAGTTCGTTTAGTTTCGGTTTTAGCGAATAACGTTTTTACTTTTTCTAGCTTAACCGTTAAAACCTTTAAATCGATCATTTTAACATTTATATCCGTTTAGGCTTTTACGTTTATATATTTTAACCTTATAACGTTGAAACTTTTTTATTTTTTAAAAATTTGACATTTTATTTTAATGTTAATGTTACATTCACAAATTTTATTTGACTGAAGATCTTCATGTTTTTACTTAATACTCTAGCAAATTATTTTAAATTTTCCATAGCTTAAACATGATAATCTTTGAACGTTTTAACATTTCCACATTATTAGCTTTCCTATTTTTAAGAAATAAAATAAACGTTCTGAAATTTTAACGTTTTTATATTTAAAAAAATTAACTCTTTCTAGTTTCAGTTTCTTCACGTTTTTATGTGTTTACAAGTTTTAATGATTCAACCTTTCAAGGTTTTGAAGTTTTAGCTTTTTCAACTTTTAACGTTTTCCTCAAGAGACGTTAAAGTTATAACAATTTAAAGTTTTATGTTTACTGTTGTCTCGTTTTAATAGTATCAATTTTTTACGTTTAAAATTCAAATGATAGTTTTAACGTTTTAAAGTTAACGTTATAATATTTAACTTTTTAAATTATAACGTTTTTACATTTCCAGTTTTATCCTTGTAATATTTTAATAAAAGTCGGTGGAGATCGTTTCTGCGTGGCGTTTTATTTTCACGGAAAAATGAGACACTTCAATGTTTTATACCACAAATTAAATTTTACTATAAAACATTGAAAATTCGCTAGATTTTTTGTTCAATGCAGTCCTGATGAAATGCAATTATAACTTGAGGTAATTTTAAATTAGAATTAGAATAAATATTATAAAAATTGTCTAATTTTTCCTCGTTCTAAACGTTTCACATTTTTTTCAGTTTTATCATATTAATGTTTAATAATTTTTTACTCTTTCTAATTTTAGTATTTTCATTTTTTGTATGTTTTTCCAAGTTCTTTTTTACACGTTTAACGGTTTAAATGATTAAGGTTTCTCTTTTACAGTTAACGTTCAGTTTTAACGTTATTAGTTTTCAGATTTCCACTTCTGTATACTTTTTCTAGTTTTTAACGTTTGAACTTATACATTAAAATGTCGTAACGTTAAAAACCAGAAAAACTAAAAAGGTTAAAACTTGAAAACGTAATAACGTTTAAACTAATAAAAGTGGAAACGTGATAAATGTCATATTTTAACGTCTAAACATTTTAATATTTTACAATTTTTACTGTTTCTAGTTTTCAATTAAAATTTTAGAATTTAATTATGCTTATTTAAATCTTTAATCATAATAATACTTTTTTGTTTGTCAATTTTTTTTTGCTGAAATCTCACATATGAAAATATCTAAAAATAAACTGTATATTTATATTGTAATCTTCTTGGGGGGTTCCGAATATTGGCAATCATTTTGGATATAATCTAAAAATTTAAAACTTTCTAGTACGGCCTGAATTTCCAAAACTGTAGAGTGTTAAAAACCATTGAGTAATGCAAATCTTCGTTTTAATTTAAACTAAACCCATAAAACTGCAAAAAACACAATGAATCTAGAGATTGCAAACTTAAGTATCAAAATATCACTAAATCTACTAAAAGTAACAAACGTGTAGGTAATCTAATAGAGAAAAAGAAGTTCTGATGAATCTGGAAATGATAAATGTAGTTAAATATCTAGAAGGAGAAATGCTAATATAATTGGTCAAGTGCAGTACAGGAGAAAATGCTTAAAGTTGAAGATTCTTTAATATCCGCTGCTCTTATATGGCTTGAAGGATGCCCTGAAGAAGATTTCTAAAGCTGACTTAAAATGGTGCCTTCTTATAGATTTAGAGTAACGTTATTACTATTAGGTGGAGAGTAACACTTGTTTTGTTCCATAATGTTTTTATTCTCAGTTGCCTGACACGTGTTTCGGTCTTCGCAGACCATTATCAAAGTTAAACTTGATAATGGTCTGCGAAGACCGAAACACGTGTCAGGCAACTGAGAATAAAAACATTATGGAACAAAACAAGTGTTACTCTCCACCTAATATTAATATCTGTTTCCATCAAGAGTGTAGCGCAACAAACATAAACTTTAACGTTATTACCTTTAAATTCTTAAGTTTCTTCTTTTAGATGTAAATCTTTCTGTTAAATTAAAATGACAATAGCTTTTTCCTTCAAATCATATCAAAACAATTACCTGACTATTGACCCTAGCAGTTGATGCTGCTTAAAAACTTTAGTTCTTTGTTGTAAATTTTTGACATGATTATAGTCTGAATAAAATATGCAGAATTATAATCGACTACAAAATTGCGTTAAAGAATGATTAATGAAATTTACAGTTACCGTACAAGCGTGCCCTGATCATTGTCGAAGAAATTTACGGGGAAACCATATAAAACGCGGCGCTGCCATTCACGTCCGAAACGAACGAGCCATTGTCTGCCGCATAATTGGGTACTAATTAATGGCACCGTATTTAGCAATCACCGCGGGTACTAATTGTGACGCGAAATCAAAAACCCGGTAACGGTAACAACGGTACGCGTCCAAAAATCCGAACAACAATGGCCGTAATTTTCGAGCGGCTATTATTTTTTCTTTCTTTCCATCTTTTCTCTCCACACGGCGTACATGAATCAAAACCTCTCAATATGCTAATGCTCTGTTGGGCCAGCAACATCAATCACGGTGACACTGACATGACAAATCACCGTCTCCGGGATGGGACGGCTCCCTCTAGCTCGGCGGCTCGTCTTCTTCTTCTTCTTCTTCTGCACCACGCTCGCAAATAAATTATTCGAAATACCCTTAAACGCGCCACGGGATCCGCAAAACGAGCAAATTGTCCGCCAAGTGTTAATCAAATTGTGTCCGTACGCGGAGGACGGTGCGAAAATGCAAATGTTTCGCGTCTTTATTAAAGTGTGGTGATGAGGTATGCTCCTATGAAGGGGTGAAATAATTAACTTTCATGACAGGATAGATTAATTATAACGCAAGTGTTGAGAATAGGTGATTGTTTGGATATTGAAGGTAGGTTGATCATCTAAAACTCTAAAGATGATGTTAGTCACTAGGTGGTAGTCCATTAAACACTTTACAGATGATGCTAGTGACCAATTTGATTTTGATCATCTAAAACTCTACAGATGATCTTAGTGACCATCTAATAGTCTAAAGATGATGCTGGTGACCATCACTAGATTGTCTAAAAATTTGACTACAAAAAATAAATAAATTTTTTAAAAAAAGTATTTGAACGTCTCTTCCTCTTCTTTCTCTTTTTCTTCCTCGATAAATATTTAATTACTAAAAAGTATATTCCTACATAAAGAAGAAAATCTTTTAATTAAGCTACAAATATTACATCATAGAAAGAAATTTGCACGTAGAAATAATATATTCAAAAAAGTTATCTTTATTTAGTCAAGAGTAATACAAGAAAAAGGTTACAATTATCAATAAGTAAAAACTAATAAGAAATAAGAAACGAACGTATTTCTTCTTCTTCTTCAGTTTCTTCGTGTGTTCGTTTTTCTTTTATTTCTTATTCAGCGGGAACAGGTAGGCACGGATTTCCGATGATTTGGTCGGCGATGCGTGAAGCTTCACGCATGCCGCTCAGGAAGGCTCCGTGCACGGTGGCCGGATAGTTTCTGATGGTGTGTTCTCCGGCGAAGAATACCCTCGCCGGACCGGTGGTGCCGCCGCTCTGCGAACTGGGTGGAATTACGGGGGAGGCGAGCAGGTCGTAGTCACTGCCCGAGCTGCCCACCGCCACGAAGCTGTACGAGCCGCGCGACCACGGGTCCGCTCTCCAACGGGTCACCACCGTTTCTTTCGGCTGAGGCACGCCCGACTGTCCGAAGATACCACGCAATACAGCAATGCAACTGAAAAAAAATTACCGAAAATCTAACTAAAACCATTCTACTCCAACATAAATTGAAAAATCTGCTTCTTCTAATTCAAATTTCCAACTAAATTGCAATGTACCATAAGTATTATTTAACATAAATATATTTCTTGTCTGAAAATCTTACCGTCCAACAATTACATCATCTGTAACATTCTCCATAATCGCAGCTGCTTCACCGGCGACCAAGGCTAGGAGCACCGGAGCTTTGTAGAGATTCCAGAAGAGGAAGAGTTCTCCCCTGCTCGCCGTAGTACTACCCACGTGCCCAAAGAGATTAGCCTGTGGATTCCAGAAGATCCTCTCGAAGCACAGCACCACCTTGTTTAGGTTTCCAAAACCCAACCTTTGAACGGCTGAAGTTTTCCAGTCTGGCAGCGGTGGTGAAAATTGTACGGTGTTGACCTGATTTGAACCTGAAGCTGAAGCCAACTTCAAAACACCAAGAGGTAACGTACAAAGGACCACGTCAGCTGAAACATAAATAATAATAGATATAAAATACAATAATCATAATTAGAAAGTTAATTAAAGCCTGGTTTTGTTTATTATAACCATTTTTTTAAATTGTCCAAAAGTCTTTTTTAAGAATTAGCAGATTTCCAAAATTCCTCTCCATTTTCCCACCAATAATTAGATTATTAGTTGAAGCCATTATAATTATAGGCTGTTGCCATTTGCCAAAAATTGACTATGGTTAAAAGCTACCAAGAGATACTACCATCAAAAGTAAAAGTCCATTCAACCACTACCACCTCCATCCCTAGACTCTTCACATACAGACACACACTGACTTAAGCAGGATTCTTGAAGTAGTAAAAAGGGCAGCATTAATTAACATCAATCTGGTCGATACATCTCTCGACAAATTCCAGCGCAAGTATCCAAACAATCCGGCGTAGAGGAGAAGACAATGCGGTCCTGTGGGAGCCATTTATAGGTGCGGCAAACCCATAAATCCTCGTACACCGGTCAAACACACTGTTCTGCATCTGACGCGACCAATTAAAGTCGGTAAACACCGGGATTACAATTCCAATCATTAAGGAGCTGCCCATTAGCGCAGAGATCAATTCCACCGACATGGTAGGCCCAATAAACTAGATCGGCCGCTCTTATTTGTCACACGGACGGCGAACGGCCACTCATTACCATAAACGTCCGATATATAAGAAATGTGCGCGTTTCGGACAATTATATAAATCTGCGCCGGATTCCGCGCAATTTAAATTCCCCACGCTGGGAGGACGGAAAAAAAGGAGAGTCGGCCCGAATAATTAGGAAATGAAGACGGACTAACGTTGTTGCTACCGGTTTAATTTTATTCTGCAAAAGTCTGAACTGAAAGTAATCACATCAAATAAACCGACAATGTTTATATTTGCTACTGCGCAGAATCACTTTCTGATCGTCTTTTTGGAGGGAATCGTAGAGTGCTTTAATTCAAATATTCAAATATTCAAATATTCAAATATACAAATATTCAAATATTCAAATATTCAAATATTCAAATATTTAAATTTTCAAATTTTCAAATATTCAAACATTCAAATATTCAAATATTGAAATATTTAAAAAATCTAAAATTCAAAATTTCGAAAATTCCAAATTCAAGAAATCAACTAAAACTTTTTCGAAAGCCTGTCAAAATCAAATACAAAAGTTAGAAACAAGTATAGTGAAATACCTAATTTACAATGAAAATAAAATTTGAAAAATTAAAAGCTAACAGAAATGAAAATATTATATTCAAAGTCAAAAATTGTAAAACTGTTATTACAATTATAAATTTAACATTAATTTGAAATCATAAAAATTCAATAACTTGAAAAAGTTGTGGAAATTTTAATATTCAATATTTTTTTGGAAAGTATAGAAGAAGAAACTTTATACCAGAATTTACGAATTTACGTCTAGGTACTAAAAACTTTCAGTCGTGTTTAGTATTATTAAAATTTATAGAAGCTTAGATTCAAAGAAAAAAGTTAATATTCTGGAATTGAGGTTAGAAATTTTGATGTGCAATAATTCTTGGGAAGTGTAGAAGAAGAAATTTTATACTAAAATTTAGAAAGAAGTCTAGGAACTATAGAATTTCAAGATCAAATACAAATCTGAATGTTATTATTCAGATTCATAGAAGCCTAGATTTAAAAAAAACTTAATATTCTAGTATAGAGATTAGAAATTAATTAAAATTCTTGACCTTCAAGAACTTCAAAAATCTTGAGTTTAGAAATTTCTGAGAATTCTAGACTTTAAGTTCTCAAACTATTAGTAATTCTAGAAATACAGAAAGATTATAAATTCAGAAAATCTTAAAGATCTTTTAAATTATTAAGAAAAATATTACTGTTGAGTTTTAAAAAAGTTGTACAGTTATTAAGTAATAGATTTAATATAAATCACAAAATTTAGAAATTTTGTAAGATTTTGTGCAAAACTATCAGAGCTATAATTCCTAACTCTATAAAATGAACTCTAGAATTTTCAAAAAGCTTACAATCTATAATGATAAAAATTTAAATGCAATCCTACAATCCTAAACTTCTATAAATATTATTAATATTTGTACTCTAAAAGGGCTCAGAAATTTAGAAACCTTGGAAATCTAAAGTTTGAGGAAACTTAAGAATTATTAGAAACTATTTAGAACTCTAAAACTTCGGGGTGTCTTAAAACTCGAGACAAATTTAGACATATTAAGAATTACAGAAGTCAAAAGAAAAAAATCTCTGGAAATTCCAGACATTTAGAAAATTCTAGAATGTCTAAAATTTACAAATATTCTATAATCGTTAAGAATTATTAAAGATTCTAAAACTTCAAAATGTCTTAGAACTGAGAGAAAATTCATGATTTTAAAAGTTGACGTTTTAGATATTTCTGGAAACACTAGATAATTTAAAATATTCTAAGAAAGCTAAAATTTGTATAACTTTAGATTAACAATTTCTAAACTCTTAAAAACAAAAAAGTTTAGAATTTCAAAAGCCAAGGATTAACGAATTTTAAGAAGTCATAGACTCAATTTAGTGAAAGTAGTGAAAATTTAAAAAAATTATAGAAACTCGAGAAATTATGGAAAAATTAAAGTTTGAGATAACTATAGAATAATTATTAGAATTTCTACATCTACAAAAAGCTTTAAAACGTTTGAGTTTTTGTCAAGAAAAAAAACACTCTGGAAACTCCAAAAATTTAGAAAATTCTAGAAAGTCTAAAATTTGCGAATATTTAATGATCATTAAGAATTATCAAAGATTCCAAAACTTCAGAAAGTCTTAAAACTGAGTGAAAATTAGAATTAAAAAGATGACGTTCTAGATAATTATGAAAACTCTAGGTTACAAAATTTTAAGAAACCTAAATTTTAAACCACGTTGGAAACTCTTAAAAACAAAAAGTTTTGAATTTCAATAGCCATAGAATTACCAAGGAATAAAGAATTTTAGAAAATAGAAAATAGTGAAAATTCAAAAAAAAATATGTAAACTCGAGAAATTATAGAAAATTCAAAATTTGAGAAATCAATTTGAATTATTAGGAAAAGCTTCATAACCAGAAATATAAAAAACCTTGGAAATCTAAAGTTTGAGAAAAATTTTGAATTATTCTCAACTCTAGTACCTCTAATACCGGGTGCCTTAGAACTCTAGAAAAATTTAGATATATTAAGAATTACAGGAGTCAAGGGAAAAAACTCTGGAAACTCCAGGAATTTACGAAATTCTAGAAAGTCTAAAGTTTACGAATATTTTATAATCATTAAGGATTATTAAAGATTCTAAAATTCCAGAAAGTCTTAGAACTAAGAGAAAACTATGATTAGAGAAGTTGACATTTTAGAAAATTTTGGAAACTCTAGATTACAAAATTCGAATAAATTTAAAATTACAAAAGAAACGTAAAATTTAAACAACTTTGCATTAACAATTTCAAAACTCTTAAAATCAAAGAAGTTCAGTAGTTTAATAGCTAAAGAATTACCAAGAATTAAATATTTTTAGGAAGTCTTAGACTCAATTTGAAAGTAGTGAAAATTCAAAAAAATATGAAAGCTCGAAAAATTATAGAAAATTCAGAATTTGAGAAATCTTTAGAATTTTTAAGAATTCTAAATCCTTAAAAAGCTTTAGAACATTTGAGTTTTAGAAAAATGAAAATTATTATGAGTTTTAGAAATTTAGAGTTTTCGAACTTTTAGAAGAACTTTAGATTAACAATTTCGAAATTCTTAAAAACAAAAAAGGTTTGAATTTCAATAGCTATAGAATTACCGAGGATTAAAGAATTTTAGGAAGTCTCTAACTCAATTTAAAAGTAGTGAAAACTTAAAAAATTATATAAAGTCGAGGAATGAGAGAAAATTTAAAATTTGAGAATTTTGGAATTATTAGGAATTCTAAATCTCTAATGAGCTTTTTTTTCGTCTTTGAAAAATAGTAATTATGAGTTGTAGAAATTTAGATTCTTCAAACTAGAAAAGCTTAAAATTAATAAGAAATATAAAAGTCATAATTTTGAAAGTAAAAACCCTTGGAAATCTAAAGTTTGAGAAAACTTTAGAATTATTCTAAACCTTACAACTTTCGGATGTCTTAGAATTCTAGAGATATTTAGATAAATTAAGAATTACAGGAGTCAAGAGAAAAAACTTTGAAAACTCCAGATAGTCTAAAAATTACGAATATTTTATAGTCATTAATAATTAATAAAGATTCTAAAACCTAGAAGAAAAATCTTAGAACTGAGAGAAAAATAGAATTATAGAAGTTGACGTAAGAGGTAATTCTGGAAACTCTAGACTACAACATTCTAAGAATTCTTAAATTTAAACAACTTTGGATTAACAATTTCGAAACTCTTAAACTCTTAAAATCAATTAAGTTTAGAATTTCAATAGCTAAAGAATTACCAGGAATTAAATATTTTTAGGAAGTCTTAGACTCAATTTGAAAGTAGTGAAAATTCAAAAAAATATGAAAGCTCGAAAAATTATAGAAAATTCAAAATTTGAGAAACCTTTAGAATTTTTAGGAATTCTAAATCTTTAAAAAGCTTCAGAACATTTGAGTTTTAGAAAAATGAAAATTATTATGAGTTTTAGAGATTTTGAGTTTTTAAATTATAGAAAAACTTTAGATTAACAATATCGAAACTCTTAAAAAAAAAGTTTAAAATTTCAAAAGCTATAGAATTACCGAGGATTAAAGAATATTAGGAAGTCTCTTACTCAATTTAAAAGTAGTGAAAACTTAAAAAATTATATAAAGTTGAGAAATTATACAAAATTTAAAATTTGAGAAAACTTTGGAACTATTAGGAATTCTAAATCTCTAATAAGTTTTATTTTATAACATTTTTTGGTATTTGAAAAATAGTATTATGCGTTTTAGAAATTCAGATTCTTCAAACTTTAGAAAAACTTTAAATTATTAAGAAATATAAAAGTCATGAGTTTAAAATTAAAAGTAAGAAACCTTGGAAATCTAAAGTTTGAGAAAACTTTAGAATTATTCTGAACTCAAGAACTTCCGGGTATCTTCGAACTCTAGCAAAATTTAGATATAATAAAAATTACAGAAGTCAAGAGAAAAAACTCGAATCTCATAGAAATTTAGAAAATTCTAGAATTTGCGAAAATTTAAAAATCATTAAGGATTATTAAAGATTCTAAAATTCCAAAATGGCTTAGAACTGAGAGAATATAATGATTATAGAAGTTGACGTTTTAGATAATTCTGAAAACCCTAGATAATTAAAGAAATTCCAAGAAACATAAAATTTTTACAACTTTAGATTAATAATTTCGAAACTATTAAAAGCTTTCAAACCTTTGAGTTTTTGAAAAGTGGGAATTATTAGAGTTTTAGAAATTTAGATTCTTCGAATTTTAGAAAAACTTTAGATTAACAATTTTGAAACTCTTAAAAACAAAAATGTTTAGAATTTTAATATTAAATATTCCGTAGAAATTGTAGAACCACTGAAAAAAATAGAACTTTAGAAGAGAAAATGCTGAAATATTCAAAATTTTAAAGAATGAAAGAGTATTTTCTTGAAGATTATAGAATTCTCGAAAAAATTCTTGAATTTGGAGAAGAAAATCTTGAAGAGAGTTTCCTTAAGTAATTCTAGAAACCTCAAAGGAAATTGAGTGTAAGAGAAGAAAATGCTGCACAATTATAGAAATCCTGAAGAGAGTTTCTTTAAACATTCAAACATAAAATCTCAAAGAAAGTTCTCGCAGTTTAGAAGAGAATGGCTAAAAAATTTTAGAAATCTGAAAAGGACTTCTTAAAATTCTAGAAAACTGAAATATAACTTGATTAAAATAAAATTTTAACTTTTGAAAGAATTTCTTGTTTTTCAGAGAGGAGAGAAATTTTATTATGAAGGAAATTCTTGTGCATCAGAAGTAAACATTCTGCAAAATTTACGGAATTCGGTAGGAAATTCTTTGCACTTTTATCAGAACTCTCTAAGAAAATTCTCGTACAAAATGCTGAAAAAAATTGAGAAATATAATGAAACTTCGCTAAAAAATTTTAGAACCGGCGAAAAAAATGTTTGTACTTTAGAAGATAAAATGGTGCACGAATGTAAAAGCGAAATTTTAGAAACCTTGTAAAAAAGTTTCGTATTTTGGAAAAGACAATGCTTTAAAATTCAAAATTCTAGAAAACTGAAAGAGAAAATTCTTGAAAAAATATGATAAGAAATCCTTTGAGAATGTTGTAATCCTTGAAAGGAATTCTCGTAATTTGGTTCAGAACATGCTGAAACATTTAAGTTTCTATAGAACCAAATAAAAATTTCTTGAAAATATTATAACTTTCGAAGGAAATTCTTAAACTTCAGAAGAGTGAATGTTGAAAAATTATAGAAGTATTAAAAAAAATATCGTGCTTTAGAAGCAAAAACATTGCAAAATTCAAAATTGTATGAAGAGAAAATGCGTGGACATCTTATAATCTTCGAAGGAAATTTTATACCTGAAGAACAAAAATACTAAAAAATTTATTTTCTGATGGAAAATTCCTTAAAAATTATAGTACCCTTGAAGAATTTTTTTGTACTATAGAAGACGAAATAGTGCACTAATATAAAATATGGAAACAAAATTGCTTAAAAAATCCAGAAAACTTTAAGAAAAGAAAATTTTAGAAAACTAAAAGAGAAATTTATTTAACTTTCTATAGAATTTTACTTCTTATTAACTCAGAGAAAAAAAAACTCAAAAGGAAAAAATTTCGAAGGAAATCCTTGTACTTCATTAAAGTATTGCTCGAAAATTTCAGAAATTTGGAAGAGGACTTTGAAAATTCACGAACCTTCAAAGGGCATTCTCGTACTTTTGAAGAAAAAAATACTGCAAAAATCAAAATTTGGAAAAAGTGCAATTGCTTGAATATTTTAGAATCCTCGAAGAAAATTCATGTACTCCATGAATTTTTTTTATAAATTTTGTTAGAAATTTCAAAGAAGAAAATGTTGCCTAATTTTAAAAATCCTAAAGAGATTTCCTTAAAAATTCCAGAAAACTGAAATATAAGATTAAAAAAACAAAATAAAACTTACAACTCTAAACAAACTGGAAGAAATATTCCATAAAAATTGTAGATCCATTGAAAAAAAATTATAAGAAAAAGTCCTGCAAAATTTAAAATTAGAAAAACTGAAAAAAGATTAATTTGAAAATTATAGAATCTTTGAAGAAAATTCTTGAAAAAGAATTTATTTGAAATTTATAGAATCCTCGAAAAAAAATATTGAACTTCTTGAAAGAAAATTTATTTGTAAATTATAGAATCCTCGAAGAAAATTCTTGAATTTCTGATACAATAATAAAAATTCTAAAGAGATTTACCTTAAAAAATTTTGGAAACCTCGAAGGAAATTCCAGTACTCCAGTTGCTCAAATAATAAAGCAGGGTTTTAGCTTAAAAATACTTTTGTAGAATGTAGGGTGGTTTGGATGGCCATTATACCACCCACCAATTACTTTTCTACGAATTTTTTTTTAAATTGTTTGTGTAATAAATTATGTATTCTTGGATCTTAACGGCGTTCACTTGGTGGTACATTTCGATATTAAGAATAAAGAAAACACTTTTACTTTTTAAGAATAAAGAAAACACTTTTACTTTTTTATACCACTTTAGTTTGATAATGATTACCGTGTAGTCGAAACTAGTCACTGAAAATAAAACTTAAAGTGGTATAAAAAAGTAAAAGTGTTTTCTTTATTCTTAAATTATGTATTGATCTTCTTACAATTATTTGAACATCAGTAAATCTTCGGCGTATTATAAATAGATTGGAGGATGTGATAAGAGACACCCACCCACCCTACACATAAAAATTTATTTGAGTCACTTTCATTGTTATGTTATTACAAAAATTACAATAGGTTTAGTGTTGATGTTTGGCAAAATAATAAAGCGAGGGTTTTAGCTTGTAAATAATTTTATATGTAAGGTGGGTGGGTGGCCAATATCCCACCCTCCAATTACTTTAACGTAAACAAGAAATTCAAAATAAGATAAATCAAGATAATACCCTTAATATTTCATAAAACTTTAAATATAACAGTTGTCTTGTAAATTTTCAACAAGCACATGCATACAAGTGCACGAACAACAATCGCACATTCCCATGTACCCCAACGGTGACCGACATGTCTCAGCATCATGTTAGAAATATATCAATTACAATGTTCCATTACCTCCATTTCTAGGCGCAATAACTCCGCCGCATATTTATAGGCGCACTTTATTTATTTACACATTATACAAACAGCCCGTCGGAAAATGCTCTACGGTCATAACTGTAATTTATTACGATACGATTTTTATTATCATCGGGGGGAAAGTGATTTAAGGACAACTGGTATCATAAATATTTTTTCTGTTAACAGGATTGAATTTAATTCGTTCACAAACGCCATGAATATAAATGGCGTTATAAATATTCCTATGCCAAATAAGTTTTATTTATTTATTTCGCATTATTTATAATGGAATCAATCAACATAACTATGAATTAATAAATATCCTTACCCGCATATGAAAGCGGCTAACTCGCAATATCCTGGTAATTTACGGCATAATTATAAACTGCCATAATTGCACTTTAATTAATTTAAACCCGATCTCTCCTGTCCACCCCTCCCGCTCGCAATAATTCAATTCCAATCAGTGAGCGCACTTTTTTCGCTTGGGGATCGGTCGATTTGATCCGGTTATTACCGGCTCGGTCATTTAGTGACCGGATGTCGAAATGCCCGTCGACGTTATCACCGTCCAATTAACGGACGTTTAATTTTCCTTATCTTTCTCTCTCTCGACGGCATGTTAACACAAATAGCTCCATGATTTACGCGGGGTGGTCACTAGTAATGAGTTACTTTAAGAATGTACTTATTGATTATGTTGTAAATGCGTGGGAAAATCTTGAAATGTTATTAAATAAATGGTGATGTGACCATCATGGTACTTTCCCTATATTTTTTTATATCTAAATTTCCAGTTTTTTTTCTCGAAAGTTAAAAATTTTATGAAAAATTTGTTTAAATAAAACTTGTTTAGTTTTTTATTCTCTTTAACTTTTGTTTGAACCGATTTTCAAAATTTTTCATATTAGAAAAATATCACCAAAAAACAAAAAAAACGTCTCGAGTAAACATCCACTTCCGGTCTATGAATGTTTACCAAAAGCTTTTCAGTGCCAGTTTTTAATAATAAAACCTTAAGTTTAAGGTTTCATCTCAATCGGATTATTCGTTTTTGAGATACAGCGCCCACTACAGACAGACACACAGATAGACAGACAGACACACATACAGACACACAATTTTTTTCCAGAAATCAATGTAATGGACTCAGGGGATCTCAAAACAGATATTTCCGCAAGAAAAAATTCAAAGAAATATCACGATCACAATACTTCCCCTATTTTCATATAGGGAAAGTAAAAATAATTAACATTAATTGTATATTAATCTAGCGTGCTCTTGACCTACCCCAATTAACTGCGCTTTAACCTATCGCCCATATCCACGCTCGAACCAGCGTATTCTTGACCTAAGTTAACATATAATTTATTTGGGCGGGTAATGGGTACGACAGGTCATGGTACTGCTTATTGTGGTAGGTCAAGAGTACGCTAGAACATGCAAAGATCAAGTTTATTGTATCACATTAATACTCGGTTAGTTTTAAGCAAAGTAACAAAATAAAACGGATGAAATTAACGAAACTATCATAGAACTAAAACAATTGATTATTAAAAAAAAAAACAATAACAACGATAAAAATGTGTTTATATATCATATAATATTTTTTTATAATTTTATAAGCAGGAGAAGCAAAGACAATAAAGAATAAAGAACTATTAAAATTAAGAGAAAATGATTGTGCATTAAAACTTGACGAACGAAAAAAATATTGTTTTAAGTAAAGTAACAAAAAAAAAGAAATGAAACTAATGAAATTACCAGAACGCTAAAACAATTGAATTGAAAACTACTAAAAAAATTACTAATAAATAATTATTTGTTTTGAAGTCTTAATTTAGACTAATTGTTGTAGAGTAACGTATTTTTAAATTATTAGGAAAAACTTATACTTTAACAAATAGATTAAAAAACGCTAAAAAAGGAAATTTTAGAAAACAATTGAACAATTAGATATAAAAAACAATTGCAGATTGATAAAATCGTTTGAATATTAAAAAAAATTGTGAGGTAATTTAGAAACAAAAAACAGATGAGATTGACCAAAAACAATTGGCAAGCCCTAAAAACAATTGACGGTCAATTAAAGCCCGGCAAATGAAAACAATTGAGAAAAAAATAGTTAAAACTACTAAAAACATATATTAGAAACTTGTAAAACAGTTGGCAATCCCTAAAAAACAATTGGCGATCAATTAAATTTTGACGAACGAAAACAATTCATAATTATTAAAAATAGTTGCAATTACTAAAAAAATATATTAAAAGCTTGCAAAAAACATTTGAAAATCCCTAAAAACAATTGAGAATCAATTGAATCTTGACGAATGAAAACAATTGAAAGTTATTAACAATAGTTAAAATTACTAAAAAAAAAAACATTAGAAACTTGTACAAAGAACAATTGGCAATCCGTAAAGATTAATTAAATGTTGATAAACAAAAACAATTGAAAATTTATTAAAAATGGTTAAAATTATTTAAAAATATATTAGAAACTTGTAAAAAACAATTGATGATCAATTAAATCTTGACGAACGAAAACAGTTAAAAATTATTAAAATTAGTTAAAATCACTAAAAAAAAAATTATTAGAAACTTGTAAAAAAACAGTTGGCAATCCCTAAAACCAATTGACGATCAATTAAATCCTGACGAATGAAAATTATTGAAAATTGATAAAAATAGTTAGAATTACTAAAAAAAAATTATTAGGAACAATTGACAATTTTTCAATTCAGTGTCATTGACAGTCGGTAAAAAACAATTAACGATCAATTAAAGCTCGACGAACGAAAACAATTGAAAATTATTAAAAATAGTTAGTCACGAAAAAAAATGTTAATTTGTAAAAAAATATATAAAAAGTTTCTAAAATACAATTGACAGTCCCTAAAAACAATTGTCGATCAATTAAAGTTCGACGATCGAAAACAATTGAAAATTGATAAAAATAGTTAAATATACTAAAAATTATATATTAGAAATTTGTAAAAATGTAACAATTGGCAATATCTAAAAACAATGGACGATCAATTAAATCTTGAAAACAGTTGAAAATTATTAAAATTAGTTAAAACTACTAAAAAAATATAGTAGAAACTTGCAAAAAGACAGTTGGCAATCCCTAAAAACAATTGACGATCAATTGGCAGCCCCTAAAAACAATTCACGATTAATTAAAGCATGACGTACGAAAACAGTTGGAGATTATTAAAAATAGTTAATATTACTAAAAATATGTTATAAACTTGTAAAAAAGAAACAATCGGCAATCCTTAAGAAACAATTGAATCAATTGAAATCTTGACAAACAAAAATAATTGAGAATTTATTAAAAAGTATATTAGAAACTTGTAAAAAAATCAATTGACAGTCCGTAAAAACAAATGACGATCAATTAAAGCTGGACGAACGAAAATAATTGAAAATTGATAAAAACAGTTAAATATACTAAAAAATATATTAGAAATTTGTACAAAAGTAATTGGCAATCTCTAAAAACAATGGACAATCAAATAAATTTTGACGAACGAAACCAATTGAAAATTAGAAAAAGTAGTTCAAATTATTGCTTTAAAAAAATTAGAAAAATAAAAATTGACATATGTTAAAATAAAAATAATATTTCATCACAGTTCCATTAAATGCCATATTGAATTTGTTTAAAAAAATTGAATTGAAAATGAATAAAATAATAATAATAATAATATATTTATTAAACGGAATCACATTTTACATTAGAAATAACATAATTCACGATGAAACATAAAATTAAAATACAACTAAAAGTAAACTTATGATCGTACGTAACAATAACATATATCAAAATTGAAATGCAATACTTTTGAGTTCTGATTTAAACTTAGATAGACTATAACCAAACAAATCAATATTATTATTATGATTTAAATCATTAGCTACACTCATAAATCTAAAAAGTGGATTATTTGAATCATAATTAGTGCGTACTGTTGGTAATCTAAATAAGGGTTTACGCCGTATATTTATGTAAGTAGAACTTACTGAAAAATTTAATGAAGCCGGTATTTCAGAACAATTAATATTACCCGAAATTAATTTATGCAGAAAACATCTAACATAATTCTACGAAATTTCAAGGAATCCATGAATACAAAGAAAGGAATAATCGGCAACTGAAACACCAGCAACATCAAATCTACGGAACATATAAAAAAGAAACTTGCGCTGTACTTTCGCTAATATATGACAGTTATACTGAGGAGACCAAATTACAGATGCATATTCTAAATTTGATCTTACTAAACATATATAAAGAGTTCTTAGCGCGTATGGTCCGAAACTATAACTATTTCTAAAAATAAAGCATAATATTTTAAATGCTTTGTTAGCAATAGAATTAATATGATCTTTAAAGGACAATTTAGAATCGAACACAATCCCTAAATCTTTAATACTATAGATTCTTTCCAACTGCTCAAGGTTAATCGAGTAGTCAAAGAAAGTTACACTATTTTTTCTTGAAAATGAGATTGAATTACATTTGGATATATTCAAAAATAAATTGTTCTTTAAACACCACTCAAATAAAATATTTAAATCAAAACAACTACCAATATTATCAATAGAATTAAATAATTTTAGGTCATCCGCAAACATTAAAGATTTACAGTACTTGAACGAATCACACAAATCAATAACAAATAACAAAAACAACACTGGCCCAATATGAGTTCCCTGAGGAACGACAGAACATACATCAATTTCGAAAGACGTGTGGCTCTTAAGTTTAACAATCTGAGAGCGATTTGATAAAAATGAATTTATCCAGTTAATTATTTGAGATGAAAAAAAAAACAGTTGAATATTAGCGAAAACAATTGAAAATTATTATTTGAAAAAGTGCTAAAACAATTAAATGCCTCTATAGAAAACAATTGAAAACGTTAAAAATGGTATAGTGTTTGTGAACAAATGTTTATTAACAATCGATATAATAAATTAAATAAATTAACAAAATTAAGTGAGTGTTATGAAATTGTTGGAAATTTGCAAAGAAAAAACAATTGACAAAAGATAAAAGCAATTGGACACTTACAAAAAAAAATGGCGAACGAAAACAAATGTAAGAAATGGTGATGTGGCCATCATAGTACTTTCCCTATATTTTACTCGAAAACTATGAGGTTTACGCAAAAGGGCTATTCTTAATGATCCATTCACTTTTGAATTCTTTACAATTATTTGTAATACAAGTTTCATGTCACTCTAATAGTTTATTTGATTGGCAAAAAATGTCAAAATTTTCAATTTTTATTATTTTTTCGAAAGCTAAGAATTTTATAAAAAACATGTTCAAATAAAACGTGTTTAGTTTATTATTCTTTTTAACTTTTTTTTGAACAGTTTTTTTTTAATTTTTCATATTTAGAAAAATATTACAAAAAAACACCTCGAGTAATCATCCACTTCCTATGAATATTCACCAAAAGCTTTTCAGTTCCAGTTTTTAATTATAAAACCTTAAGTTTAAAGTTTCATCTGAATAGGATCTTTCGTTTTTGAGATACAGCGCCCACCGACAGACACACACACAGACACATTTTTTTCTCTAGAAATCAGTGCAATGGACTCAGGGAACCTCAAAACGGATATTTCCGCAAAAAAAAATTTAAAAAGAAATCACGAAAACAATACTCCCCCTATATATACTATATAGGGAAAGTAATAAATTAACCACATATTTAGCTAACAATTTGAGTTTTTTCTATTTAATCGAAAACTAAGAATTTTCGACGTATAACAGCTACATCAATATATATATTGAATAAAAGTGATTACGCTTAATTTGATTAGACACCGCAATGCATATTATCTTTAGTATCAAGCACCAGCTTGCTGAAACGCATATTAAATCACATGTTTAATTAAGTTTACCTTCCTCTACATGATAATTTATTGATTACAAAACTTTACCAATAAAATTATGATTTCACCTAATAAATCTAGACGTCCAGTAGTAACAAGTTTCCGGTCGGCATCGGCTCACTGTAATCTCCTCCATTGTTTGTTTATTCGGCGTTGTGCCGCTATTAAACGCTATATTTTCCAAGCATTAATTATTCATAAGTGTGTTTTAATTATGTCCGTAACGTTAAAATTCGACAAGCAGGCTGCCCCGTTCCGGCGTTGCCTCCTGCAGGAAGTCGTAAATTAGGCAGCCTGGTAGCCCGCGTGGGAGGTTCGTCACGGCGGTTGGCACCATTGGATGTTCTTATCACCACCGATTATGATATGTCCCATCGGCCAATTAGAGGAAGTCACCGTTCGGAACGAATGGGAGCCGCTCTCCTTATCCTCACCGACCAGTTTACCAGAGTTTCGTAACGCACGTCGTGGATAGGCGTTGCTCTTCGGAATAGATGATTTCCTCTTGCCAGGCCACTAAATACTAGGTACGGACGCAAATTAGTTTTGTTTGTTTTCATCGTACCTCCTCCTCGTCGTCGAATTCCAGAAATTATTCACTTCATTTAATGGGCTTAATGACACGGCTTACATCTTATAAAATGAAGCACTTGCTATCGTTTTAATTACCGTGTGTGGTGCATCCTCCGGTTTATTGCCGGATAATTTATTCGCCCTGTAATACTCGGGATTCTAAATTTATGTTAATTACTAGTAACGTGGATTCTACGCGATCGTTTTGCTCCAATTTTTTATCGGGATAGTTTCAATGCGGTATTATACGTGCAGACGTTTTATTATTCGAGGCATTAACTTTAAAATGTGCTCAACTATTAAATGGCAATCAAAAGTTTTTAGTGAATTATAAATTATTTCGATTTATTTGATTTCTCAGACCGAGTTTAAGTTACAAATCCACAATGTCCAGATAGTAGATCTTCTTAATTGGTACCTCCATCTTTCTAATTAAAATATATTTTGATTTAAGCTATGATAATTTATTGGCTTCTTCAATCAGGCGATTTATTTATATTTTGAATGGAATTTTATAAAGTATCTGCCTTAATCCTTACTGTTAGAACAGTGTCAATTACACTTACTAGGTAAGACTAGAAGTCTCTACAAAACCCATCTACAAGTAATGATCTAATTTTCCACCATTTATTCTTAAGAAATTCTAGAATTTGGATTTTATAGTTTTCTTTTTGACTATTAAATTAAAACAATTACAAAGTGTTTTAATTTAATAGTGATAACTTCACACAACTCAAATCAAACCGTGAATTTTCTATTTGATATTGTAAATTTGTTATTTGGATTTTAGAGAAAATCGTCATAAAGAAATTTAATTTACTAACACTTTTTCCTGAAGGTATTTCTAGACTTTGAATTTGTATTCTTTCTTTGTTCTTTTCTTCAAATTTACAAACTAAAATTTGTTTGATATTTTCTAGCTAACTGAGAGATTTTCTTTTTAGAAATTATATTTTGGGATTTATATAACTAAATTGGTATTTAAAATCATTTTACAATTTACTATGTTTGTATTTTTTGAAATTTTTTGGGCTGATGTCAACTTAAAAACAAGTTTTCATTTATATCCAATTTTAGATTTTTAATTTTATATTCGTCTGGTAGACTTTATAGAATATTTGAATTTCTAAATTATGTAAATAAATTTTAATTTCAACTGAATTTATTTCATTTTAATGGTTCTCAAATATCTAAAGTTCTAGAATCTTATGTTATTTCAGTGCGTCTTTAAATATTTTATTTTGTAACTTGCAAGACGTTCCAGAATTTCGAAAATATTAGTGTAATATTATCTCAAGTTTTTGATTTCTTAGAGTATATCAAATGCTTTGAGTTTTCGACATGTTTCTAATTTCTAATAATATCAAAAATAAAACTCACAATAATTCTCGTTTTCTTAAATTCAAGGGTTCTGAAGCGTTATAAAAATTTAAAATTCCGAATATTCTGTATTTATAAATATTTATAATATCCAACATCAAATCCCGAAAAAAAATTAAAACCGACAATAAATATTTGAAAAGTTAAAAAAACATATTTTAGTCTGAAAAAATTTAAACAAAACAAAAGCCATCAATACATAACTTACATAATCAATAAATAATACATTTAGAATTTAGCTTCTATAAAAATCAACAAAGTCTTCTTGAGAAAAATATTTGGAAAGTCAAAGATTTAATTTAAGTTAAAGAAACAAATGAAAGAGATACTATACTCGCATAATTTATAAATAATATATCTAGAATTATGCTCCAGTAAAAATCTGTAAAATATAATCTGTAATACCTGAAAAAAATATTTATAAAACCGAAGATGAACTTTTGAAACATTTCAATTAATATTATAGCCCGATAAATACAAAAACAAATGCAATCGATACAAAAGTTACAAGATTTATAAATAAAACATCTAAAATTATGATTACCTGTAACTTCTAAAAAAAAAAAAATTTGAAAAATTTTAGACAGAAAATACAAAAAACAACTGCCATCAACGCGAAACATGGATAATTTATAAACAGTTTATTTAGTAATATGGTTCCGTAAAACTTAACCTCTAATTAATGGAAAAAATTAATCGAAGATGAATTTTTATAAAATTTTCATTGATATTTTAGTCATGAAAAGAAAAAAGAAAACAATGCCATCGATTTAAAACTTATAAAATAATTAAACAATACATCAAAGCTTACATAATACACCTTCTAATTCTTGAGCAAAATATTTGGAAATTAAAAAAAAAAAGAATTAACGTCATAACCAGATAAATACAAAAGAAACAAATGAAATTGACGCGAAACTCCTTTAATTTATAAACAATACATCTAGGATTATGCTTCTGTAAAAATTTGCAAATCCAGCATCAAATTCCTGAAAATAAAGATTTAAGAAACCAAAGATGAATTTTGAAAAATTACAATTATATCTTTAATCAGAAAAAAAATTAAAAAAGGATTGCCTTCGAAGCAGAAATTAAATAATAAATAACCGAAATATCTAAAAATAGTTTCTGCAAAAATCTACAAAAACAAAGCTCTAATTTCCGAAAAAAAAAATTTAAAAATCTAAAATGAATTGTTGAACAATTTTAATTGCTATTTTAGCGAAAAAAAAATACCATCCACACGAAACTTACATAATTAAAAAAACAACTAGAATTATGCTTCTCTAAATACTTGCAAAATCCAACATCAATTTCCTGAATTAAAAATTTAAAAACGATGAATATGAATGATAAATTTTAAATTATATTTTAACCAGAAAAAATTAAAAACCAATGTCATCGATGCAAAATTTCCATAATAAATAAAAACATCTAGAATAAGGGTTCTGCCAAAATTTTTTAGAATTAAACTTCTGATTCTTGAAACAATTTTGGAAATTAAGCGATGAATTTTTTGAAAAGTTTCTATCAATATTTTAGCCAGATAAAAGTTAAGAAAAGAAATGCTTTCGACGCAAAACTTATGTAATAAATAAAGAATGTATCTAGACTTAGGTTTTTTGCAAAGAATTACATAATAAATTTAAACAAAAATTCAATTAACATCTTAGCCAGATAACTTTAAAAGAATCAAATGCTATTGACAAGAAACTCTCATAATTTATAAACAATACATCTAGAATTATGTTTCTGTAATAATTCTCAAAATCCTGAAAAACAATATAAAATAATATTTTAAACAGAAAAAATTAAAAAATAAATGCCACTGATGAAAAAGGTACATAATTAATAAACACATCTAAAATTAGGATTCAGCAAAAATTTTCAAAATTCAACTTGTTCCTGAGGGAAACATTTTGAAATTAAAAGATGAATTTTTAAATATTTTAATGTAGCTAGTTTTCTATGGTATTTAAAAACGTCAGATAATTAATTTAGTCTGTCACTTTAGTTTAAAAAGCCTGTCTTTTGTTGTAGTTGTGTTATTTTGCATTTTTGTGTTAGATCGTTAGTAATCGTTATTGTATTTATACCATAAATACTTTAGCCATAGGAAAATTTAAAAAACTCATATAATAAATGAAGAATGCATCTACACATAGGTTTCTGCTAAAATTTGCAAAATATATCTTCTAATTCTTGAGCAAAATATTTGGAAATTTAAAGATGAATTTAACTAACGTCTTAACCAGATAAATACAAAAAAAAACAAATGCTATTCACACGAAACTTTCATAATTTATAAAAATTCATCACATTACATGTTTCTGTAGAAATTTGCAAAATCCAACATCAATTTCTTGAAGAAAATAAATAAAAACCGAAGATGAATGCGAATAAAAATTTTCAAATAATATTTTAACCAGAAAAAAATTAAAATATAAATGCCATTGCTGCAAAACTTACATAATTAAAAAAACAACACATTTAGAATTTGGATTCTGCAAAAATCTTTAAAATTCAACTTCTAGTTCTTAAGGAAAAGATTTTGAAATTAAAAGATGAATTTTTAAAATATTTCCATTAATATTTTAAGCAGAAAAAAATTTAAAAAAATATATTCCTTGAAGGCAAAACTTATATAATAAATAAATAATGCATCTAGATACTTAAATTTTAGATTCCTTATGATTTTATATATTTCTAGAGCTTTCAGAGTTCTTGATTTTTCCATATTTTCTAATTCTAAGTTCTATAATAACTTTGACGTTTTTTTAATTATATTTTTTAAAATAAAATTCTTAGTCTAAAGTTTTTCAAAATTTAATTTTCTGAGAATTTTCTAATTATCTAGAATTTCCAGAATTATTTAAAACCTTTAACTTTTATAATTAAAATTTCCTCTAAGTTCTAAAATCTGTAATAATTCCTGACGATTAAAAGTATTTTGCAAATTTTAAATTAACTAGATTATATTTTTTTTAATTTCTAAAGGTTTTTTAAACTCTTATAACTTCTATAATTTTTAATATTTCCGAATTTCTATCCAGTTCCAATACCTCCTTAAGTTCTAGAATTCTTTCTAAAATTTTAGATTTCCAAGGTTTCTAAAATTCTTCTTTTTTCCTTTTTTTGAGTTCATGACTTATTAATATTTATAGAGCTCAAGGATTCTAGAATGAAATATTTATAATAATAAAGTGTTAGATACTTTAAATATTTTAGAGTTCGCATATTTTATAGAGTTTTGAAATTAGTATTTACTATAGAATTTTGTTTTGTAAAATTATAAATTTTATAAAACAAATTAATTCCGTTATTTAAATTTTTCCTATTTTTAAATATTTTTAACACATTTCTAAATATATGTTATATGTAGGGTGGGTGGGTAACTTCTAAAATGTTTAAAAATTTAGTTTAAAGTTTGAGATTATGATACAGGCGAACATTCATTTTTTCTAGGTTCCAATTTTTTTCTTTATTTGAAAAAAAGTAGGAATAAATAATTTTCCATAATTTCTTGCTTTATGTAATCAGAATAATCTAGTTATACTTGACTTTTGTTGTAGGAAATTTTTAAAAAAATTTCTTCTTGCTTGAATTGCGGAAAAAAATGTTTTTAGAATTTTTAAAATTTCCAAGCAACTTCTCTTTCAAATTTTTAGTGTGGAGAATTTCCTTCCAGGATTGGAAGTTTTAAGGAGTTTCCAAATATTTATAAATTTTTTTTAGTTGTAGTATTTTTAAGCAATTTCTCTTTCAGATTTCTAAAATTGTGCATTATTTTCTATTCCGAAGTTCAAGAATTTTCTTCAAAAGTTTTAATAAGTTTATCATTTAGTTTTATTTCAAGTTTTGAAATTTGCAGCATTTCTTTTAGTTTTCTAGAAATTTCCCAGTATTTTTTTAGTTTTTTATTAATTGAGAGAATTTCTTCGAAGATTCTAGTAGTTTCAAAAATTTTCTTTCAGGTTTCAAGAATTTTCAAGCAATTTCCCATTTAGTTTTCTAGATTTTGAAAGTTTTTAACATTTCCTTTTGATTCTGATTTCTGTTGTATTTACTCTTCCAAAATGTAAGTTTTTTCTGAAATAACAAAACAGTGAGAGTGGCTAAATCACAGTTATATAAAGTATATGTAGGGTGGTTGGGTGGCCTCTATTCCACCCTCCAACCTATTTAACATAAACGAGAGTTTAACTAACGTCTGAATAATTATGAAAATTCAATAACAATTTTAATATACAACCTCATTAAAAATTCATTTTGAGAAATTCAGACTTCGAGAATTTCCTTTTAGAGTTTTAGAATTTTCAAGGAATTTTTGATCACATTTATAAAATTACAGAAATTTTCTTTGAAGATTCAGTTCATCTGAAATGTTCCAGAATTACTCTTCTAAATTACAAGCACTGCTTCTTCTGTGAGGTTTTCAGAATTTTTAAAGAATAGCTCTTCCAGTTCTAATTCTTTTTAAATGGAATTTTGCAACATTTTATTTTGCAGAAAAAAAAATCATAAATTTCTTTCGAGGATTCTAGAATTTCTAAACAAAATCTCTTTTAGATAACTAAAATTTATTTCTTGAAAATGAAAAATTTCTTTCGAATTTTCGAATTTTGCACCCTTTTCTCTTGTTATTTGAAAACTCTAAAATATTAAATGAATATTTCTTGGAGTTTGTCCAGAATTTAGTATTTTGTATATAATTTGTAAGGAATTTTTTTTTAGTTTTACTTTAGTTTTTGGGTTCTAAATTTTTCAAGAAATTTCTATTTTAGTTTTCTAGATTTTTTTGCTTCTTTAAATTAGGAGGTTTTTTCGAATTCTAGTAGTTTCAAGAAATTTTTAAACATATATCTGATATTTTGAATAAAAAAGATTTTTTAACATTTTCCGTTCCAATGCACGATAATTTTCTTACTTAAATTTTCATGTTTTAATGTTCTAAATTTGTATATTTTCTTTTAAGTTATGAAAATTTGCTTCCATGGTTTTAAAAGTTTTAAGGAACATCCCATCAGATTGAAAAATTTTGTATTTGCATTTTTTGTTCTTGAAGTACAAGAATTTTCTTCGAGTGTTCTAATGTATTACCTCTTCCAGTTTTTACAATTTTGCATTAAGCAACGTTTTCTCTTTTGAAGAATTTCCTTCGTAGAATTTGTGAAAATTTTTTCCATCATATTTAAAGATTTTCTATTAATGCAGATCGATGGCCCAAACGAAGGGACTAACCCTTATTTTAAATCAAAATCTATTTGTTGTAAATGTACTTATGTTTTTCCAAATAAAGATGTTCCTGAAATTTTAAAGTTAAAGAACGTCCTTCGAAGGCTTCTAGTTTTTAAATTTTGCAGCGTAGTCTCTTTCAAAGCACAAGAATTACCTCTGAAAGTTTTTAAGTAATTATTTTTGAAATTTCAAGAATTTTAAATTCTGTTGTATTTTCTCTTTCAAAATGTGGGATCTTCCTTCAATATTTCTTGAATTTTTGAGCAAATCCTCTTTTAATTAATAATATTTGGAATCTCTAAAATCTTTATAATTTTTTCTATGCTTAAAATAATTAGAGTGTTCATAATCCTTGGAATTGCTTCAATCTTTAGAATCTTAATTCTTTAGAATCTTTAAAATCTTTAGCATATTTTGAATATTTAGAATCTATAGATTCTTTACCTTAAATTATTTTTGGAAACTGGAAATTTTTTTCTTTTAATAGCTTTAGAATATTTAGATTAATTATAATTAATTCCTAAAAATTAATAATCTTTGGATTCGTAGAATCTTTATAATCTCTTGTATCTCTAGAATCTTTGGATTTTTTTTAGAATCTTTAGAAGCATATTTAGAATATTTAGAATTCTTTATCTAATGTTTCTAATTTCTAAAAATTAATAATCTTTCGAATCTTTTGTTTTTTTTGTATCTTTATAATTCTTAGAATCTTTATAATCGTTAAAAACCTTAGAATCTTAGTAATCGTCAGAATCTTTAAAAATCCTAGAATCTTTAACATCTTTGAAATATTCACAATTTTTAGAATCTTATTCTTCTGATTAATAAGAATTTTTAGAATTTTAGAACTTTCAGAAGCTTAAAAAGTCTCAAGAATTTTGGTATATTTCTCAAATATGTATTTACTAATTTTAGAACTTTTAGAATTTTTGGAATCTCGGGAATCTTTTGTATCTTTCTAATCTTTAAAATCTCTAAAATCTTTACAATTTTTAGAATATTTAGAATATAATATTTTGAATATTTAGAATATTTAGAATATTTAGAGTATTTACAGTATTTAGAGTATTTATAGTATTCAGAGTATTTAGAGTATTTAGAATATTTAGAATGTTTGGAATCTTTACAATATTTAGAATTTTTAGAATCTCTAAAATATTTAGAATCCTCAGAATATTTGGAATCTTATAAATATTTAAAAAATCTCTAAAATCTTTAGAAGCATATTTAGAACATTTTTTTTAAAATCTTTTTTCTACTTTCTAAGAATTAGTAATCTTTGGAATCTTTAGAATCTCTAAAACCTTTAGAACCTTTTGTATCTTTTGAATGTTTGGAGCATTTATAATCTTCAAAATCTTTAGCACATTCAGAATATTTAGATTTTTAGAATCTTATGCCTATTCCTAAGCATTTTTAGAATCTCAAAATTTTCAGTAATCCAAAAACCTGTACAATCCTTGTAGATCGATCAAATATTTATTTACTAATTTTAGAACCTTCAGATTCTTCAGAGTTTTTAGTGTCTAGAATTTGCAATCTACTGTATTAAACTTGTATCAATATATTTTTCAAGAACCTTCAAAATTTTTATTTAAATGACAAAATCTTCTGCGTTACCAAGAATTTTTAAATAGTTTTATAACATATTATTTAAAAAATTCAGAATCTTTCTCTTTAAATCTTTTGAATCTATTATTTTTTCAAAATTGTAATAATTTTTAAAACGATACAATTTTAATAATTACAATATATTTTAATGCGTAAAGTTTTTAGATTATTCTTAATAATTATGACAGAATTTATGTAACCTTTAAAATATATAGAATCTTTAGAAATAATAGAATATTTAGAGTAAATCAATTTAGAGAATATTTAGAAAATCTTTAAAAAATTTAGAATCTCTAGAAACTTTGGAATCTTTTGTATAATTAGCAAATTAAGAATATTTTGAAATATTTAGAATCTTCGGAATCTTTAGAATCATACGAATCTTTTGAATTTTTGGAATCTTTATAATCTTTAGAATTATTTTTTAAATCTTTAGAATATTTGGAAATTTATAATTTTCAAAATGTTTATTCTATTTTGAATATTTAGAATTTTTAGAATCTAATTCTTCTAATTCCTCAGAATTTCAGAATTTTCAGTAGCTTAATAATCTTTGGAATAATTATGATATACATAATCTGAAATTTTTTATTATCTTTAGAATATTTTAATACTTTACAATTTTTAAAATCGTTTGAATCTATACTCTATAAAAACTTCAGAACTTTTAGAATCTTTAATTACTTTACAATATTAAGAATCTCTTAAATTTTAGAGTTCTTCCTTCTTCGCATCTTAAGAATTATTAAACATCGAAACTTCTAGAATCTAAGAATATCTAGAAGTTTTACGAGTTCTACATTTTTAAATGTACTTTTTGAATTGAATTTTGGTTTCAAATCAACGTTTGAATTTATAAATATAATTTCGGCGTTGAACAATTTTTGATTTTCAATTTTATAGTTTCATTTCTGTAAAAAGCTTTTTGGAGGTCTTAATTTTGGAAATTATTTTTAGATTATACATTAAAGCAATTTACAATTTTTCTTATTGAGTTTTGTACTTTGATTTTGACAGTCTTTCGGGAAAGTTTCAATTTAGTAATTATTTTGAAATTTTTGAATTTTTAAATATTTGCATATTTAAAAAATTAAATATTTGGATTTTTGAAGTGTTACATTTTTAAATATTTGAATACTTCAAAATAAAAAAAAAATATAAATCAACTAGACAAGACCAAAATTTTCTATTTTAAAATTAAAAATTAGTTTTTCCTTATGGATCCATCGATTATTTGTACAGACGTATCTACTTCAAGGCATCCTTGATTCCATGTTAATGCGATTTCTTAATCTCGAATTAAAATGAGCGCTTTTTAGTACCTATTGTTTACCGGACTAATAACGACAGATGAGTCGGAAAAATGCACTGAATCCTCCGTAAGTGCTGTGAGAAGTGTGGGGAACATTATTTGCACTGGTACTCACCGTGATAAGTGTTGATGACTTGCGGATTTCTGGAATTGTAGACGGTCACCTCGACGCCTCTCTGGTTGTACTCCACTTTCTTGACGGCGGCGTTCAGCTTGATGTCCAGTCCTTCGGCGAGGGCCACCGGTACACAAGAGTAACCATTGCGAACTGTAACAAATAAAAATTATATATCAAAATTTCGTTACATACAGTAGGAAAAGTATGTTTCTAAAAATGGATGGACAGAGAGAATTGAAACCTACTGATGAAGGTTTCAATTCTCCCTCCCAAATTTCCTTTTCTGGTTTCTCTCCATAGATTGATGGTTGCGACCGTTACAACTGTATTCAGAGGAAATTAAGGCAGTAATGGAAATGTTTAGTTGTTTAATATCTTTAGAGGTTATGTGATAGAACGCGTGGAAGCTATAAACACCAATGTTCTAAATTTCAATGTCACTGCAAATTTATGTTTTATATTCTATTATGTTATAATAGTGCATGATTTATTAATATTCGTCCGTTGTTAATGTAAATGGAGATAAAGTACGACTTTATCTCCGCTGTTAACCTATCGAAAAACCATCTTTTCTCATGCTGTCTAGCTATTATCTATAGTGTATGAAATTAAATAGATTTTTGATATTTTTAATTGAAATGTTTTGCCATTATCATTTTTCTGGGATGGTAGGTTAATAGAGTGAAGATTATCCAGTAGGAATTATCAAGAAAATGAGGGAAAATATAGACATACAAGAAGATTTATGTGTTTTAGAAAAATATTACAAAACCGTATCAGATACCAACAAATTGCAAAAGCATTCTTTGGTGCCGAACGCGTTTTAATTAAAATTGTTGAACGTTTTTCCGCCGTCGAACGGCTTCATCCGGTAAACCACATCAATAACCTTTATGAGGCCGCCTTTTAAATAAGGTATTACGCGTCGTACGAATGTGTGACGTCGTGTGGGAATCGAAGTGTCGCTCTGTAGGAAATCGCGTCCGGCGATGTGTCGATTAGAATCTCGAGCGCGTTTTTTCGCGCGCGGATTTTTGCGCAGTTTCATCGCAAAAGGGCACTACTCGCGGCACCGCACCGGCCTGCCAATTAGAGATTGACGGACGGCGGCCAGCGCAAATGCGCACTTTTAATGGCCGCGAAATTATCATTTTAAATCGTTCTATTCTTCGCGGAGAAGGAGGAGAAATATAGATACACGAGCGCGGCGGTGATGTTTTTTTTTTTTAAATTTTTTTTTTGTTTTGCTTATTTCTCTTTTCCTGCGCGGATTTTTTCCGCGGTCCGCCGAGCGGATTATCCGGGACGTGCCGTATAATCTGGGAGTTTATAGAGGCCTCGCGTTTCGTGACTTGCTCCACATGGCGAGGCCACGCATGTGATGATGCCTCATGGGATGCTACCACGCCATGACCAGGCCTCGGTGGTACCGACGGTTCTTGCTCGTTTGATGTTTATTTTTTCGCCACCGCTTATTAATCGCGCGTACTTCTTACGGTACGAGACGACTTTTTGCATCGGTTTCCCCGATTAGAAAAATTCTGCAAACACTGCAGACATGTTGTGACCTAAGTATAAAAAAGAAACCACAAGGATCGATACTTGGTCCCACACTTTGTAACAAAACCAATGACAGAGTGATAGGGCTATAAATTCAAAAAAATTATTACTACTGCCAAATAAGCGACATACTAAAGAAACATTTTTTTAGGTATAACTAAGTTAAAAAAGACATTCAAAAAAGGTAGTAAATGATATAACATACATCATAAAACCAAGGAAGTCGGAAAATACAGCTATCAAAAAGAGATGACAATGCAACAATTAGGTATTCACGAAAGATCAATCTGATAAATCAATATTAATTAAGGTTATTACAGTTCAGAGACGGTTAAAATAAGTTGTAACAGGTTATGTTACACTAAAGTCTTGTATGAAGAAATTTTCAGGTTATATTCAAAATCGTCGTCGGTTAGAAAACAGTTAGGTCACACCAGATTAAGTTAAGATAAGTTAGGTCACATGAGATCAGATCAGGGGAGGTCAGGTTAAATTAAATCAAGAGCTATGTTAGATTAGGTCACATGAGATCAGGTTAAATTAAATCAAGAATTAAATTAGGTCACATGAGATCAGATCATGGGAGGTCTGCCTAAATTAAAACAAGACTTAGTTAGATTAAGTTACATGAGATCAAATTAAGGGAGATCTGTTTAAATTAGATCATGGCAATTTTCAGGTTAAATTAAAAATCGCCATCGATTAGTTACAGTTAGGTCACATCAGGTCGAGTTAGAGCTATGCCAGGTTAATTTAATCTTAAAACAAAATCAATTCTGAGTATTAATTACTATTTTTTTTTTAAATAAATAAAAACTTCCTGATTGAGAGGAGGTGCCTCTTTGGAACATACGGAAAATTAACATACCCCATGAGACAGTTAGGTCACATGAGATTGAATTAGGTTAGAATTAGGTCACATGAAGTCAGAACAAGGAATGTCAGCTTAAATTAGATCAAGAGTTAGGGTAGATTAGGTCACATGATGTCAGATTAGATTAGGTCATATAAGGTTAGATCAAGGGAAGTCATGTTAAATTAGATCAAGGCATGTCAGGTTAGGTTAGTCTTGGAAAAGACTGATTGAATTAGGTTAGATTAGGTCACATGAAGTCAGATCAAGGAACGTCAGCTTAAATTAGATGAAGAGTTAGGGTAGATTAGGTCACATGATATCAGATTAGATTAGGTCATATACGGTTAGATGTTAAATTAGATCGAGGTCAGGTTAGGTTAGTCTTGAAAAAATCAATTCTGAGTATTAATTACGAAGGTTTGTTTGTCTATGAATTTAACCTTTAAGAATACCAAACTCATATCAGTATAAGGAAACCGATATTCTAGAACCTCCTCTTCTTTTTTGAATGAAATTCCTCTTCATTATTAATCGAGTAAAAACCTCCTAAAGAGGAGGTGCCTCTTTGGAACATCTGAACAATTATCATACTTCATTAGGCACATGAAGAGAAGATGAAGCTGCTTTGTGATTATTCTTCCAAAGGAGGCAATTTATTCTTAAGAATTGGGAATTAATTTTCTAGAAAAAAAGTTGAGGTTTTAGCCATTTCTAAAACTGTAAATGATGCGAACAGTACAAAGAATCTGTCAAATAGATAGCAGACAGATTAAAGCTTAAGATTTTAAACATTTTCCAAGAAGGTTAAATGTTTTAGAATAACACATTTAACCTCACCCTTGTCAAATCTGTCTAAACAGTCAATTATAATCTGTTGAATGAATCGCACAAACTGTCAAAACTCATATATACTTTTCTTAAATCTGTCAGATAAACGTTAACAGATGACAGTTTTAGACTTTAATATTTTCCAATAATGTAATTCTTTGAATGTAACCTCTAAAAAATGATAAACTTCCTGTCAAATTTGCTAAAATGTCAAAGTTTTCAATTTAATTTAAATTGCTCAAATTATTAAGACTCATATCTACATTAATACGAAAAACAATAGCAGTTTTAGATAAATTCGAATGTGTCAAATCTGTTTAACATGTCAAATATGAAAAACAAAAATAGTTTCACAAGGTTCTAAAAATAGTAATTGAATATTTGATGGATCTACAAATATTTTACAAAATTTTAACCTCCTGAAAATTTTGAGCTTCTAAAAATGCTCAGGAATTATAGGAATAAGATTCTAAATATTCTGAACACCCTAAAGATTTTAAAGATTGTAAAAATTCTAAAGATAAAACAGATTATAAAGGTTTTAAAGATAACAAACATTACTAATTCTTTAAAATTTAGAAATTAAAAAAATTTAATAAAAATTTCTAAATATTCTAATTCTAATATTCAAAAGATTCTAAAAATTTTAGATTTATAGGATTCCAAAGACTCCAAAAATACTTAGGATGATACTAAATATTTTAACGATTCTAAACATTTTGAAGATTCTAAGGAATGCAAAAATTCCAAATATTGTAAAGATTCTAAACATTCTAAAAATTCTGAAGATTCTAAAGAATCTATAAATTCCAAATATTGTAAATATTTGAGAGATTCTAAACATTCTGAAGATTCTATGGAATCTAAAAATTCTAAAGATTGTAAATATTTTAAAGATTCAAAACATTCTGAAGTATCTAAAAATTGTAATTATTGTAAAGATTCTAAAGATACAAAAGTTTCCAGAGATTCTAAAAGTTCTAAAATTAGTAAATAAATATTTCAAAAATATACAAAAAATCTTAATATTTCCAAGCTTCAGAAAATTCTAAGATTCTAAAAAATCTTAGCAACCAGAAGAATTGGATTCAAAATTTTGTAAATATTTCAAAGTTGTTGAAGGTTTCTGAAGATTTTAAAGATTCTAAGGATTATAAAGATATCAAAGGTTCTAAAAATTAAAAACATTCGAAAGATTCTAAAGATACCCCAAGAAAAAAAAAACAGTTTAAGAAATAATTGGACACCAGTTACCAAAAACAATTGAAACTAAAAATTCAATAAATTATAAGTATGCTAAAAAGCTTCTAAAGATGTTCCGAGAAAAAATCAGTTTAAGAAATAATTGCTCACCAGTTTCCAAAAACAATTGAAACTAAAGATTCAATAAATTCTAAATATTCAAAATTTGCTAAAGATTCTAAAGAATTCAAAGATTTTAAAAATCGAAGAAATTCCAAAGATTCTAAAGATTCTGAAAATTCCAAATATTATTAATTCTTAGGAGTTAAAAAAATTTAATCAAAAATTCTAAAATTTCTAAAGAGTACAGAGATTTTAAAGATCCAAGAGATTTCAAGGATTCTGAAGATACAAAATATTTCTAAAGGTTTCAAATATTCTAAAGATTGCAAAAATGATTAATTCTTTGGAATTAGAAAAGTTAAGTAAAGAAACTCTAAATATTCTAATAAGAATTCAAAGATTCTAAAAATTTGAGAGATTCAAGAGATTACAATTACAAAATTTTATAGAGATTTTAAAGATTTTAAAGATTATTAATTACAAATTAGACAAATTCTAAACATTCTAAATATATTTCTAAAGATTTTAAATATTTTTTAGATTTAAAGGTTCTAAATTGTCTGTGAAGATTCTAAAGAATCCATAGATTGTAAAGATTCAAGAGATTCTAAAAATTCTAAAGATTTTAAAGGTTTTTAGAGTCTTTAAAACCTTTAAAATCCTTAAAATTTTTGGAATCTCTTGAAGATAGAAAGATTCTGAAGGTTTTAAAGATTCTAAAGATTCCAAAGATTATTAATTCTTAAGAATTAGAAAAAAATAGATACATAATTAAAAATATTCTAAGGATGCTTCTAAAGATTCCAACGTCCTCCGATAGATGGTACTTTTGGATTTTAATAGTTTCTAAGAACATTATATCCTGTGAATTTAACTTCTAAAAATTTGAAATTTTTCAAATCTATATAACCTGTCAATTATGCCAAAATGTAAAAGTTTCCAAATCTATAGAATTTGGACAAAAATTTCATACTCATAAGATTCCAAAGATTCAAAAAAATACTTAGGATTCTAAATATTTTAAAGATTCTAAACATTCTGAACATTCTAGGTAATCTAAAAATTCCAAATATTGTAAATATTTTAAAGAGTCTATGCATTCTAAAAATTCTGAAGATTCTAAATGATCTAAATATTCTAAAGATTTTAAATAGTTTAAAAATTCAAAACATTCTAAAGATTTTAAAGATTATAAAGATTGTAAATATTGCAAAGATTCTAAAGATTTTAGAGATTCTGAAGATACAAGAGATTCCAAAGATTCTAAAAGTTTTAAAATTAGTAAATAAATATTTCAGAAATATACCAAAATTCCTAATATTTCTAAGCCCCTGAAATTTCTAAGATTCTAAAAATTCTTAGTAATCAGAATAATTAGATTCAAAATTTTGTCAATATTTTAAAATTATTAAAGATTTTAGGGTTTCTAAAGATTTCAAAGATTCTAAAAATGATTAGGATTTGGAAATATTGGATACAAATCTAAATATACTTCTAAAGATATTCCAATAAAAATAATTTAAGAAATAATTGAACACCAGTTTCCAAAAACAATTAAAACTAAAGATTCAATAAATTCTATATATTCAAAACATGCTAAAGATGTTAAAGATTTTAAAAAATTCAAAGATTTAAAAAATCGAAGAGATTCCAAAAATTATGAAGATTCTGAAGATTCGAAATATTATTAATTCTCATGAATTAGTAAAATGAAATCAAAAATTCTAAAAATTCAACAGTACAGAATACAGAGATTTTAAAGGTTCAAGAGATTTCAAGGATACAAAATATTTTAAAGGTTTCAAATATTCTAAAAATTGGAAAGATTATTTATTCTTTGGAATTAGAAAAGTTAGGCAAAGAAACTCTAACTATTCTAATAATGCATCTAAAGAATTCAAAGATTCTTAATTAATCAAAAATTAGAAATATTATATAAAAAATTCTAAATATTCTAAATATATTTCCAAAGATATTAAATATTCTATAGATTTAAAGGTTCCAAATTGTCTAAAGATTCTAAAGAATCCATAGATTGTAAATATTCAAAAGATTCTAAGGATTTTAAAGGCTTCAAAAGATTATTAATTCTTAAGAATTAAAAAAATAGATAAATAATTAAAAATATTCTAAAGATGCTTCTAAAGATTCCAAGGTCCTCAGAGAGATGGTAGTTTTGGATTTTAATATTATATCCTGTGAATTCAACCCCTAAAAATGTCAAACGTTTCAAATCTATATAATCTGTCTATTATGCTAAAATGTAAAAGTTACCAAATCTATCGAATTTGCACAAACTATAAAGACTCATATTTATATATTTAGTCTATCAATTGGACGTATAATAGATGCAGAATTAGTTAATCAAGTCATTTCTTCATTGGAATGAATTAAAAAATTTTGTAGAAGGAAGTTTAGTTTTGGCTACATAACAGTAAGCAGCAAAAGTTAGAGATCAGGTCAGGTCATGTTTGGTTATGTGCGTAAGAAAATTGGAATGTATTACTAATCTTCGCAGAAAAAAACGTTTACCGATTTTTGATCTGACCAGGTTAGGTCAAATTATTTCTGTTCGCTTGTTTTTTGAGTTACACGAAGATAAATATTAGATGAATTAATATATGTTTTAGGTCACTTTCTTCACACCATATTGTGTCTCAAAATGTACATCTAGCACATAAAAATAAACTATGAAATTATGTTAAATTCACAAGGCTCTAAACTTAGTAAATGAATATTTGATGGATCTACAAAGATTGTACATAATTTTAACCTCCTGAAAATTCTGAGCTTCTAAAAATGCTTAGTTATTGTAGGAATGAGATTCTAAAAATTCTAAATATTCTGAATACGTTAAAGATTTTGAAGATTCTAAAAATTCTAAGAAGATAAAACAGATTGTAAAGGTTTAAGGCTTCCAAAGATTACTAATTCTTAGAAATTAGAAACATTTAATAAATATTTCTAAATATTCTAATTCTAATAATCGAAAGATTCCAAACATTCTAAAGATTCTAAAAATTTCAGATTCATAAGATTCCAAAGATTCCAAAAATACTTAGGATGATTCTAAATATTTTAAAGATTCTAAACATTATGAAGATTCTAAGGAATCTAAAAATTCCAAATATTGTAAAGATTCTAAAAATTCTGATGATTCTAAAGAATCTATAAAATCTAAAGATTGTAAATATTTGAAAGATTCAAAACATTCTGAAGATTCTAAAGATTGTAAATATTGTGAAGATTCTAAAGATTTTAAAGATTTTAAAGATACAAAAGATTCCAGAGATTCTAAATGTTCTAAAATTAGTAAATAAATGTTTCAGAACTATACCAAAATTCCTAATATTTCTACCCCTCTGAAAATTCTAAGATTCTAAAAATTCTTAGTAATCAGAAGAATTAGGTTCAAAATTTTGTAAATATTTTAAAGTCGTTAAAGATTCTGATTTCTAAAGATTTCAAAGATTCTAAGAATTAAAAACATTGGAAAGATATAGAATCTTAATCTTTGTTTGATTATTAATTTTTCAGGATTTAAAAATTTTTGATAAAAATCTAGATATGCTTCTAAAGATATTCCAAGAAAAAAACAGTTAAAAAAAATAATTGGTCACCACGTTCTAAAAACAATTGAAACTAAAGATTCAATAAATTCCAAATATTAAAAAAAATATATGCTAAAGATGCTAAAGAATTCAAAGATTTCAAAAATCGAAGAGATTCCAAATATTATTAATTTTTAGGAATTAGAAAATTAAATCAAAAATTCTAAAAATTGTAAAGAGTACAGAGATTCTAAAGATTCAAGTAACTTGAAGGATTCTAAAGATACAAAATATTTCTAAAGGTTTCTAATATTCTAAACTTTAATGATTCTAAAGATTACAAAAATGATTAATTCTTTGGAATTAGAAAAGTTATTTTAAAAAACTCTAATTATTATGCGTCTAAAGAATTCAAAGATTCTAAAAATGTCAGAGATTCAAGAGATTACAAAATTTTATAGAGATTCTAAAGATTTCAAAGATTATTAATTAGAAAGTAGAAAAATTCGAAACATTCAAAATATATTTCTAATGATTTTAAATATTCTGTAGATTTAAAGATTACAAATTTTGTAAAGATTCTAAAGAATCCATAGATTGTAAATATTCAAGAGATTCTAAAAATTCTAAAGATTTTAAAGTCTTCAATTTAAAACCTTTGATATCTTTAAAATTTTTGGAATCTCTTGAAGATAGAAAGATTCTGAAGGTTTTAAAGATTTTAAAGATTCCAAAGATTATTAAGTATTAAAAAAATAGATGAATAATTAAAAATATTCTAAAGATGCTTCTAAAGATTGCAAAGTCCTCAAAGAGGTGGCAGTTTTGAATTTTAATAGTTTCTAAGAATATTATATCCTGTGAATTTAACTCCTAAAAATTTCAAATTTTTCAAATCAATATAACCTGTCAATTACGCTAAAATGTAAAAGTTTCAAAATCTATAGAATTTGGACAAACTATATAAAGACATATATATTTTAGTCTGTCAAATGGACGTATAATTGATGGTTTAACACGTTAACGACGGCGGGTACCACCGGTGGTACACGAGTTTTTACTCTTTTGGTACGCCACTGATTACTTCTATAGTGATAATAAAGAACTATTATCGCGCATCTAGGACTTCAGTCACCATAGCAACCATAACAACCATAGGCGTGCGAGCCAAATTTTGTCATTTTAAATGAATAATTGTAGGGTACAAAAACGCCGGCGTCAACGTGTTAATATTTGGTTTATCAAGTCATCTCTGTAAAGTCCATCAAATTTGTCAAATTAAAAAATTTCTCATGAATTTAACATCCAAAAATTTCTAAATGTTCTAAACAACAAATTACTTAAGTCTACCAAACTGATTAAAATGATACAAATATTTCGAACTCGTCAAATCTGTCTAACCTATGAAATATGTCGAAATGTAAACGTTTTTAATTTAACTTGCTCTAATTATCAAAACTCATATCCACATTAATACGTAAAATTATTGACAGACTGATAGTTTTAGATAAATTCTAAATGCGTCAAATCTGTACAATCTTTTAGGTATGTCAAAAAATCATTGGCAGACAGATGGCAGAGTTAAATTATAGAAAAATCTTCTAAAGAATTCTAAATGTGCCAAATCTGTCTAACATGTCATTTTCAATTACATTAAATTACGACAAATTGTCAAAACTCACACCCACTTTAATCAGTCAAATAGAAAACAGACAGATGGCAGTTTTGGATTTTAATATTTTTAAAGAATATTATCCTGTGAATTTAACCCCTATAAGATGGTAAACTTGTCAAATCTGTATAACCTGTTAAATATGCTAAATTTGTCAAATATCTAATTTTATTGATATTACACAAATTGTCAAAATTATATACTTTAATCTGTCAAATCCGGAAAATCTGATAAATATTACGTCGCCCTTAATTTGGTAAAGTCTATCAAATTTATTAAATTTATCATATTTGGAAACTCGATCATAACTGTGTCATATCTGTTAAATCTGTCAGATTTTTGAAAACTGTCAAATCTATCATCAGGTATATAACGTGATCAAGTCGGGTCAGGTTAGGTTAAAACAAGTCATAAAGTAGCCAATTCTCGGGATGAATTGAAAAATTTAAATTTTTCAACACTACAATAGAACTGATATTTTTAGATCATATAAAATTGGTTAAGGTCACGACAGATGTGGTTAGGTCAAGTAACAAATTGTCAATAAAACCTACATTCCGTTACACTACAGTCAGAATAGATTAAAGTTGACTTGGAGCATATCAAGTTTGGTGAGGTTAGATACAATAAAATCAAGTAAGTTTAAATAAAGTTATACAGAAGATAATTCCTTATGTAATTTATACATTTTTGTCTAAAGAAGTTTAGATCTCCTACACATCAATCGATAAAAAAGGTCAGGTCAGGTAAATCTAGAATGCGTTAAGTCAGATAAGGTTAGATCAATTAAAGTCAGATTATATCAGAACCAGTAATAGGAAAGATAATTCTTAGAATGAATAAAAAATATCGTAGAAAAAAGTTTAGTTTTGGCTACACCACAGTAAGCAAAAATTAGATCAGGCCAGGTCATGTTTGGTAATGTACGGAAGAAAATTAAAGTGTATTACTAACTTCATAGAAGAAAGTTTACCTCTTTTTAGTGGTCAATTATTTTTGTTGGTTTATTTTTTGAGTTAAATGAAGAGAAATATTTGACGAAATAATATACGTTAGAGATCACTTCTTTCCAAGCACAAGCACATCATATCTCGGAACGTATATTAAGCATATAAAAATAAACAGTGAAGAAAATAAACTCCAACGTGTATTATTTTATCGAGGTTAAAATAGGTTAGATTAGGTGGGACTAGAACAAGTAAGTTTAATTTTCGTAAACCATAATAAAAATAGTCAAACCAGGTAACTTCAGGTTACAGAAGTTATACAGAAGACAATTTTCACAGTTAAATAAAAATCATCGTTTAAAAAAATTTAGTTTTGCCTACATAACAAAAGTTAAACAAGAGATAAACGTTTGGCCAGGATAGATCATGCTAGATTACATAAAGTCAGGTGACGCTCGATCAAGTCATTCAGAAGATAATTTTTGATTGGGTTAAAGGAACGTTAGTCTTTCCTAGACTACAATAAAATAAAGTCAGACCAGATTAGGTTAAGTTAGTTTAAGTCAGGTCAGATCAACCATGGTTAGTTTAGCTCAAGTGAAACGATACATTTTTGTATTGTGTATTATCTAACCTAACTTAACCTAACCTAAAAAAAATATACATCTCAAGTTAGTTTAAGTCAGGTCTGATCAAGCAAGGTTAGTTTAGATCAATTCACACGATAAAATGTATATTAGTTATTTTAGGCCAGGTCAGATCAAGGAAGGTTAGTTTAATCAAAACTGACCTAAGGCTGAAGACCAGGGTGGCCACCTAACGGAAAAAGAAAAGGGGAACACCTGAAAGTGAAACTAAACAAGGCGCCAAGGAGGTGACGATCTCAGAGTGACAGGAGAAATGGGATGGGAGTGGAGCCATAGAGAGTAATTTGACCACTGAATTTATCCGGTGAATCAAACCTTGGATCGGCAGTACGCACGATGAGATGGTATATCATCTGTCATAGCTCATGTCCGGCCATAGGTGCCTCGAATGCGACAGATGGTCGGAACAGAGGAGGCGGCTTGCCGACGAACTTTAAACATCAAACTAAAGGCAATTTTAGGGTTAATTACAAATTATCATTGTAAGGAAAGTCGTATATTTACATATAAAAATAGAAGTCCTATGATGGATCCTTGGGGTACAATATGTAGCATATTCCGCAGACCTGATACATCATCTCTAATCAAATCTGTGTTTCGTTATCATTTGTAAAGACACTTGATGATGTAAAATATTTTGCCAATCCCCATTTTTAAAAGTGGGCTAACACTATTCATTAAAGGTGTGTTCGTAATACTCATCTAATTTTAACCACGGTCTTGCGAGTAGGTAAAATTTGCTATTGCACTTTTATGATTAGTCATCATCATCATTAACATCATCAGAAACAAACAAATGTTTGTTATGAAAGAGCGAACTAAGACGAACTGGTAATAAATTAAGGCGCGTTCCCAATTCCATTACGAGTGTCCGACAAATTTCTCATAAAACGTTTTGCACCTGATCATAAATATTCATTCGAAATACGTCCAGTAAGCACCCTAATGGGAGCAAGGCCTCAATTTGTCAACCCGACTCTCGCCGGCGTTCACTTCTCCTTTTCAAATAAAAGACAACCACTCACCGGCCGAACGCTCCGCACATCCATCAGATACATTAGTACAAAAGGAAACGAGGGTAATTAATAAACATGAAGAATTGTTTTAGGGGGGGCCCATTGCGCAACAACACCAACCGACGACGACGACGACCATTGGTGAGTTCTTCTGGAGTAGAACGGGCAAACACACAAACAACTCGGCATGCACGATCCGTTAAACTGGCATACGAATTAGGAAACGGCCATCACGTTTATATATATATATATATATATATATATATATATATATATATATATATATATATAATGTCTGTATATTAAGTGGCTAAGTACACATGTCATGACGTGGAGCCCCTGGGCCAATCAGGAACACCCATGTTGTTTAAAACAATGCGATTGGGAGGAGCTGACGCCGCTTTCGGTACCACTTTGCCGCACGACACACGCACACACTCACACATACACACACTGCCTAAGTAGTACCGTGGTACCATGCGCAAATTTACATTCACCTTTTATTAATTACAAAAATAGCAATGGCCAGGAGCGTAATGAACAAACGAGGGCGATCAGATAAGGCCCGAGGAAGGATACAAAAAATGGAGAGAGAGAGAGAAGGAGAAGTCGATGTCGTTAGGGAGGGCATCAAAAACCTATCGGCAATTAATCTAAATTGAGTCGAACGGACACAATCCCAATAATGGATTCGACGGACCCTCGTGATTCCTGATTACGCATTAGGCTACCTTGTTAGGAGGCCAATAAAATTTATTTACATAGATCTATAAATCTAAGTAAAACGCGACGGATTATTTAAATTATGAGTAGTGTTTTTTTTTTCTGTTTCTTAATTTATGCTTTAATCCGTGTCAAATTTTTTGATAGTGCATAAGCTTAATGTGTTAAAAACACAATTTTTAAGTACTACCAAATCACATTTTTTTTGTAATGACAGTTAATAATTCTCATGGAAACGCTAATCGAGTTACAAATCTGACAACGTAATGTCACAAACACGTCAAGTCTGCGTCCTCTATAAGAACCTAATGAAGCTGCATCGAAAGTTACCCCAAGAATTGCGATTATTGGGTGACGAGTTTATCAGGGAGGAATTCAAAAGGCACAAGTGTTGCAATCCCCGTACGGCTAAAGCATTTTTGCACGAGTGGACGAACTACGCCATCATCCTAAGGAAACGATTTATCGGTGGGGACACCATCGAAGAAGCCGTCCAGGACCTGGTGTTCGAAAAGGATCCGGCAAAATTTAAAGACGACCAAATCCTGAAGCTCTGCGAAATTATCGTTTCGGCACGATTAAACGGTGCCTAGTTGTCGTTTATTAATAGACGTATGGGAACAGTATGGTAATAATTGTCTTTATTAGCGTACGAATGGGAGAAATATGATTATAAAACGTGCACGATTTTGTGAAATAATCAAGATATATATCTTGTGCGCTCGGCCTGGGCCGCGCTGTGCGAGGATACGTGTTCGCAGTTTGCTCAGCTTACAGCACATCATTAGTCGGAGTGAACCACAACAACGAGCCAGCGCCTAGCTATAGCTATAGCTATATATATATAAACCATCAGCTTTTATAAACACTGACAGATTTGAGCTTATGGTCGGCCGATTTTCTCATCGTTCGTGTGTTTGTTTAAGCTGCAATTACGTTCCAGACGTTGTAATTACCGATCCCCAATTAAAATAATGGCCCCGATGCCATGAACTATTAACATTTCATCGGACAAACTTTGGGATGGGCCAGCGTGATATCACCCTTTTATTAACTTTAACAACCTTACGTCCCGCACTAATTACACTGAATACTAATCTCCGACCTGTTTTATCGCATATGTGCCATTCTGTTTACATATATATATATATATATATATATATATATATATATATATATATAAGGAATTTATTGTTCAGTTAATTCATCTAGGTGATTAATACAATCGTTGATTACTTTGGCATAGATTCGTTTAATTAAACTGTCTGAGATTAATTTTGTTGTGAGCATCATTGCCTAAATGTAATTTGTTGTTAGTATAATAAAACGAGCAATTTATAAAGTAGTTTTTTTTTTCCTGTAGGACGCAGAATTTTTGAGATATCTGATTATGATTGAAATATCATTTTTAATCAAGCGTGTGTTAAGTTATCACTGACCTACCAGCTGCAAATAAAACGTTTTCCGAGTTCCAAATTAGCTTTAAAGACCCTAAAATAAAGTAAGAAATTCACATTTTTGGCCTATTACAATAAAATATTAATTATTGTAGCACATTCTTGACCTACCCCAATATATTTTCCACGCAAAATTAAAAATTCAAAAAGCACAGTTATTTTAAGAGTTTCGCTTCAAGTATGTAAATACACTTCTACAATTAATTTACCAAACCGTAGATTGATGAGTAAGAACATTAATAGATTATTTACGGTAGCGTACTCTTGGCCTTTGTCAATAACGTTTTCGTTGTCCTAGCCTATTATTAACTAATCACAATATATTTTGTTCCTTTTCATTTTGCTTTTATATTTGTATATCATTTTTTACCCAATTAACAGACTTTGAGTCTTTTCGGTTTTGTAAATAAATGAATAAATATGTTTCATTAATGTAGGTTTTAGGTTAAATTAAATTCACTTGGCTTGCTTCACAAAATGAATTTAATTTAACCTAAAACCTACAAAAATACAATGTTTCACCAAGTGATCAATGAGAAACAAGTATATGATATGTTTCATTAACCTTACCTCTTCTTTACCCATCTCCAAGGTTTTTTTGATATTTTTCAAATAAGTTGAAATTTGATCCAAAAAATATATGAATCTGTTAAAAAAAGGCAGTTGAAATCAAATAAGCCGCTTTATAACTCACAAAATTAGGTTTACCAAGAATTAATCAATATTGTTGGCAAAAATTACTTAACATAAAAAAAATGTGGATAATTAAAACCAAGAACTTATTAAAAAATACAAACCGAAAATATTTGCAAATCTGCTAAAAATAGCCCAAAAAACTAATAAAGATGATAGATGACACGTGACATATGTCAGATGACAGATGGTATATCACATAGCAATATGAAAATTTCTCAGAGAAACGACAATTGACTAAAAGAACACATAAACATTTGCCAAAAAAAAACGATGATAGATGATAGATGAAAGATAGCACATGTACATGACAGATGACAGATAAATAGGATCAGTAAAAACAACAATTGATTAAAAGAACACATAACGTCTGCGATAAAACAATGACACACGACAGATGACAGATGATATGATTAATGTACAATTTCTGAGAGAAACAACAATTATTTAAAAGAACACACAAACATTTTTCAAAATAAATGACAGATGATAGATGACTGATGACACATGATAGATACCAGATGAAAGATAGTTGATAGATCAATAGGATTAGTGGACAATTTATCAAAGAAACAACAAGAACACATAAACATTAGCTCAATAAACAAAGACAGATGACAGATGTCAGATGACACATGACAGATGGCAGATAACAAATATCAGATGACAGATGAATTGGATTTGTGAACAATTTCTGAAAGAAACAATAATTGATTTAAAGAATCCACAAACATTTTCAAAAAATCAATGCAAAATCATCTATCATCTGACTGATGACACATTACAGATGCCACATGGCAGAGATCAATAGGATTAATAGGATTAGTGGACGATTTATCAAAGAAACAAAAATTGAATTAACGAACACATAAACATTACCTCAATAAACAAAGACAGATGGCAGATGACAGATGATAGATGTCAGATGATATATGTCAGATGATACATGACAGATGACAGATGACAAATATCAGATGATAGATCAATTGAATTAGTGAACGATTTCTGAAAGAAGCAGCAATTGATTAAAAGAACAAACATTTGCCTAAAACAATGACAGATGACAGTTGATTGATGATAAATGACAGATAACACACAACAGATGACAGATGACAGATCGATAGAATTATTTGAAAATTTATATATAAGCATATTAACATTTACCAAAAAATTACAGATGATAATATAGATAATGGATGACTGATGACACATGTCAGATGACAGATCAATAGGATTAGTAAACATTAGCTCAATAAGCAATGACAGATGACAGATGATGGCAAATGAGACATGACAGATGATGGCACATGACAGATGACAAATATCAGATGACAGATCAATTTGATTAGTAAGCAATTTCTGATAGAAACAACAATTGATTAAAATAACATACAAACAATTTCAATAAAAAAATGACAGATGATGGATGACTGATAGAACATGACATATATTAGATAACAGATTATAGTCGACAAATTAATTTAATTAGTTGACAATTTCTCATAGAAACAGAAATTGATTAAAAGAAACCTAAACATTTGCCAAAAAAACAATCACAGAAGACAGATGACTGATGACTAATGATAAATGACAGATAACACGTGACAGATCGATAGGATTATTTGACAATTTCTATATAAACACATTAATAATTACAAAAAAAATACAGATGATAAATGCCAGATGACTGTTCAATAAACAATAATAGATGACAGACGACAGATGACAGATGACACATGATAGATGGCAGATGATAAATATCACACGACATATCATTTAGATTAGTGAACAATTTCTGAAAGAAACAACAATTGACTAAAAAACACACAAACATTTTCCAAAAAAAACAATAATAGATGATAGATGATAGATGACTCTTGAAATAAGACATATGTCAGATATATCATAACTATTTGCCAAAAAACAATGACAGGTGACAGACGTCAGATGACAGATGATAGATGATAGATAACAAATGACTAATAACAGATGGCATATGATACATCGATAGGATTTATGGACAATTTCTATATCAACACATAAACAATTACCAAAGTATGACAGATGATTTTTGCTCTCTAAATTTGTGTAGGTGTTCTATTAATTTTTGTATTTTTTGTGAATGTATTATAAGCAAGAAGAACGAAGTTATAAAGAATAAAGAATAACTGACAACACATGACAGATGTCATAAGACTTACGCTGAATAACAGATCAATAGGATTAATAGGATTAGTGAACAATTTCTCAAAAAAACAACAATTCATTAATGAAACACATAAACATTAGCCCAATAAATAATGCTAGATGACAGATAAAAGATGACAGATGATAGATGACAAATATCAAATAACAGATCAATTTGATTGATGAACAATTTCTGAAAAAAACAACAATTGAAAAAAAAAACTCACAAACAAATGATTATAGATGATAGATGACTAATGAAACATGATACATATCAGATATAAAAAATGGTAGATAACAAATCAATTGAATTAGTTGACAATTCTGCAACAAGTTGATTCATAGAAACAAAAACATTTACCAAAAAGTAATGACATATGAAAATGGAGAGGTATCACATGACAGATGACAGATAATAGATCAATAGAATTACTAGATAATTTCCAAAAGAAATAACAATAGAATAAAAAACATACAAACATTTGCCAAAAATAATAACAGATGACTAATGACACATGACAGTTGTAAGATGGCAGATGGTAGATGTCAAATCAACTGAATTAGTTGACAATTTCTCAAAGAAACAACAATTGATTGAAAGAAACCTAAACCTTTGCCAAAAAACAATAACAGATGACAGATGATAGAAGAGAGATAACACATGTCAGATGACAGATAACAGAACAGTATGACTACTAGATAATTTCCAAAAGAAATAACAATTGGTTTGAAAAACGTACAAACATTTGCCAAAAATAATGACAGACGATAGATGACTGATGACACATAACAGATGTCAGATGACAGATGATAAATGACAAATCTATAGGAGTAGTGGACAAATAAACAGAAATATTTGCCAAAAATCAATGAGAGATGACAGATGATAGATGACAGGTAGATTACTGATGAAATATGGCTTATGTCAGATGATGGCTGAGAAATTAATTTAATTAGTTGACATTTTCTCATACAAACAATAAGTTATTGAAAGATACATAAACATTTTCCAAAAAATAATGACAGAAGACATATGACAGAAAAAACATGACAAATGACAGATGGCAGATGATAGATTGTTAGGATTATTGGACAATTTCTATATCAACATATAAACAGTTACCAAAAAAAATAGATAGATAATAGATGATAGATGACTGATGACACATGTCAGATGTCAGATGACAGAAGGTCAACATTAATAGGATTAGTGGATAATATCTCAAAAAATAACAATTGGTTAAAATAACACATAAACATAAGCCCAAAAATAATGATAGATGATAGATGACTAGTGGATAATTTCTGAAGGAAACAGCAATTGATTAAATGAACACATAAACATTTGCCAAGAAAAGGACAGATGACATGATAAATGACTGATGACACATGACATATGTCAGATAACAGATGGTAGATGACAGATCAATAAAATTAGTTGACAATTTCTCAAAAAAAACAATTGCATAAAGAAACATTAACATTTGTCAAAAAAATGATAGATGACAGATGATTAAAAGAACACATAAATCATTGCCAGAAAAACACTGACAGATAACAGATTAGGGATAACAGATAAGAGATGACAGATGATAGATTAATAGGATTAGTGTATAATTTCTAAAAGAAACAATAATTGATTAAAAGAAACATACAAACATTTGCCAAAAAACAATGACAGCTGATAGATGATAGACGTCTGATGCCAGATGACAGATGGAAGATGACAGATCAATAGGATAAGTTAAATTATTCTTGAAGAAACAACAATTAATTAAAAGAATTATAAACATTTGCCAAAATACAATGATACAAGACAGGAGACAGATGACAAAAAACAGATGACAGGTCAATAGATGGAAAGAACCCATAAACATTTGCCAACAACAATGACAGGTGACATCTAACAGATGACAAACGACAGATCAATAAAATTACTGGATAATTTCTAGAAGAAGCAACTATTGATTAAGAAAAAAACATTTGCCAAAAAACAATGACAGCTTCTAGATGATAGATATCTGATGGCACATGACAGATGCCAGATGACAGATGGTAAATGCCAAGATCAATAAGATTAGTTAAATTATTTTTGAAAAAAAAAAACAACAATTAATTAAAAGAGACATAAACATTTGCCAAAATACAATTACACATGACAGTTGACAGATGACAGGTCAATAGATGAAAAGAGTTTTTCCAAAAACAATGACAGATGACAATTAACAGATGACAGATCAATAGGATTACTGGATAATTTCTAAAAGAAACAACAATTAATTTAAACAAAATCATACAAACATTTGCCTCTGATGTTACATGACAGATGCTACATCACAGATAACAGATGGTAGGTGACAGATCAATAGGATTAGTGGATAATTTCTCAAAGAAACAACAATTAATAAAAATTACCCATACACATTGCCAAAAAAAAAAATAATGACAGATGACAGATGACAGATGACAGATCAATAGGATTACTGGATAATTTAACAACTATTGATTAAAAAAACATACAAACATTTGCCAAAAAACAATGACAGATGTCTGATGACAGATCAATAGGATTAGTTTAACTATTCTTGAAGAAACAATAATTAATTAAAAGAATTATAAACATTTGCCAAAATACAATGACACATGACAGGTGACAGATAACAGATGACAGGTCAATAGATACCCATAAACATTTACCAAAATCAACGACAGATGACAGCTAACAGATGACAGATGACAGATCAATAGGATTATTGGATAATTTCTGAAAGAGACAACATTAATTTAAAAAAAAACATACAAACATTTGCCAGTACATGACAGATGCTAGATGACATTTAGCAGATAGTAGATGACTGATCAATAAGATTAGTAGATAATTTCACAAAACCACAACAAATGATTAAAAGAATCATAAACATTTACCAAAATAACGACAGATGACAGATGATAGATGATAGATGATAGATAACACATATGACAGATAACAGATGACAGATGATAGATGATAGAGGCAGATAACATATTAATATGATTAGTGGACAATTTTTCAATGAAACAATTATTGAAAAGAACCCATAAACATTTGCCAAAATACAATAACAGATGTCAGATAACAGATGATAGATAAAAGATGATAGATGATACAGGACAGATAGATGATAGCTAGAAGTTTGATACATGACGATGACAGATGATAGATTTTAGTAAATTTGCGATACAATTAATAAAAAAGTTTAAAAAAACAATAAAGTTTTAGGTTGCTTTCCCAAAAAAAGACAGAACCAGCAATAAGTTTAAATTTTTCAACAAAAGAAGAAATCATAAGTTTTCAACTGTTGGATAATTCTTCAAGAAAAGAATTAGCCAAGAACATTATTAAAAAATATTGATATAATTTTTTTTTAAATTTTATGCTTTAAAATAATTGTAATTTTCCGAAAAAAATAATAACAAATGCAAATTATTAGTGCACAATTTCTCAAAGAAACAATTGATTAAAAGAACCCATAAACATTTCCCAAAAACAATGACAGATTCCAGTTGAGAGATGTCATATAATGAATAGATAAATGATAAATAACAGACGATAGACGAAAGATAACAGATAACAGATAACAGATGATAGCATTTATCTTCTAAAATTGCAGATGGCAGATGACACATGACAGATAACAGATAACCAATGATACATGACAGATGATAGTTGATAGATGACTATTGACAAATGACAGTTGTCAAGTCCACTATAGTGTGGATAACCGATAATAAATAACAGATAACGACGCTTGAAATATAACAGACGAAAATTTAAAGATGACAAATAACAGATAAAATGGTATTTCACTGCAATTATAAGCGATGCAGGTACTTTAATTTTAAGTGGTGACTGGTCCAAATATAATTACAGTGTGACTGGAATTTGTAAACAGATGACAGATGTTAGATAATAGGTGGCAGATGACAGTTGATAGATAAAAGACGACAGATGATAGATAACAGATAACAGATGACAGATGATAGAAGATAAATGATGAATTACAGATGGCGGATGATACATGACAGATGACAGATAAGAAATGACAGTTGATAACTATTGACAGATGACAGTTGTCAAATTACAAATTATAGGAGATATGTTACTATAGTGCAAAACTAATAATAATTGTAGGTAACAAATAATGACAGTTGATTGATGATAGATGAAAAATTGACATATGACAAATAACAGATGACATGATGCTAATCTATATTTCAGTGTTATTTTCTGCTGATGTCGTAGCCCCTCAAAAACTTTATTTCAGAAACCTCTAGAAACTTATCCAGGTGTTTAGCGAGCTTTTATGGCAACTTCTTCACATTATAAAAAATATACGGTATCATAAAATCAATCGAAGTTTTTTTGGTTTAGTTCTTTCTATAAAAACTCGTAAACTTGTTAACGTGAGATAAAAAATTGGTGAAGAGTTGCTGTGTAATAAAATAGATAACATCTTTGAGATTGTGTTTTAATTAAATTGTAATTAATGATTTCAATAAAAATTCAAAATTTTATACCAAATTCCTGTTGGTATTTTTGAATTACGTAATAAGAATTTATATTATATCTAACTTATAATGCAACTGCTTTGTTAACTTGATATTTTTTTAGTTTAAAATCTTCAACTAGAATTGATTGTTGATAATGTTTTTTAAACTGAAAAATATCAAGTTAACACAGCAGCTACATTATAAGTTAGATATTAAGCGTCTGCACGTAACTTAGAAATATCAACAGAAGCGGTAAAAGCATTTTTCCTCCAACAATTAAACAACTTATATATCAATAATAATAAATAAATAAATAAATTAATTAATTTTAGTTTTTATTGAATCACAAATTGATCATTCAGTTGTTGACTCTTTGTGAAGTGGAGGTTGGAATTAGGGGCAACGACCAATTTCCCCCTCTCTCTCCCCTTTAAATACTGACTAGAAGCAACGATGAGAAGTTTGGCTACCGCGTTTCTCTTATTTATCTTACAATCTCTTGGCTGTGGATTATGCGCGCCTAAATGGTCCACGTCCAAATACAAGAGACGCAAGAATCCGTCGTTAATTCCGTCGGAAGCCATTCCTTTAAATTGCGACAGATTTTTTTCCTTACACTCTCTACAGATTGATATCAGCCGCTTTATTAAAATACTTCAATATGGACGTTCTATTTAGTTTGGATTAAAAATATGTTCACTATATAATAATTCTCAATATAAATTTGGTAAATAAAAACAGGTAAATGTTGTAAAGTTTTCTAATAAAAACCTTATTTATAATTATAATTTGACCAAATTTATATTGAGCATTATTATATAGTGAACATATTTTTAATCCTTACTAAATAGTACGTCCATATTGAAGTATTCTTAATTTTCTTTATTTATTGAACTTTTGAACTGCATCGTGTATTATATAAATTATTAAGTAATAATAAATCTATTTTATCAACATCAATTTATCTACTCCGAGTATAAATTAAGCATTAACATCAAATTTAATGGGTACATCCTCGAAAAATGATTCAATCCATCCCGGCCGTACGTGAATACATTACGCATCCACGTTATTCTAAATGATACCAGCGCAGTATATCACTGGGTCCACTAATAAGATTCTAATAACCTGTCCAGGGGAAAATATACCACCGTGGCCAAGAATTTACATAATTAAAATTTGACTTGATTGAGATTTAAGATAGAAACGGGGGGACACGCCAACCCCATAAAGAACGACTAATGGTATGTTAATAAATGACGTTTAATGATCGACAAATTTAAATAATAATTAAAGTTTGTGATGATTTTAATTAAATATTGTTTTTGTAAAAAAAATATTCCAACGTAAAATAATTTTAAACACATTGGTTACTGACTGATAAATTAAATAAGGTTGCTTAATTACGAAATCATGGTTTGTTAGCCAGTGAAGAACTTTAACACATCACTCAGTAACGAAGATAAATAATGAAAAACTTGAATATTCAAGAGATAATATATATTCAATTTTATAATGAAAGAAATAGGTATAAATTTCTGATCTGATCTGACGAAATCTGCACTTAAAATTCATTTAAAAAATCAACAACCCTTCAAATTAAAATTTTCGCCGTTTAATGGCCAATTTTGTCTAAATAGTTCGCTTACAATGCGCCGATTTAATTACAAACCGTGGACCGGGGCAAGTGAATTTTGATTAAGCCAGCGGCGTGCCCTGCATATTTAGGGGGGTTCTGTTATTGGGAGGCAGTAAATTTGCAAATTTTTGCGCGGCGCCCCGTTCACACGAAGATTACAGTAATTTCGCGCGATCGCTTCAGAAACGCTCAGCGGCGGATTGTTTATAATTGCATATTATATTTTGAATCAATATGTTTATAATTTGACGCAATTTGCCCGACGAGTGCTGGAAGAGTTAATATGAGAAAATGGATAATTGTACGTTACGCGTATATCCCCCCCTGACAGCTGCTACTTACTCCTTTGTAAAAATGTGGAAATTGTGTTTAACCAACACATGTAAGAGCTTACGATTTCTTTAATACAATAAATAAAATCAAGCTAAAAAAAAAGAAAACAATGTTTGCGACCATTATATATCAAATATTTTTCTAATCAAACAAATTAGATTTTATGACATTAAGTAATTTTAAATTTTAATTAATTTTATGATAGGATTAATTAAAGCACTTGGTTTTCTCTCACTATTTTTGGCAAATAGTGAAAATACTAAAACAAAACCAAGTGTTTTAATTAATTCTCTAATTAACATAAAAAATGTTTCACCACAAGTTAAGTGACAATTTAATTCATCGTAGATTTATGCGTATTGTATTATGTTTAACACTTTGTTTCCTGTAATCTGAAGATTTCGTTTTTAGAGTACTAATTGTCTTTTGAATGTAAGTATTTATTTATAGGCACGAAATTTTTTTGACAAACCGAACCCGATTAAATCGGACAGTCTCGTTTACATGTGAAACCATCATCGAAACGCAGGAACCGATAAATTCCTGCTGCCTTTGCGTAATCTTAACGAGCCGTGTTATAGACCTGACCATCAAAATAAATAAAAATATATGCGTTTAAATAAATAATAGGTAGCGACTGCGTACGATTCCCCATTATACACATCGTTACGCCGGTAATTAATTGCCTACGATATATTGCCCGTGGAATTATAAATGGACTCATTAGGCCGGTAATTATAGAAACGCCATTAGTATTTAGAAGAAAAAAAAATTATAATAAGAAAGGATCGAGTTGGCCGTTACCGTATTTCGGCACGGACTGATGTTTATTTTTTATTTCGTTAAATTATTTAAATATTAATGATTGCTATTGTACTTATCCAAAAGCTTTCATTGTTAATTTTAATGGTATACATTAAAGATAATTTTTAACACTTATTTAATTAATGTTTCATTATATTTAATTCACTATTATTAATAAATTGAAGAAATCTAAATTCCAAAGTTTATTTCTGTTTTTTTTTCATTTTAATTGTCTTAAACATATTTAATTTATAGTCTGTAGATTGTTTTATTATCTTTGTATTGTTTATCGAAAATTGATTAGCAACTGCTGATTTTTCGTGATCCTTGTTTTTAATATGTTGAATATGTTCTCTAAATCTGTTTTTTTTAGTAATTTCACTGTGTCTGACCTATATAAACTTTATTGCAATCAATGGAATATATTACTGATTTGTGTATATCATCGATTTTGTTGAATGCGTTTCCTAACAAATCACAAAAACTAAATTGCGTAGAAAGTTTTAGTATTTGTTTTCCACGCTTATAAAATCTTCATGCAACTCAAAAATAAATTTCAATGATCCTAAAGTCCATTATTGATTTTTTGAATGACTTTTTAAACTATCAGTTGCAATTTTCTTCATTCATTTGTTTTTTCGTTGATAAATTTTTCATTATAACACTCAATTGTATTATTTTGATAGAATTTCAATTATTTCAAAGCAATTTTTATCGTAATTTTGTTGTTACAAAATTTCAATCATTTTTGTAATCAGTCGTTTTCTTGTATCAAAAAAAACTTGTGTTTAAAAAAAAAAACTCTTGGAATATTTTAAATTTGTGTTTCTACAGATTTTTAAATAATATTTGCTACATTTTTAACTGTTTAAAATATGATAAAAAATATTTGGTCAAGAACATGGAGAAATATTTTTTTAAATAATACTTTGAACAATTTTTATATTTTTTATTTTTATTAAATCCTAATTATTTCGTTTTCGTTTCTTTCTAACTGTTCAAATCTAGTTGTGTTTTTTTTGTATAAAGTTTTAACTGTTTTCGGCCACTTTTATTAGTTTATAGTCTAAATTGTGTTTAACAAATTTTATTTTCTGGAAAATTAATATATGAATATTTTTTTACAAATTACTGTTTTCTTTTGTAAAACATTTTTTTCCTAATCATTTCCATTTTGTGAAATTGTAAGAGAATTTTTCAGCAATTTTTTTATCAACACTTTATTAATCTTTTAATTTTAACCATTTTTATAGCATACTTGCTCAAATCTGTTATCTGTCATTTGCCTTCTGTCATCTGTTATCTATCATTTGTCATCTTATCATTTGTCATCTGCCATTTGTCATATTGTCATCTCTCATTTTGTCATTTGTCATATGTCATCTGTCATAAATTATGTGTCGTCTGTCACCTGTCATTTTTCATCTTTCATATATTTAATCTCTCATCTCTCATCTGTTATCTTTCATCTTCTATCTGTCATCTGTCATCTTTCATCTTTCATATTTTATCTCTTATCTTTTTTTTGTCATTTGTCATCTGTCATCTGATTATGTCATCTGTCAATTCAAGATAAGCAAAAAATTAATAAACTATGAATTGATAAATTTCTATCATTTGTCATCTGTCATTTGTCATATTGTCATCTCTCATTTTGTCATTTGTCATATGTCATATGTCATAAATTATGTGTCGTCTGTCATCTGTCATCTTTCATCTTTCAACTCTCATCTCTCATCTATCATCTATCATCTATCATCTATCATCTATCATCTATCATCTATCATCTATCATCTATCATCTATCATCTATCATCTATCATCTATCATCTATCATCTATCATCTATCATCTATCATCTATCATCTATCATCTATCATCTATCATCTATCATCTATCATCTATCATCTATCATCTATCATCTATCATCTATCATCTATCATCTATCATCTATCATCTATCATCTATCATCTATCATCTATCATCTATCATCTATCATCTATCATCTATCATCTATCATCTATCATCTATCATCTATCATCTATCATCTATCATCTATCATCTATCATCTATCATCTATCATCTATCATCTATCATCTATCATCTATCATCTATCATCTATCATCTATCATCTATCATCTATCATCTATCATCTATCATCTATCATCTATCATCTATCATCTATCATCTATCATCTATCATCTATCATCTATCATCTATCATCTATCATCTATCATCTATCATCTATCATCTATCATCTATCATCTATCATCTATCATCTATCATCTATCGTCTTTCATCATTCATCATTCATCTTTCATCTTGCATCTGTCATCTGATTATATCATCTGTCAACTCAAAATAAGCAATACATTGACAAATTATGGATTGATAGATTTCACAAAAGGATTAATGACGGATGGTGGATTGACAGTTACATACAGATATAGATGACAAGTAATAAAACCAAATTTAATTGTTTTAGTGTCAATTCACAAATTGAAGAAATTCTTTTTTTTAAGTGGTTGTTTTTGAAGCTAAAGTATTTTTAGTTTGGTGATTTATAAATTTAAACGTTTTTCCGTTTTTCTTGGATGTCAATTGCCTATTATATTTTGTAAATGCCATCTGTCATTTGACATCTGTCAATCATGAAACTGTAATTTTATTCTCAAATTAACAAGCATGCCTGAAGACGATAGCGGATAGATTGGACCGATGACGTAATAATAACAGATGACTGACTGACATAATAATAACAGACTGACATATAACTCAATATATGCGAATGGTTGATATATAATGGATTGATAGATTACACAGAAGAATTGATGACGGATAGTTGATTGACAGGTAAATTTATTAGATTAGTATATAGATGATCTCTCAAAAAATACAAATAATAAAAAGTAAATTGAATTGTTTTCGTGTCACATCACAAATTCAAACGTTTTTTTACTAAGTGGTAATTTTTAAAACATTATCTATATTTAGTTTAGAGATTTACAAATTTATAAATATCATCTGTCATCTGCCACTGTCATCTGTGACTGTCATCTGTCATCTGTCATCTGTCATCTGTCATCTGTCATCTGTCATCTGTCATCTGTCATCTGTCATCTGTCATCTGTCATCTGTCATCTGTCATCTGTCATCTGTCATCTGTCATCTGTCATCTGTCATCTGTCATCTGTCATCTGTCATCTGTCATCTGTCATCTGTCATCTGTCATCTGTCATCTGTCATCTGTCATCTGTCATCTGTCATCTGTCATCTGTCATCTGTCATCTGTCATCTGTCATCTGTCATCTGTCATATGTCATATGTCACCTGTCTTGAAACTGTAATTTTGTGGTTCACAAATTAACGCACATAACAGAAGAAGATAGAACATGGCACACTGACATATAACTCATGACAAGCGAATGATTGATAAATTATAAAATGATAGATTACACAAAAGGATTGTTGAAGGATAGCTGATTGGCAGATACATTTAATGCGGATTAGTATGTATATATAAATCATCTGTTATTGTTTTTTGGCCATTGTTTATCTCCTCGTTCATTCTGTCATTCTGTCATCTGTCATCTGTCATCTGTCATCTGCTTTCTATTACCTGTTTGTCATCTGCCATCTGCCAGCATAAATTACCTGTTATCTCTCAACTGTCAATGTTATTAGTAATCTAACAAATATTAAATTATAAATCTGTTATGTTATCTATTAGCTGTCTTCTTCTAGTATATACAAGCCACGTTAGTTTACTATGTGTTCCGTCATTAAGTTATCTGTCAACTGTTATTTAGTAGTTGTTTATTTTTTCATTCCGTCATCTGTCATATAGGATATATGAGATGTGTAATTTATTTGTTGTCACTTGTCACGTATCGTCTGACACCTGTCTTTTAAAGCCTTCCTAGTACTTACCTAATCTATTAACTGTAATTCGTCATTTGTTACTTATATCATTGTCAATTGCTACATTTATTTAGATGTCATATAACATATGTTGTTTGGTACCTTTTGGTATCAACAATCTGCCATCTGTCAATTGTTATAACTTTTGTCTCGTACATAATTTATGTATTTTTTTTAAATTATTATTATTTATTTATTTATCAGTCGTTATTTTTGACATCTCTCAAATATTATCTATATTAAATTACCTGTCATCTGTCAAGTTTTCTGTTGCTCGATACAACGCCAATCAGTTATTTGTCATTTGATATCTACACTAACTTGAATTCTCGCACCTATAATCTACCTTCCAAGATTTGCTCGGTCAGTTGCCATTTATTTTGCCATTAAAACGTTTCATGAATTTCATCTGTTGTCTGCAATCAGTCATCGGTCATCGGTAGATGATAGATAATAAACCACAGATAACAGATCACATACAGACGACATATGATCGATAACAAATGACAGATGACATATAACAGATGACAAATGATGGCATTTATAAGATTACAGATATTAAACAGTATTAAATTCCACATAATAGATGACAGATTACATACTAAAACACAAAAGGCAGAAGACAAAACATAGAAGAGAGAAGACATAAGACAGAAGCAGACGAAAGAAAACAGCTCCTTCTATAGGTAATAGACGACGCATAAAGAGGACAGAAAGCAAATGATAGATGATAGATAATAGATGACAGATAACAAATGCCAGTAAACAAATGATAATTGATAGATAACAAATGAAAGATGAAATATAGTAGATAGAAAACGAAATATAAATATATATATATATTCATAATAATTTATAATAGATGATAGATGTAAAATGGTAGATTCTATTACAGATGACAGATAATCATTGACAGGTGTTAAATGACATGCCACATTTTAGATGATAAAAGATTTCAGATAACAGATGATAGGTGATAAAAGAGTGGTGGCAAATGAGCTATAATATATATAGGGGTCACTATAAGGTTATACATTTGATTAATTAAAATAAATATCAATTATAAATATTTTGTCATCAGTTAAATATCATCTCTCATCTGTTATCCGACATTTATCATGTGTCATTTTTCATCTATTCTGTGTCATGTGTCATCTGTAATTTGCCATTTCTAATTTATCACCTATCATTTCTCACCTGATATTCGTCATTTGTTTTTTTATACCTTTTAAGTTTTGTTGATTCGCCATAAATTTGGGCCAATCTTTTAATTAATTTTAATGGTAGACCTAAATTTAACTTTCAAATGTCATGCAGCAAGAATTTAATAAGAACGAACATAATACTGATTTATCTACTGACCAGAGAAGATGTAAAATCGATTATCTTTTGTTAATTAAGCAAATATTTGCACAATGTTTCCGGCACAAACCCTTGTACTAATATTTTTTGTATATACAAATTATACTCTATTTATCAAATGACCAACAATATAATCTTTCGTTTTTAAAAACTTTCAATATGACTTCATGTCGCAGTGTTAATATTTATGTAACTAAACATTTGACTTCACCTTTTACATCTTCATAATCGTGATCGGGAAGCAATTCACTCCATCGCTCCATCGTAATTGATTACCCGATGAGTGTGTGTGTGTACATATAATTCGTACCAATCAAATATTTGTTTATCCCCGCGGGTAATTCCCATGCACTAAAAAAACAAAAACATAACGACGCGGCCGGCCTCCTTGAGTTTTTCTCACAAGGGCGAAGCGCGCCCATGCCGAAGGATCTCCGTAAAGGTAAACCCGGTTCCCCCGTTGACAGGAAAATATCATAATTACACTCCTTATGGAATAATAACAGTATAATGTGGACAGTTTAATTTTTTTCCCATGAGCAATTCCGATCTCCCCTTTGTCTAGGCCGTTCCCCGTACGGAGGAGAAGACGGTATTTAAATTAGGGCCGTTTTGGACAATTTAACGCCGATAAAAGGACAGAACGGGAATTGATACAGAGGGCCGTCGCGTAAATGCGTGTAATTTGTAGCCATCAACGTGTCATGAACATGCAATTATATGAAAATCCTCGTTTACAATTGTCTTTCCGTACAAAGGATTTTAATTACTGTGAAGTAATTATAGTGTTAATCGTAGGAAACTGGAACAATGTTTTGAATGAATGAATATACCCTTTTTTCAACTGCACTAAAATTATTGAAGTAAAAAGTTACTAGACCGAATACTTTATAATTAGTTAATGTCATCATCTTTTTATAGCATCCTATCTCGTCTGTCGATATGCTTGCTAATCATGCGGAATATCGCGTAGATGGAATTAATTTCAATGGATTTTCTCCTCGGAGAGCGATTAGACAAATGTGCTGATAATTAATTTCCATGGGTGGCTTTGATGGAATAAGATTTGTAACTGCCAGGATTTTTCCTATCAGTCCTATTATAACATAACTTCAAGCCAACATATTTCTATTTTTATTGCCTTCAACGTTTACATCAGTTAAGAGTAGCTAATGGAGGCTGACTTGTAAACGTGATGATGGACGGAATTTGACAAAAAAAAACTATTTCAAGTAGAAGAATTTTTTTCATACTTTTCTAAAAATTATTGGAACTTAAAAGGTTATCATGTTAAATTGCTCAGTTGTCTAAACATAAAAATATCAGAATTTAAAGAATACTAAGAACAATTGAAAGTTTAAGATTTAAGATATTCAAATTTTCTTAGAAAAGCGGTAATAATTTTTTTTTTTAAATTCAAATTGTAACAATAAATAATTAAAAATCTGCTTAAAATAGTTGAAAATTTTGTAAAACAGAATTTAAAATTATTTTCGAGTATAAGATTTTCTAAAAAAAAATATTATAATAGTTACTAGATTTATTTTAAACAGCAATAGAATATTTTTGAAAAAGTTGCTAAAGAAAAATAATTTTTTGTTTAAAAATGATTTACACTACAAAAAAAAACAATTGAGCTGGGTTACTAAAAAATGATAATATTTGCACAAGAAGCGTTCGATAAAAAATCTTATAAAAAGAAATCAAGGCAAGCAAGCAAATATTTGCCAAAATAAAACAATTTTAAAATATAACTGAAATGTATTACAATCTATTGTGTTAAAAAACGAAATAATATAAAATATCTATCTAGATATTCTAAAATGAATTAGAAAACTTCTTAAATTAATTGGTATTTTTTTTTTTTCAGAGAAAATTTGAAGAAATTTGTAAATTTCTGTAAACATTAAAAACTGTATTTGCACAAGAATCGATGGATAATCTTAAAAAAAAAAATAATCAGTTAATATTTTGCTTACCAAAACAATTTGGAACTATTTGGATTTTAATCACAGTCTTAGTATTGATGTGTTTTGAAAATATAAAACAATGTTTCGGTTTGAAATTTAAGTGTAAATGTAGGGTAGGTATGTGGCTACTATCCCACGCTCCAATCTATAAAGCATAAAAAAGGGTTTTACTAAATTATTTTCTATTCATACAAAATAAGAAGAAACTTTACCCAAACGCCATCTATAATTTTTAGAATAGTTTTTATTACCTATATTTCTCCAACTAAATTTTGACTTTAAACAAACGCATTCTTGATTTGTTGAGAAAAGAATTTCTTTTAAAATCTTCAAATTAATTTATTAATGAAACAATAAAATATTTCCTAATGTAATACCACAAGAGATACAGTTTTTAGAATAAATTTTGGCACCAATTATTGATGTAAGAATAATTAATTCAGAGCAACCCTCGCGTATGTTTTGTAGATTGTAGGGTAGGATAGAAGCCACCCACCCACCCTACATATACACATATAGTTCAACCACTATTACATATTATATCAATCACTGTCACTAGTTCCTTTTCCAAGAAATAATTTCAATGTTAGTGTTAATGTTCAGAAACTTTTAAGTAGTTTTTAGTATGTATTTCTACGTATTTGTAGCGTGGGTGGGTTGCCACTACAACATAAACATAAGCTCTAACATTAAAAACTATATATAATTTATAATTTTCAATGAGAAATTGTATAAAGAAAAATATTTCTTAGTTCAACCATTTTCTATTTAAAAAAATTTCCATAATTTTTTCCATAAAAATCTGGCTAATTGGGGGGGGGGGGATTTAGACCACCCACCTACCCTACATATACATTTTAACTTTAACCACAATCACTGTTTTAATTTGTGCAAAACAATTGTAGGTATAGCGTCAATGTTGATGAAAAATATAAAAGTAATGTTGTAGCTTAAAATTTAATACTTAATATATGTGTAGGGTAAGTGGGTGGCTACTATCCTACCCTCAAACCCTTATACATCAAAGATTTTTGAGAGAGACATTGCGCAAAGAAAAATATTCATGTCTAGATTAGCTTCCCAAAGAGATGAACTTTACATTATTTTTCAGTGCCAGAACCTTCGATATTTTCTTTTAAATGCATCAAATAAGTGTACGTGAAAATTAGATTTGACATAACCCTATAAGAAAAAGTCCAAAGAAATGTGTAGATGCAAGTTTATGACTCCTCTACTGGAGATCGATTGGCCAGAGAAATTTTCAGGAGACGTTGCTCCATCTTGTTCGAACCATACTCTTTGGTTATAGTCATGAAAGTTTTATAACTCAGACTCACTCCAAGATGCAGTCTAAACATATCAACATTACGTTCCGAATTGAAATGTAAACTTTCCGTTGGAACACACTGTATATACATACAATTTATTTCACAATCAAAGTTTAATATTTTAATAGAAGTTTTATAATAATTTTTATATTTTCGGTCTTAAAACTTTTTCTGCAATTTTTGGTGATTGTTTTACTGATTGGAGGGTAGGATAGTGGCCACCCACCCACCCTACTTATACATTTGAACTTTAACCAAAATCACTGCTTTAATTTTTGGCAAACAATAGGAGGGATAGTGTGTATGTTGTGGAATGTATAAAAGTAGTGTTATAGCTTAAAAATTCAATAGGTATGTAGGGTGGGTGGCTGGCCACTACTCCACCCTCCAACACTTACAGAACACACAAGGTTTTATTAGCGATAAATTGCACAAAGAAAGTATTTCTTTCACGAGTAATATTTCTTCTATTTTCTGCCTAAAAACTTTTACAATGATTTTTAACGAATGTTTTACTAACTGGAGGGTGGGATAGAGGCCACCCACGCGCCCTACATATACATTTGAACTTTAACCATCATCACTGCTTTAATTTTTAAAATATAATAGCAAGGATAGTGTAGATGTCGAAGACAAATATAAAAGTGGTGCTACAACTTCAATTTCTATATATATGTAGGGTGAATGGGTGGTAATGTAAGGTTAACAATTTGCTATTAGTGTGTGTTTTACAATAAATAACCTATACCACCCTCTAATCAGTAAAACATAAGCGAGGGTTTTACTAAATTATTTCTTATTTATACGAAAGAAGAAAAGATTTTTTGAACTTATCACACTTACTCTAAGCAAATTCTAAAATTCAAACAAATGTCATCTTGTTTATAGCAATGCTAACGAAGATTTTCTTTGTAATTATAGAAATTTGTTGTTGAGTAACGTGAAGATATGATTAAAATTTAATTAAAACATTAACACTTCCTTCACAATTAATTGTGAAGAAAGTGTTAGTGTTTTAATCAAGTTCTTTGTAATTCTTCAAATAAATATATTTATGAAATAAAACAGTGATTTTTAGGTCAGTCTGTCAATAAATGCAATTTTCAGAAGACTTATTGTCGCATCTTACACTTACTCCGAGTAAATTTTGTTTTTAAACAAACGCCATCTTGATTTGTAGTGAAGATAATAAATATTTACTTTTAAAATCCTCAAAATATTTTAACTATGAAATTATATAGTGATTTTTAATGTAACATCATAACAGAAGCAATTTTTAGAATAAATTTTGCTATCAATTACATTTTTTGATGTAAGTAAAAATTATTTCAGTACAACCCTCGCGTATGTTTTACAGATTGGAGGGTGGGATAGAGGCCACCCACCCACCCTACATATATACATCTACTTCAACCACTATTACTGTTTTTGTTTCCAAAACTAAAATCACACTGTTGGTGTTGATGTGTTTTGAAAATTTAAAACAGTGTTTGAGTTTAAAATTTAGGTACGTATGTAGGGTGGGTGGGAGGCCTCTATCCTACCTTACAATCAGTAAAACATAAGCGAGGGTTTTACTTAATTATTTCTTATTTATATGAAAGAAGAAGAGATTTTTTGAACTTATCATACTTACTCTAAGCAAATTCTAAAATTTAAACAAACGTCATCTTGTTTGTAGCGAAGTTAACAAAGATTTTCTTTATAATTCTTCAAAAAGATATATTTATGAAATAACCCAGTGAAGTTTAGCACAATCTATCAGTAAATACGATTTTCGGAAGAGTTTTTGTAACATATTATGTAAATACGTAGTAGTAAGGAAGTCAGTTACACTTACTCCAGGTAAATTTTGTTTTTAAACAAACGCCATCTTGATTTGTAGTGAAGATAATAAATCTTCAAAATAATCTAACTATGAAACAATATACTGTGAATGTCACTATAATAAATAATATCATAACATATGCAATTTTTAGAATAAATTTTGCTATCAATTACATTTTTTGATGTAAGTAAAAATTATTTCAGTACAACCCTCGCGTATGTATATATGTAGGGTGGGTGGGTGGCCACTATCCCAACCTCCAATTTGTAAAACATAAACGAGGGTTTTAATAAATTATTTCTTATTTATACGAAACAAAAAGATTTTTTTGGAATTGCATTCACTTGAAGTAAATTATGATTTTAAACAAACTTTATCTTGACTATAGTTTCTAATATAAGCTATTCCTCTTCATCTTCAACTCTTATCTTGACTGTAGGAAAGATAATGAATATTTTCTTGCAAAATCTTCAAACATGTATATTTATAAAAGAACACAGTAATTATTTTAGCTCAATGTATTAATAAATACGATTTTTAGAAGAGATTTTGTCTCCTTTTACATTTAAGTAAGTTTAATTTTCAAACAAACCCCTTCTCGAGCGGTGATGTAGATAATAAAGATTTTCTTTCATAATCTTAAAAATAACTTACTTCAAGCACTGCTACTGCTTCTGTTTCCAAAAATTTAATAGCAGCGTTAGTGTTGATGTATTTCGAAAACATAAAACAGTGTTTTGAGTTTAAAATTTATGTATATATGTAGGGCGGGTG